>JBAIZL010000004.1:136022231-136199731 GCA_036971475.1 Prosapia bicincta | reverse complement strand
CACGTACAACCCGTTTCTAATGTTTAAGCAACTGTCTAGTCTGCTTCACCCTTATTAGTGTGTTATCGTCTCAATGCTTCAGATAAGCACGTACAACCCGTTTCTAATGTTTAAGCAACTGTTTAGTCTGCTTCACCCTTATTAGTGTGTTATCGTCTCAATGCTTCAGATAAGCACTGCAACACGTTTCTAATGTTTAAGCAACTGTTTAGTCTGCTTCACCCTTATTAGTGTGTTATCGTCTCAATGCTTCAGATAAGCACGTACAACACGTTTCTAATGCTTAATCAACTGTTTAGTCTGCTTCACCCTTATTAGTGTGTTATCGTCTCAATGCTTCAGATAAGCACGTACAACCCGTTTCTAATGCTTAAGCAACTGTTTAGTCTGCTTCACCCTTATTAGTGTGTTATCGTCTAAATGCTTCAGATAAGCACTACAACACGTTTCTAATGTTTAAGCAACTGTTTAGTCTGCTTCACCCTTATTAGTGTGTTATCGTCTCAATGCTTCAGATAATCACGTACAACACGTTTCTAATGTTTAAGCAACTGTTTAGTCTGCTTCACCCTTATTAGTGTGTTATCGTCTCAATGCTTCAGATAAGCACGTAGAACACGTTTCTAATGTTTAAGCAAGTGTTTAGTCTGCTTCACCCTTATTAGTGTGTTATCGTCTCAATACTTCAGATAAGCACGTACAACACGTTTCTAATGTTTAAGCAACTGTTTAGTCTGCTTCACCCTTATTAGTGTGTTATCGTCTCAATGCTTCAGATAAGCACGTACAACACGTTTCTAATGTTTAAGCAACTGTTTAGTCTGCTTCACCCTTATTAGTGTGTTATCGTCTCAATGCTTCAGATAAGCACGTACAACACGTTTCTAATGTTTAAGCAACTGTTTAGTCTGCTTCACCCTTATTAGTGTGTTATCGTCTCAATGCTTCAGATAAGCACGTACAACCCGTTTCTAATGTTTATGCAACTGTTTAGTCTGCTTCACCCTTATTAGTGTGTTATCGTCTCAATGCTTCAGATAAGTACGTACAACCCGTTTCTAATGTTTAAGCAACTGTTTAGTCTGCTTCACCCTTATTAGTGTGTTATCGTCTCAATGCTTCAGATAAGCACTGCAACACGTTTCTAATGTTTAAGCAACTGTTTAGTCTGCTTCACCCTTATTAGTGTGTTATCGTCTCAATGCTTCATATAAGCACGTACAACACGTTTCTAATGTTTAAGCAACTGTCTAGTCTGCTTCACCCTTATTAGTGTGTTATCGTCTCAATGCTTCAGATAAGCACGTACAACACGTTTCTAATGTTTAAGCAACTGTTTAGTCTGCTTCACCCTTATTAGTGTGTTATCGTCTCAATGCTTCAGATAAGCACGTACAACACGTTTCTAATGTTTAAGCAACTGTTTAGTCTGCTTCACCCTTATTAGTGTGTTATCGTCTCAATGCTTCAGATAAGCACGTACAACCCGTTTCTAATGTTTAAGCAACTGTTTAGTCTGCTTCACCCTTATTAGTGTGTTATCGTCTCAATGCTTCAGATAAGCACGTACAACCCGTTTCTAATGTTTAAGCAACTGTTTAGTCTGCTTCACCCTTATTAGTGTGTTATCGTCTCAATGCTTCAGATAAGCACGTACAACCCGTTTCCCATGTTTAAACAACTGTTTAGTCTGCTTCACCCTTATTAGTGTGTTATCGTCTCAATGCTTCAGATAAGCACTGCAACACGTTTCTAATGTTTAAGCAACTGTTTAGTCTGCTTCACCCTTATTAGTGTGTTATCGTCTCAATGCTTCAGATAAGCACGTACAACACGTTTCTAATGTTTAAGCAACTGTTTAGTCTGCTTCACCCTTATTAGTGTGTTATCGTCTCAATGCTTCAGATAAGCACGTACAACCCGTTTCTAATGTTTAAGCAACTGTTTAGTCTGCTTCACCCTTATTAGTGTGTTATCGTCTCAATGCTTCAGATAAGCACTACAACACGTTTCTAATGTTTAAGCAACTGTTTAGTCTGCTTCACCCTTATTAGTGTGTTATCGTCTCAATGCTTCAGATAAGCACGTACAACACGTTTCTAATGTTTAAGCAACTGTTTAGTCTGCTTCACCCTTATTAGTGTGTTATCGTCTCAATGCTTCAGATAAGCACTACAACACGTTTCTAATGTTTAAGCAACTGTTTAGTCTGCTTCACCCTTATTAGTGTGTTATCGTCTCAATGCTTCAGATAAGCACGTACAACACGCTTCTAATGTTTAAGCAACTGTTTAGTCTGCTTCACCCTTATTAGTGTGTTATCGTCTCAATGCTTCAGATAAGCACGTACAACACGTTTCTAATGTTTAAGCAACTGTTTAGTCTGCTTCACCCTTATTAGTGTGTTATCGTCTCAATGCTTCAGATAAGCACGTACAACACGTTTCTAATGTTTAAGCAACTGTTTAGTCTGCTTCACCCTTATTAGTGTGTTATCGTCTCAATGCTTCAGATAAGCACGTACAACCCGTTTCTAATGTTTAAGCAACTGTTTAGTCTGCTTCACCCTTATTAGTGTGTTATCGTCTCAATGCTTCAGATAAGCACGTACAACACGTTTCTAATGTTTAAGCAACTGTTTAGTCTGCTTCACCCTTATTAGTGTGTTATCGTCTCAATGCTTCAGATAAGCACGTACAACACGTTTCTAATGTTTAAGCAACTGTTTAGTCTGCTTCACCCTTATTAGTGTGTTATCGTCTCAATGCTTCAGATAAGCACGTACAACCCGTTTCTAATGTTTAAGCAACTGTTTTTATCACAAAACAATTTAATTGCCGTGATCAATTGTTTTCGTGTTCATGGAGGCTTAGATCATATAGAAAGTTTGCTTGCTCTGGCGCCTTTTGACTGAATAGAACAGCTCTTAGATGGTATCCAAGTGATATCATTCCCAATTTCAGTATATAGTGAGGGCACTCGAAGATGTGTTTCGACGTTAGGCTGATATCCGGACAGTTTCCGCAGTGAATGCATGTCTTGGCCTTGTCTAGGAGAATCTTCATTCCCCTGAAATGATTGGTTCTTAGTCTTGCAATGACATATGTAAAATTTCCGGGGCCGTTAGTATGTGGCCTCCTAAGGGTATGAAGTAGGAATCTGTTTTAGGTTACTGCGTTTGTATTTGTAAGTGTAATGGTGTTACCCGGTATGCTGTTTTCACTGACTCCTTTAGTCAATGAGTCGGTACACTCATTGCCTTCAATATTTATGTGTGAAGAGATCCATTGAAGATGACATGGTTTCCTCTTACAGTGAAGAATCTCAAGCAGTACATTTAGGTTTGTGTCTCAGTTTGTTATTGCTTCTTAGACTGACTTAAAGCTATAGTAAACTACTAGCCCGTCTATTAGGGCTAAAACAATAGAGTAGTTCAGGTAGAGAGTGATAATTCCCTTAATCGTTAAGAGCTCGCCGGTGAAGTTTGAAGTAATCAGTTTTGTATTCTTCTTGTATTAGAGTTAATTCTGTCGGGAAAAAGGAAAGATGATGCCTGCACCTTCCTTATTGAGGAGTTTACCTGTGAAACCATCACATCCTTCATTGAGGAGTGTATCTGTGAAACCATCACCTCCCTTATTAAGGAGTTTATCTGTGAAACCATCACCTCCCTTATTGAGGAGTTTATCTGTGAAACCATCATTTCCATTATTGAGTTTATCTATGGTACCATCACCTCCCTTATTGAGGAGTTTACCTGTGAAACCATCACCTCCCTTATTGAGGAGTTTATCTGTGAAAATATTACCTCCCTTATTGAGGAGTTTACCTGTGAAACCATCACCTCCCTTATTAGGAGTATATCTGTGAAAACATTACCTCCCTTGTTGAGGAGTTTACCTGTGAAACCATCACCTCCCTTATTAGGAGTATATCTGTGAAAACATTACCTCCCTTGTTGAGGAGTTTACCTGTGAAATCATTCCCTCCCTTATTAAGTAGTTCTTCTGTGAAACCATCACCACCCATATTGAGGAGTTTATCCGTGAAACCATCACCTCCCTTATTGAGGAGTTTATCTGTGAAACCGCTACCTCCATTATTGAGTTTATCTATGAAACCATCACCTCCCTTATTAAGGAGTTTATCTGTGTAACCATCACATCTCTTATTGAGGAGTTTATCTGTGAAATCATCAACTCCATTATTGAGGAGTTTATCTGTGAAACCATCCCCTCCCTTATTAAGTAGTTGTTCTGTGAAACCATCACCTCCCTTATTGAGGAGTTTATCCGTGAAACCATCATCTCCCTTATTGAGGAGTTTATCTGTGAAATCATCAACTCCATTATTGAGGAGTTTATCTCTGAAACCATCCCCTCCCTTATTAAGTAGTTCTTCTGTGAAACCATCACCTCCCTTATTGAGGAGTTTATCCGTGAAACCATCACCTCCCTTATTGAGGAGTTTATCTGTGAAAATATTACCTCCCTTATTGAGGAGTTTACCTGTGAAACCATCACCTCCCTTATTAGGAGTATATCTGTGAAAACATTACCTCCCTTGTTGAGGAGTTTACCTGTGAAACCATCACCTCCCTTATTAGGAGTATATCTGTGAAAACATTACCTCCCTTGTTGAGGAGTTTACCTGTGAAATCATTCCCTCCCTTATTAAGTAGTTCTTCTGTGAAACCATCACCACCCATATTGAGGAGTTTATCCGTGAAACCATCACCTCCCTTATTGAGGAGTTTATCTGTGAAACCGCTACCTCCATTATTGAGTTTATCTATGAAACCATCACCTCCCTTATTAAGGAGTTTATCTGTGTAACCATCACATCTCTTATTGAGGAGTTTATCTGTGAAATCATCAACTCCATTATTGAGGAGTTTATCTGTGAAACCATCCCCTCCCTTATTAAGTAGTTGTTCTGTGAAACCATCACCTCCCTTATTGAGGAGTTTATCCGTGAAACCATCATCTCCCTTATTGAGGAGTTTATCTGTGAAATCATCAACTCCATTATTGAGGAGTTTATCTCTGAAACCATCCCCTCCCTTATTAAGTAGTTCTTCTGTGAAACCATCACCTCCCTTATTGAGGAGTTTATCCGTGAAACCATCATCTCCCTTATTGAGGAGTTTATCCGTGAAACCATCATCTCCCTTATTGAGGAGTTTATCTGTGAAATCATCAACTCCATTATTGAGGAGTTTATCTGTGAAACCGTCCCCTCCCTTATTAAGTAGTTCTTCTGTGAAACCGTCACCTCCCTTATTGAGGAGTTTATCCGTGAAACCATCATCTCCCTTATTGAGGAGTTTATCTGTGAAATCATCAACTCCATTATTGAGGAGTTTTCTGTGAAACCGTCACCTCCCTTATTGAGGAGTTTTATCTGTGAAACCATCACCTCCCTTATTGAGGAGTTTATCTGTGAAACCATCAACTCCATTATTGAAGAGTTTATCTGTGAAACCATCATTTCCATTATTGAGTTTATCTATGGTACCATCACCTCCCTTATTGAGGAGTTTATCTGTTAAACCGTCACTTGACGCGACGAATTAACTCGTGGAGCTACATCGCTCGGATCGCTAAATAATATGTCCACAGTGTATTAACCAGAATATCGTTTTGCGAGTAGGGGTTTTCTTCATCTTCAGAGTAGCTGTGACGCCGGTCAAACATTGTTCCCTTAATGGCAGTACAAGTTTATTATTATTTCCGTTGCTTACCCCACCGAGCTCTCTTCACCCTTATCCTACGCAGGGGGAGTGAAGGACTCAATTACACCGTCACTGAAATCTAATGACAAGTAATTCAGGGTAGGTCAGTTTAGGACAGGCGCGATTAATCTTGTTTTCTTTAGTAGTGGTAAACGAACAGAATAATTGTTTTATTTTTGTCATTCCTCGGGGAAAGCATAAGCTTGTTGTCTAAAAAGAGGTTAATAACGGTTTTTGTTTTTGCACATATGTTCGAATTCCACCCAAAGATATTTCCGTACCAGTTTCGGACGATTTAAATTTAATTCATTTAATCGGTTACTGTTAATTTTTCCAATTATTGTCCTAACATAATATAGTGGTATAACAACTTGCTAATGACTAAGCTTAGTTACTTGAACCATACTTTAAATTTAATTCAAATCACTATGATCAATTTAATGAATATTTATGGACTGTGTAATCAGTCCGTCTTCAAAGTCGTGTTTGTAGGATCGATATTATGATTATCGGTGTAGAAGATAAAAAGAGAAGAGAATCATCAGCATTAAGAGGAAAGAGAACTATAATTTTTCATCCTAATTTCAGTATCGAGACAATTATTCCTCCCTTAGCCGTACCTTAATTCGAAGTATGCTTCCGGATTCCTCTTCCTACACGGATTATTATGGGTAGACTCCCAGCCAAGAGGCTTTTTGTCCTATTAGCCTATCTCTAAATATCTATCATAGATCATAATATTCAAATTTGCGGTTACTTTGAAGCAGTATTCATTATGATTTATTTTGATAAAAAGTTAACTATCGCTGATAAGGTTTCCAATTCTAAAATAAAAATAAACCAATCCGTGTGAAAATAAACAATGCAATGTCACTTTTATAACATAAATATTAATTTGCCGACAGGTATGTCGCCGTTGACAATCACGCCAAGCTCGTGGGGCTGTAACAAAACCAACACGCCTGATGAAGTGTAGTTAATTTGTTGATGCCTTCATGACAGCTTCATCTTGACGCCTGGTTTACAAACCTCATGATTAACACAATTTGAAGTTAAAAGAAGTCCACTATTACTAGTTTTGAAGTATGGTTTTGCTAATTAATTACTCTAACTATATAGAATAGAAGTATTCATATATTTCTATACACTCGGCATTCACACACGTTTTGCTAACAGTTTCCGCTAAGTATTTCTCAAGGAAATAAAATAGCAAATTCCGGACAGTATATAACAAACAACACAGCAAATTATAGCAATGTTTAGGGGACATTAAAGCTACATCAACTTGGCAAAGAGACATAACTTGTAGTGGCACTTCCAACAAAAAAACCCCCAACAAAAATCTGTCATTTTTTATATACAGTTTCTACTTTACGACAATTTTTCATATTGCCCACGTTTGCCAAACTAGAATTTGAGATGTCTATTTTATATTTAAATTCAAAAAGGACCTTATTTCAAATTTTCTAAGCAATAAGTAAATATTATATCTATGAATATGTGTAACAACTTTAAACAATACCTTTATTTGAATTCCGTGTTATTTTCTATAATATTACACCAGTTAAATATTTACTACAGGTAGTATCCGCGATGCTATTACAAGTTATCTACTAGAGTCAAGTCTTGTACAAAGTGGTGTCCTTTATTCGACCTTAGAAGACGTCCAATATTTGAGTTAAGGAGAGGTTCTCTGGTCGTGCTAAGGCTGAGTCAGTTTTGTCGAGCTAAAGACATGTCCTCTAGTCGAGATAGAGAGTGGTTTAGTATTCGAGCTAAGGAGGGATTCTTTGGTCGAAGTAAGGAAAGGTCCTGCTTGTTGGGCTAAAGAGGTCTCCTCTAGTCGAGCTAAAGCGTCATCCAATATTCGACCTAAGAAGGGGTTCTTTGGTCGAGGTAAGGAAGGGTCCGTATTGTCGAGTTAAAGAAGCGCCCTGTAGTTGAGCTTAGAAGACGTCTAATGTTCGAGCTAAGGAGGAGTTCTCTGGTCGAACTAAAGAAGAATCTGTCTCTTTGAGTTAAAGACGTGCCCTCTAGTCAAGCGTAGAAGAAGTCCAATATTTGAGCTAAGAGAAGGGTTCTTTGGTAAAGCTAAGAAAGAATCCGACTTGTGCTAAAGAGGTGTCTACTAATCGAGTTTAGAAGATGTCCAATATTTGAGCTAAGAGAGGGTTTGTTTTGGTAAAGCTAAGAAATAATCAATCTTGAGCTAAAGAGGTGCCCACTAGTCTAGCTTAGAAGATGTCCAAAATCATCTAAGGAGAGGTTCAATGGCCGTGCTAAGGAAACATATGTCTTGACGAGCTAATTGGGTGTCCTCTAGTCGAGCTTAGAAGACGTCGAACATTCGAGTTAAAGAGGGTTTCTCTGATCGAGTTAAAGAAGGGTCCGTCTTGTAGAAATAAAGAGGTTTTCATTATTCGAGCTTAAAAGGAGTTCTCTGGTAGAGCTAAAGAAGCCCCTGTCTTGTCGAGGTACAGAAGTGTTCTCTAATCAAGCTAAGGAGTCTTCTGTATAGTCTTGTCGAGTCTAAGTCATCCGTCTAGTCAAGCTGTGAAGGCGTCCGTCTAGTCGAGCTACAAGGGCGTCCTTCTAGTTAACCTAAAGAAGCGTGGGTCTAGTCCTGGTAAGAAGGCGTTCGTCTAGTCAAGGTAAGGAGTCGTCATTTACTTGCACTGTGGAGGGGTCCGTCTAGTCGAGCTAAAGGGGCGTCTTTCTAGTAAACCTGAAGAAGCGTGCGTCTAGACTAGCTAAGTGACGTGCATCTGGTTTTACGTAGAGCTATAAGTCATGCCCTTTAATTACCCTTGCTAAGTAAAACACAGAAGTGGCCGTTCGCTTCTATAAGCGGAATAAAGAATGGACTTCTGCCATGAAAAGGTAAAGCAAGTCAAGGATACCGACCATTCATAGGCCTCTGTTCGAGTGGGAGAGTGGAAGTGAAGGTCACTATATCTTATTAATGAACATTTGATGCGAATATTACTCAGATTGAGTGTGATGAGTTCTCGGCAGATTTGATCTTTAAGGAACTGTAAAGCTGATGATAAAGCATGTTATAGACTTTGTCTTTTCAGATTGTTACCTCACCTAAACTTGTTTTATAAAATTTCACATCACCTTATTTTATTAAACTATTTTTTTTTTAAGCAATATACTTTTAATTTATCGTAATTTTTCCTTCCTCTCTTTTCATGTATTTTAGATTTAACAGTTTGGTCTTCAATATGTAGCTTTTTTGTTTTATAGTAATATGTTATAGGCAATAATGGCTACCATTAACCGGTTCGCATAGCTAAATCCTATCTAAAATATTCTTTTATGTAATTAATGGACTATCAGTACGTTTCAAGGATATGCAAATATGACGAATACACATAGAATTAGGACGGATATCCATCCTCCTGCTAGGATGTACAAGGAAGGCTTAGAGCTCCTTAAGATATGCAAGCTTTTATATTTAAAGTAGCCTACCTTCTACCGATGATGGGTGGTACCCGTTGGACTAAGCGTACGAAGGCTGCGCTTTTATTTAGTAGTTTTTAAGGCGTCCAGTCTGTATACTATAATCGACTATGAACTATAGGAAAAGATTGTGAATATAAGTAGAACTAAGGTAGGTCATACAACTCCCTAGTATTGAATATAGGGGAGGTACTTTGGCATCACGTGTGAAAGGTATTATAACTGTAGTGGACGTACTCTCTATTGGAGTTATAAAGCGGTGTCTACCGGAATAAGAAATGAACATAATGATGTATTGGTAATACGAATAGAGGGAAATGATAACTTGCGTGTGTAGAGTATTATATCTACGGTAAACCTACTCCCTACTGGGTTCACAATCTGTGTGCAGGACTAAAGTATGATTAAGGAATGCATGTTACCTTAATAATAGGGGAAAGTAGCTCACGTGTTAGAATCACTTACCTACCCTCTACCGGAGTCAAAGAAATATTTCTACATACTGCTTTCCCTTACAATGTAAAGTGAGTCAGATAGTTTGTTAAATGTGCTGTAGTGTTGTGTGCACAAGAACTGCAACCCTTGTCAGTATGGGATGGTAGTCTGCACCCCTTGGGGAAGTATACATTACCTATAGAACTATTAATTATATGCATTCTGAGGATAACTACTTCGTTACTGAAAAGTGTTTGTCTATATAAATGTGTTACGTACTTTTCTTTAAATTAAAGATAATTTAAAAAGACGGTGTAAATGCTTCAGAGAGGGACTCCTTATCGGCCAACCTTTGTCTCTTACAAGGTTCGGTACGCCCCAGTTCCATTCCAATCGTCGGTTAAACGACATCTCTCCCGTCACTCTCGACGTGACGAAGTTTTGTGTGTTCTAAACGAGGCTCGTTTTAGACCATTTCTCTCTCTTTGTTTCTCCTGTCGTGTGGAGAAGGTACTCTTAACATTAATAGTGACATTTTATATATAAGTGATTTCTTTAAGTTCAACAGGAAATTGATAAGTGCGGGAAAGGGTGCACCCGAATAACTGTCCGAAAAGTGGTGGTACTTCGCCCAGTGAGGTATGTACAAAACGTCAATTTCATTTATTTAATTATTTAAGGTCCTCCGGAAATCAATGTTGCCGTTATATGGCAAAATATTTAACATTTTTGGTCCTCCGGGCCGGATCTTTTGAAAAGGTCCTATGTTAAAACATGTCCACAAGTGTGACGTACATATTTCCAACCGCACGCAATATCTTGTCCTTGTTACAAGGCTTACCTCACTCAATTTCTTATCTCTCAGCTGTTCAAATACAGTAGATTATAACAAACCCTCTCTGAAAGCATATCTTTATAATTCATTACGCTTGTCTATTTGTAAACAATTAGTATGATTCAAAGTTTATGTTTCTCACTCATACTATGTTAATAGGCTAATATATTTATAAATATTTTCTGCTATTTAGTATGGTAAAAGAAGTCACCTATGATTTCACTGCTTGTAAATTACAAATTTATATTTATTAATGCTTATTGTTTTGAAGCAGATCATTCAGTCACATGCTGTCTAATGTAATTGTAATTATTTATTTTTAAAATATTTACATTTTTTCATAATTTGTATTGAACGTTTTTCTGATTGCAATTATTGGAAGATATCTTGTTATTGTAACCTTGAATAAGAGACATTTGTTTACTTGAACTGTCTACGTCTGTTCATAGGTTCAAACATTCAATATTTACATTTCTTTGTGAGAAACTAGTTTATGCTTTCTCTATCGCTCTTGCTATTAGTATAGCATATTTTGTTAGTGTATTTAAAGAGCCTTATTGTTATTGTAGATATAATTCAATTCTATAAAATGGCCAAATCACTAAGAGTAATCACTGCTAAGAAGGAAGCTCTATTTTCCCAGATCCAATCTATTTATGATCTAACGCAAAAGATTTCTGATAAAGCGATCATGCAGGAATTAATGATTCGAGCTCCCTCTGTCGCTAGCATTAAACAAGAATTTTTAGACACATTGGACTTATTCAATGAACTCTCGTTGGAAAAAGATAACGATTTTATTCCCAATTTCTCAACTTCGGCTGTGGTTAATGATCTTGTTTCTTGCATAAATTACACTGTTGCTTCAATAGAAGCGAAACAAGCTGCTAGGCAAAAAACCGAAGCTAGCTCTTCACTCTCGTCGCAAATCCCACTGCGACTTCCAAAATTGGAACTCAAACATTTCACGGGTGATCCATTTGAATGGATTTCTTTCAAAAATCTCTTTGACTCTACCATACATAAAAATACATCTCTCAATGCTGTCACCAAACTACAGTATTTACTCAGTGTACTCTCAGGTGAACCATTAAAATTAATTAACTCTTTACCTATTTCGGAAGTTAATTATCAAGTCGCGTATGACCTTCTTATGGAGAGATATCATTCTCCAAGACGATTAATGTCAATTCATCTCAATAGAATTCTCGACTTGCCGAATATCAATTACACTTCTAACCAAATGCGTAACTTTGTTACAAGTTACACAGAGAACACTCAAGCCTTGAAGGGGCTACAAATTGATATCACGAGTAACAATCCCTTATTGTCAGCGATGATTTTACGCAAGCTGGATTCTACTATACTGAAGAAGCTTGAACAATCACGGGATAATACGTCGACTCTGGCAACACCTGCGGAAATTATCAACTTCCTCTCACAAAAATGTAGTGAACTTGAACACGCGACACTACATTCCTCTTCAACTCTCAACCCTAACTCATTACCTTCAAACTCGCCTCAAATTTCAAAGGGAAAACAGTTAATGTATAAGACTCAGGTTAACCGAAAGGGGACTTCGCTGGTGACTTGTAACTCTGTCAATGACACAGCGTCTGAAACAAAGCATCCTTTATGTTTTCTGTGTAAAGGAACAGACCATAAAATCTATTCCTGCCTTAAGTTTAAGGCCAAATCTCCGACAGAGCGTTTGAAGATCGCGAAGTCGTATAGTAGATGTATTTCATGTTTGGGCGCTCACAGTGTGAAGTTTTGTAAATCCAAATCGACTTGTTTTCAATGTAAAAGGAAACATCACACTCTTCTCCATTTCGACAACGATCACCTGCCTCAGCATACACCATTAAAGTCCTCTATTTCCCAGGACCAAGGTGTAACAGAAGTTGTTCAGTCACCTATTAGTATGACTTCTCAGGCGACTAATCCTGCCTCTCAAAGTACAACTGTGCTCCTGGGCACACTTTTAGTAAAACTCTCCTCTCCTACCGGGACGACTTATGTTTTCCGGGCTCTGGTGGACTCAGGAAGCCAATCCTCATTTATTTCAGAGCAAGTAGCTCAACTAATGTGTGTAACTCGAACGAGAAGTAATCACAACATTGTTGGACTTTCTCAAACTCTTACTCGCTCAAGGGGCATGACCTCTTTAGGCGTGCACACTCTCGATGGCACAGTAATAGCTGCCAAACATAATTTTCTCATTCTCGACAAAATTTGCGTCGATTTACCTCGTACTCTCATTGACGTTAAAGTACTAAATAAGGTACACTCTTATACGCTTGCCGACCCTACTTTTCATTTGCCAAGTCGCATTGATATTCTTCTGGGCGGCGCTCTTTTTCCTTTAATATTGACTCCAACTACACATTCTCTCGGCTCTAATATGCCGTGCCTGATAGGCACTCACTTTGGATTCATGGTTATGGGAGAAGCTCCATGTCTGCCTACTTGGGAAGGCGAATCTAGTGCTAGTATGTCCACCACATTACTCACGGTGAATGACTTGGAACTGCACAATTCTCTGCAAAAATTCTGGCAACATGAAGAAGTGCCCTTCACCTCAAAACTCTCACCACATGATCAAGCATGTGAAGCTCATTATGTCGCTACTCATACACGCGACAGTTCAGGTCGTTACTGTGTCCGACTTCCTTTCAAACAAGATAAACCTCCTCTCGGAACTTCTCGCGGAAACGCGGAAGTACGATTAAAATTTCTTGAGCAAAAGTTCAACTCTAAGCCTCGCTTCAAGCAACTTTATGCAGAATTCATGTCTGACTATTTGACTTCTGGACACATGATACTTGCCCAAAACACTCAGCTCAGTTCACCTCACTACTTTTTACCTCATCATGGGGTTCTAAAGGAATCCAGCACCACTACTCGCCTTCGAACAGTCTTTGATGCCAGTGCAAAAACATCCAACGGTTTCTCTCTCAACGACACCCTGTGGACAGGACAGAAAATGCAGACCAACATTTGTGATCTGTTACTCATGTTTCGCTATCATAATGTGGTTTTTACTTGCGATATACGTCAGATGTATCGTCAGATCAAAGTCCACCCTGATGATCAACCTTATCAGCTGATCCTATGGAGGGACCATGTCGATCAACCTATTTCCACTTATCAATTGACCACAGTAACCTATGGACTTAGTTGTTCACCTTACCTGGCGATAAGAACTCTTCATCAGCTCGCCTCCGATGAAGGTGCTTCATTCCCTCAGGCTGCCGAAGTACTCCGCACACAAACGTTTGTCGACGACATTATTGCGGGTGGTGATTCCATTGATGAGGCCTCTCATTTGAAAACTCAGCTCATTTCTCTTTTACTTCGAGGTGGCTTCGAATTGCGGAAATGGACTACTAACGCTTATCAACTATTACAGGATCTTCCAGACGAACACCTAGAGACACCCACGTTTCTTCAGGATACCGCACAACCTCATTATAATATTCTCGGACTTCATTGGTCATCCTCTTCGGACGCTTTTACTTATCATTTGAATTTTCCTCTAAACTCTAAAACTAAACGCCAAGTGCTCAGCGTTATCGCTCAAATTTATGACCCTTGTGGTTTCCTTTCGCCTGTTGTCATGTGGGCGAAATGTTTTATGCAGCTCCTCTGGACAAAAGGGTTAGACTGGGACCAATCCCTACCACCTGAACTTCTAACTCAGTGGCAAACATTTGCAAAGACTTCTAATTGTTTAAAAAATATTGTAATTCCGCGGGCTTTACGCTTGAGTCACTCGTCTAACATTGAGTTACACGGTTTCTCAGATGCTTCTGAGAGTGGATACGCTGCTGTCATTTACTTAAGATGTCAGATTAGTGACAACTCGGTGGTAATTCGGGAGCTATTATCGAAGACTCGGGTAGCCCCACTGAAAAAACTCACTGTACCTCGCTTGGAGCTAAGTGCTGCTCATTTACTCGCTCAATTAGTGGCATATATTATATCTCTTTATAACAAAAAAATGGAATTTTCCTCAGTTTTTCTATGGTGCGATTCGTCAGTAACATTGACATGGATACAAACACCTCCTTATCGACTTAAAACCTTTGTCGCCAATCGGGTAGCGCAGATTCAAGAATTATTGCCTTCTCATTATTGGAGGCACGTACCGAGTGAACACAATCCCGCTGACTGCGCGTCACGTGGATTACTTCCTTCAGACCTACCTCAACATGAATTATGGTGGTACGGACCCTCTTGGTTACAACAGTCGCATGATAACTGGCCTATATCTCATTTTGAGCCTGCAAAACTCATTGACACAGGGGAATATAAACCTATTTCACCTATATCTCTTCTCTCCACTGTTCACTCAGAATGGGACTTGCTGCGGAAATATTCTAGCTTTAGTCGACTGCAGCGTGTAATGGCGTACTTGTTGCGTTTCATACACAACTCTCGTCACTTAGGAAGAACTGTTGGACCTCTCACTACGGGGGAGTTGAACTCAGCCAGAATCCGAATATTCAAATTACTTCAGGCATCCTCCTTCATCGAAGATTTAAAGGCATTAGGACACACCCCTCCTAACAGGGTATCTTCTAGGCTTCGACGATTAACACCATTTCTCGATAGCGATGGCGTCCTGCGAGTTGGTGGACGACTCGAAGCAGCACAGATTCGTTATGAGACACAACATCCGGTGATTTTGCCTAAGAAACACCCTGTGGTTGACTCCTTGATTGACCTATATCATCGGAAGTACCTTCATTCTGGAGTTCAACTCACTCAATCACTTCTCGCACAAGAGGTGTGGATATTGTGTGCTCGGAATGTAATCCGTGCACGCGTCTTCAAGTGTACTGTGTGCTTTAAGCACCGACCTAAAAATAAAAATCCTCTTATGGGAAACTTACCTCAACCTCGACTGACCCCTACTCGCCCATTTCTCAACACAGGCATTGATTATGGTGGTCCTTTCACTCTGAAAGTACATAATCTACGCTCTATTAGAACCATCAAGGCATACATCTGTGTCTTTGTTTGCCTTGTCACCAAAGCTGTTCACATTGAGGTGGTCACTGATCTCTCGACGGACGCGTTCATCGCAGCATTGACTCGATTCGTGTCAAGACGAGGTCTTTGTCAACACGTCTATTCCGACTGCGGAACAAACTTTGTGGGAGCTGACAATGCTCTGCGATCTCTACTCAGGACCTCAGGACAAGATCTCGTTTGTGAATTTTCATTTCAACGTGGAGTTAATTTTCACTTCAATCCTCCTGCTGCACCTCATCAAGGAGGGCTATGGGAAAGCGCAATTAAAAGTGCTAAACATCACTTGCGTCGCGTCATAGGTGAACACGTTCTAACTCTCTCCGAATTCATGACTCTGACAACTCAAGTCGAGTCATTACTCAACTCTCGACCACTCACACCTTTATCTAACGATCCTTCCGATCTCACTGCTCTGACCCCAGGACACTTTTTAATTGGAGCTCCACTCGTCGCCGTACCCGAAAGAAATCTGGCTGAATTCCCTACTAATCGACTTAAGCATTGGCACCTCGTCCATGCTTTTCACCAACGAGTGTGGAAAAGGTGGCAGCTGGAATATCTTCACACTCTACAGCAGCGGACCAAATGGACGGAAACGACAGACAACCTTCGTGTGGGCGACCTAGTGCTAGTGCATCAACCTACTTTGCCTTTCTCTTGGCCATTGGCAAGAGTGACACAAGTGTTCCCTGGCACAGACGGTGTGGTGCGAGTTGTTCAGCTCAAGACACAGCAAGGACGTATAACTCGACCTTCTCATAAGGTTTTCCCCCTGCCCATTAGTGCAGAATAAACTTACTATTTTTCTCATGTTTCTAGAAAAGGAATTTTTATTTTATTTAGTGTACATTTGTTTTTTGTGAAGAACTTTCAGTTTGTTTATTGAAAATTATTGTTTTTTTTCTCTCATGCTGGGGTAGCTTATATTGTATTCTTCTTTGAATCCTAGGAGGATTCAAGGCCCCCGGTATGTTACGTACTTTTCTTTAAATTAAAGATAATTTAAAAAGACGGTGTAAATGCTTCAGAGAGGGACTCCTTATCGGCCAACCTTTGTCTCTTACAAGGTTCGGTACGCCCCAGTTCCATTCCAATCGTCGGTTAAACGACATCTCTCCCGTCACTCTCGACGTGACGAAGTTTTGTGTGTTCTAAACGAGGCTCGTTTTAGACCATTTCTCTCTCTTTGTTTCTCCTGTCGTGTGGAGAAGGTACTCTTAACATTAATAGTGACATTTTATATATAAGTGATTTCTTTAAGTTCAACAGGAAATTGATAAGTGCGGGAAAGGGTGCACCCGAATAACTGTCCGAAAAGTGGTGGTACTTCGCCCAGTGAGGTATGTACAAAACGTCAATTTCATTTATTTAATTATTTAAGGTCCTCCGGAAATCAATGTTGCCGTTATATGGCAAAATATTTAACAAAATGTATTTATTATAATTGTTTTATTTTATTTATGTGAAATAATTATAATGGAGTCGCAAGGAAATCCAATATTATATATATTTACAGTAATACTGTTGTCGAATAAACGAATATAACAAGGTGGAGGTAGACATCTTGCATTGGCATGTGTTCGGTCAAGTATTTGCTTAATGTCGATCCAGGAGAGCGTGTCTTGTTAACTCCAGCATTCGACAGCGTCAAGCCGCGTCTCGTTAATATTCCAAGTAATATCATGATGGTGTTGGACAGTTTACAAAAGCACCCCGCAGAAAGCAGGGAGACCAAAGTACAAGAACGGCAATGAAAATTTACACTTATCGTATAAATATTTATAACAAATAGTTTTTGTGTCATGCCAACATTATTGTATGTCCTTTACGGACATTGAACATATCGTCATGTCCAAAATGATTTTGTATAAGAAATATCTTCACACAAATGACGTCATAATTTTAAATAACTATTATAAAGTTGCTAAAAACATTTGGTGGCTTCCAGGGGACCAGTTCATTTGTCTGTTTTTGGCAATGCAAAATAGGGAAAGGATTGTGAAAGAATAAACGACAATGAAAAATAAGAAAGGTACCCGTATGACAAGTAGTAAAGCCGAGTTTAACAATAGATGTACAATAGAATTTCTGATGTAAGCTTTGGCTGCTTCCATTGGACTGGAAACATTTAGAGGTCTTTCTGAGAAAGACGTTAATTAAAAAACGAAAAAATGTAAAGGCTTGATTTGTGTTTTTACAAAGCAACGGCCTTTCATTACCATAATTGTAAACATAGTCACTGTAATCTGCAACAACCCTTAGTAAAAGCCTTTGTCGACAGTGTAGTATTATCTCTACTGAGAAACAACCCTTCATTAACGTCTTTGTCAAAAGAGTCGTTGTAACTGTACTCAGCAACAACTCTTAGTTAACGTCTTTGTCAAACGAGTCGTAGTTATTGTACTAAACAACAACCCTTCATTAACGTCTTTATCAACAGAGTCATGGTCATTGTACTCCGCAACAACCCATAGTTAACGTCTTCTTCAACAGAGGCGTAGTTATTGTACTGAAAAATATCCCTTCCTTAACGTCTTTGTCAACCGAGTCGTAGTAACTGTACTGAGCAACAACCCTTCATTAACGTCTTTGTCAACAGAGTCATGGTCATTGTACTCTGGAACAACCCTTAGTTAACGTCTTTGTCAACATAGTCATGGTCGTTGTACTCTGGAACAACCCTTAGTTAACGTCTTTGTCAACAGAGTCATGGTCATTGTACTCTGGAAAAACCCTTAGTTAACGTCTTTGTCAACAGAGTCGTAGTTATTTTACTGAACAACAACCCTTCATTAACATCTTTGTCAACAGAGTCATGGTCATTGTACTCTGGAAAACCCCTTAGTTAACGCCTTTGTCAACAGAGTCATGGTCGTTGTACTCTGGAACAACCCTTAGTTAACGTCTTTGTCAACAGAGTCATGGTCGTTGTACTCTGGAAAACCCCTTAGTTAACGTCTTTGTCAACAGAGTCATGGTCGTTGTACTCTGGAAAACCCCTTAGTTAACGTCTTTGTCAACAGTCATGGTCGTTGTACTCTGGAAAACCCCTTAGTTAACGTCTTTGTCAAGAGAGTCATAGTTATTGTACTGAACAACATCCCATAATTAATGTCTTTGTCAAGAGAGTCATAGTTATTGTACTGAACAACATCCCATAATTAATGTCTTTGTCATCACAGTCATAGTTATTGTACTGAACAACATCCTATAATTAATGTCTTTGTCATTATTGTAGTGATTCAAGTGAGTTAGTACGAAATAAAGAGAAGAATTATGAAAAATTGGGAAAAGATTCTAAAAAAAGGAAAGAATCTCTCGGTTTTACAAAACGAGAAGGAACTTGTGAAAAAGAAAAGCAATGTGAACAATGAAGAAAGGACTGTGAAAATAAGAATAAGAATTTGAAAATTATGAAACTTATATGAAAAATTTATAATGGTTTGTGATATGGGGAGAAAGGATTGTGAAAAAGGAAAGGATAGTAATAAGAGAAATGATTATTTAAAGTAAGGAAAGAACTACGATAAATAAAGAAAAGGATTATGTAATATTGGGAAAAGATTCTGAAATAAGGAAATGATTGTGAAGAATAGAGAAACGATTGTGAAAATGAGAATAAGTATTTGATAATAACAAAAAGTTAATGTGAAAAATAATTATAGGTTTATGAAGGATGAGTAAAGTTTACGATAAGTGAGATGGATGAGGAAAGAGTAGGACACAAAGAAAGTATTATGAATTATGAGGTCGTAGGGATGTGTATAGACGTTACTCCTCTGTGAAGGATGGAAGGAGTAATCGTAAGGCTAAGGATTGGCATTGTGATCCTGCAGTGCTTAAAATGGCATTACACTATAGTGTTATGGCATCGCGTGGGTCTTGGCGCTTATCTAAAGTTATCTGATGAGGGTGAACACCTAAATGGCACAAATAAGTGACGGCGTTAATTTGAAAAATCAAAACAACTGGCTTTCACTTTTATTAAGTAAATAAATAACAAAGTATCAGTATTAGTTGGAGAGTGCTCCAATTATGAATTATTATTTTTTACTTTGATTAACTTTAAGTTTTAAAGCAACTATAGATCCAAGAACAAAACATTTTATATATCTTACTTTTTGATACTTTTGATGATGGATGGTTTGCCACTGTAATTTATACAAGGTTAGTGAAAATAATAATAATTTACGGTTGACGAGTGCCTTCATTAAAAATTTATCATAGTTTTGGTCCAAATAGTGAACTGTTTTTAATATTAAAACTAATACATAAACTAAAATATTACTTCAAATTATAGTCTACATTATCGAATTGATTACTTTACTATAGGAATAATGCGATAACATGTTTCTAGGACGGCCACGAGTCATCTTAATATGGTTAAGTTATATTTTATAGGTAACTAGTTTAGAGAAAACGATTTCGATATCACGGATGTTTCTCATACATTGCAGGGGAGGGGCGGGGAGCGATATCCACGTCTCCTCCCAGGTTTGCCAATATTGGAAGTGTAATTTATCACTTTAACAACAGGCTTGCCAACACCTGACAATTTACATGTATTGTTGCCTTTAGATAATAAATTGCAAAAATGTTTTCGTCCAAAAGAACGTGATCGAATATAAAGTTTATTAAATTTTTTTTGTTTACTAGCTTTTTCAACCTGAAAACGTCTCCACACTGAGTTGCTAACAGGGTTTTTACTAAGAAAATAGTAATAATTGGTTTTACATCAAGCTGTAAGACAAACTGTAAAACAAAAACAAAATAATTTATTTTCAGTAAGTAAAAATTTCAAGTAGTACAATTTCCACCACGGTTTGAAATGTAATAATACTTGTAAAAAACGTATTGTTTGATTGGAAAAATGAGATTATTTATATTTTTGAGTTCTAGACTGTAATCCAACATAAAACGTGCCCATGTCATTAAAAGTTCATTGTTACTCAAGTAATCAAATTATAATTAAAAAATGTTGAAATCTTAAATTTAAAATTTAGACCTTAAATATTAACTATATATATGTATATATATATATATATATATATATATATATATATATATACACATATATATACATACATATATATATATATATATATATATATATATATATATATATATATATATATATATATATATGTGTGTGTGTGTGTGTGTGTGTTTAGTACAAACTCTATGTTGACAAATACATTTACGAAGGGGCATTGCTTAGTACAAACATTGATTATATTGACAAATACATTTATGAAGGGGCGTTATATAGTACACACACTGACTAAGTTTACAAATACATTAATAAAGGGCTGTTGCTTAGTACAAAGATTGACTATGTTGACAAATATACTTGTGAAGGGCCGTTGTTTAGTACACACACTGACGTCTTTTCAGTATTAAATCTTTTGTTAAACTCGGCTTTACTACTTGTCATACGGGTTTACATTTTAATTTTGTTTGTGACCATTCGAAATGAAATTAAAATATTAGCTTATTGTATTTCTGCTTTACAAAATGTGGGTCGCATGTTTGTTCTGCAAGCCTAAACTCTTTTCCACACAACTAGTTAGATGGATCTTCATATTTCCTCCAGGATACCTAGAGCACGCTCTACTTAGTTATCGCATATTAGTAACAAACTAGAGTTGTTCTTGTGGTCCTTTCTGTGCTAAAGGAGTAAACACTTTTAACTAGGATTCACGCAGCCTCCGAATGGGTCATGAGAACAACTTCAATACGCCGGGTCTGAGAAGGCCCAAGAATGTTGGAGATATTATAAAGTAATTACCTACCGTAGTTGGTAAATTTGAGCACTGAAGATTTTAAAGTACCCTTTTGCACTCTACTAAAACAATTATTCATGAATTATCATGGCTTCACAACACAACGGCATTTCCAGTTCGCCACTGCACTAATAAAGCTAGGTTATAGTGGTTGCCACTAGAATACAACACCTCTCATTTGAAATATACAAAATTACGAAATTTGGAGGCGAACATCGAGCCTCTTCCTCTATAGGTCCAGGTACCGTGCTTTGGATTTACTACACACAAACTCGAAACATTCGTCACCTACGAAAGAAACATTTGTACAGGAAATTCTCCAAAATGCGTCAAATACGAATTATTTTGACTTATGAAAACTAAAAAAACTTGTTTTCAAGACTGAATTATTTTTCTATTAAATAATAATAAACTATTTTTCTTTAATGATAAAAGGCACAACCTGTGTCGTGTTCACTTATTCGCAAATTAACCCAGAACAAAATTAATTTTATGCTTCTAATAAAAGACTAATACACAAATATTAAAAATTAAATGGAGAGTAATAAACAATAAAAGCTATTTAATAAGCGAGCATTAACAAAATAAAGCTTTAACTGCTCCGTTTGGCGGGATTAAAGTTTAATTGCCAGCCATTATGTCCAGATACCGTGCAATGTCGCCTCATGCTTTGTGTATGACGTTTTAATTTTTGCAACTGAGTTGTGTAGTTGAACATTACCCTCTTCTATAATTGTGTGAGGGCAAATTACTCTAATGTTTGTCCGCTGCACTTTACTACGTGGTTCTGATATTTTTAATCCAATTTATGGAAAACATGTAAATGAGGTCAACATTTTTTAATAGAAAGTGAAGGCCGTAAATGCTGTGTAAGCAAAGCACGGGTGAAGGAATAAGCAAAGAGTGTTATGGGACTCGCAGTAAAAGGAGGATTCCTCACTAAGATTCCACAGCAAAAGGAGGCAAAGAAATAAATGAACATTGGAAATATATGGCAAAGAACGGCTTGCGGAATTTAAATGGTAATTCAAGGTTTACACAATCACAAAGTAGACGATACACAAAAACTTTAAAAAAAGGTGGACGACCTCAATTGAGGCGGGGAGATCAACTGAAAAAGCAAAATGAAGCATACTGGATGAATGTAGGAAAACATAGAGAGTGGTGGAAAAGTGAAGGGGAGGCTAATGTACAGTATAGATGAAAAATATAGAAGTACAAACGGGCGAAGGCAGACCAGGACGTGTGCACACATCGACCAGAGGTTAGGTTCATTGAAATGTAAAGGAGGAGATGATTGAAAAAGTAAAGGGGAGGCATATGCCCGGTATAAATGAGAAAGATATAAGTACAAATGGGTCAAGACAGACTAGGATGTGTGCGTACATCGACCAGAAAATAAGCTTATTAAAATGTATAGTAAGGAATAAAGAGGATCGTAAAAGTAAAGGTACCCGGGAACATAGGATAATCTCTTTGACGTAGGAATGGACTCGTGGTAAAGAGACATCCAGGAGCAAGATGCAGTTAAATAAAACCTAAAACGATCCAAGATGTGCAAGAAATGGTGAAATGAAATTATACAGAAAATGTTTGTAAAGAACGAAGTAGACACTTCTTAAAGTAATGAACATATTGTAGAATTGTCTATTTAGGTTTTCACAACAAAGTAATTCTCTAAAAACGTATTTAACTAAACAAGGACTGAATTGAATTTTACCTCAAAACCTGGTGAGGCTGCGGTCCCGAAAAGTCGCATCCGAGTCATGTTGATGCGTACAGAACTAATGTACGTGTGAAGGCTATACTTTACTGGTACAGATAGTAACTATTTATTTCACATTTTTACTGTTTTAACTATATATCGAAATCTGCGCGTTGTCCCAAAATTGATTTTTCAAACAGTAACTAAAAAGTTTATTTTTTGAGAAAACACCAAATCATATTTCAATTTAATATAACGCATCCTAATATTTCCAATTGTACAGCTTCGAAAGTATCTTTACGACATCGACAAATATGATACATTACCAACAGATGATAATATTTAATAATACATAGTACTACTTCACGTCACCGCTATTGTTACTAAAGGAGTGTTACGTCATAGCCTACGTTCAACACAATATGAATAAGGCTCAGTATTTTGAGAACTACTGTTATAGTTGGGCGTGTAACATTTGACGGTATAGATATAGGTTATAATTTAAAAGGAGTACACACAACGCTGAGTCGCTTTCCCTCTCGTGATAGCAGTGCCCACTCACGTTTATGTGTCCTCCCCTCCGGCGCATTTCGCTGGTCAGGCTAAACCTAACGACCAGTATAGAGGACAAACCAACTATAATTACGTTATTTTCTTAGACTCCACTCTTCGGAATACGAAAGGTTTTTTGGAAAACCAGAGTGTAAACCAGAAGAATGACTCTACTAAGTAACTTTTGACTTGTGTTGTCTCATAACATTTAAACTTATTTTAAAGAAAAGTCGGACAGGTTTATTGCATATATTTGTTTTGTTGAGTTTTCTATCTGACTCAAAGAGCAAACAACAGAATAATTCACTCGTCAGAAAGGTGACATAAGTTGCTTGTAAATGTACTTTTTACTTCTGTTGCTTTATTTGCACGATACAGCTGCATAACATTAGTAAAGGCGTTGCACTCATGAACTCTCTCACTTCTCATCCAGCAGGGAAGATAAATTTAACCCTGTTATCTGGTTCTCCTGCTCCTGACGATTTTAATTTGAAACAATAAAAAGACTTTTTCCTAAAAAAACAAACGTGTTCTATTTCTATAGCAATAAACAAAAATCCAGAAAAAGGAATTAACCACTGATTATTTTTAATTGTTTAGATATATTGGTTTTATATAATTTATGAAATTGTATAATTTAACTTCATTAATAGAATAGAATAAAATAAAAATTTTAATAAATTATTTGTGTTAACGTGAACAAATTTCAAAATATATCAATATATAAACACTTGTATATTGTAGCACTTACTTTTGGTCTAAACCGTTTGGTGAGATGTGTCCTTTTGTTAACTCGGACTGTAGCTGATACGCATGAGTGAACAAAGGAACACACCTCAGACAAAATGTGAGTGCTTCTATAGGGAGGAGATTACGTACTGGTATACGATAAAGTACAAACCAGTCGTTCAAGTTAAAGATGGAAGGAAACAATACAATTTGTATAGTTTATTGTTTTTTCACGATCTTGGTTTTCGAAAATTAATTATATCTGAAACAAGTGAGCTAAACGGTTCTTCAATAGAATGCAAATGAGTTGACCAACTTTAAAACGACGTCAATGTTGGGGAAATCTATGTACACTGAGTGTGCACGAGTGTTATGGCCACCTTCTCTACAACGTCAGCAAATTTCTTATATTGGCAGTTTGCCAACAATAAAAACCCTTTATAGCAAGCAATGATCTTTAATTGCATTATAAACAACAGTTATGACATTATTTACTCCGCAGTCAGTTATATTTAATTATGTTTTCGACTATTTTCGATGTAATTTCATTACGGTGGCGTTAATTTAATGGCCCACTTCAGGAAAGCAGCCTTGCACGGGACTAGTTTCAACCCCCCTTAACGTAGTACCAACCTCCCTTAACGTAGTACCAACCTCCCTTAACGTAGTACCAACCTCCCTTAACGTAGTACCAAACTCCCTTACATAGTACCAGCCTCCCTTAACGTAGTACCAACCTCCCTTACGTAGTACCAACCTCCCTTGACGTAGTACCAACCTCCCTTAACGTAGTACCAAATGAACTTAACGTCGCTTACTTAATCATACATATGTTCTACCTTGCCTCCCTTAGCAAAACCCTACACCGGGGGGAGCCTTCCTTAATCCCCACATCTACACTGAGGTGAGCCTACTATAACCTATAGCAGGGCAGATATTCAGTCTCTATTATCTTCCATCGAGCTATGGTTCTTTCGCATTTTCCATACACGATGAAGCTTCGTGCTCCTATCTAATCCTTTACATTTTTCACTAATCCATCCTTGTCCATTTGGAAGTAGATGCTATGATCGAAACTAGTACAACTACCATCACATGGTAAAAAAATAAAATAAAAAAATATTTATGATAAAATAACCAAGCCTCTGTACGTCAACCTTTCCATAAATATCTAATTTTCCTACCTTTCTATCGTCCCGATAAAGGTTTCTCTGATTTAATTTCTCACATTGTGTTTTGTTCTACATCTGTTCGTGCAAAGTTTCACCTCTCCACAGTAAACTAGACCAATAACCGCAACTCGTATATTCACGCAGCGCAAGCTTATGCTAAATTGACCGGAGTTGAAGTCCACGAAGAAACTCTGCAACATTCTGAACCATTTACTTCTGCCGTCCGCCAGGGCAAAAGTCTCTTTCTAGTCATTTATCTTTTTCTATTTCAGTTTCTGGTTCTTCGCGGGCTATCTACTACGTTTTGTCGGCAACTTGTAATGTTCAATTCTTTCTGCAGAGCCTAACAGTCGCAAGTTAGTTTTCCTTGAAGAAAACAGCCTTCATGATTACGTCCCGCCTATAACTAAAGTGTTTGTAAATCTAGCACCATCATTCTCAGATTCCTCTCTGACAGTTTTCTCCACGCCTTATAAAGTTTTCGAATTATAATCTTGATCCAATTTCTTTCCAACGGAAGCAGCACTGCCAGTAATGTCTCACTTTCCCCGTCCATATTTACAATACAGCATCGCCGACTGGTTTACTACCGGTTAGAAGGTGAACACCTCTTTTTAACATCCATTTCTATCATACGAAGCTGATTATAGTAATAACGTCTTGAAAATACAAAAAAAGGAAAACACCTTATCCACTAGTTACATTTTAAAAATTTAACAAACGCTTTAGAAATTTGTTTGTGTCATACCCTCGAAGGTATGGTATGGCCAGTGAGGAGGTGAATCCTCGTGCTGTATTAGGCAAAGAGCAGGAGTGAAGTGAGTACGAGTGATTCTGAGCTTAGTAACATCAGAAGAAAAGTACTGCTCACAAGAAAACGCATTGTCGCAGTAAAACATTTCGACAATATTATATAGATACAACTTTGCTAATAATCGATTTATTGTGAAACTGTAAATCTATTTTTGCATGTACAGGTACTTATGTGAGTGATGAAACTCTCTCTGCGCATAAGAGGCGAGGTAGAAGCTTGAGAGAAAGCATACTCAGCCAGAGTGGGTGGCTACCGTTGTATTACCCACCCGCCGAACATCCTTTGAGCCCTGCAGAGTATAATAATTTTCCTCTCTGGCTGTGGCTCACCTTTTCTTAACAGCCTTAGTTGCTGACGTGTTATGTGGCAATGTGTCTCAGATAATCTGAACAACTGTACAACATATAAAATGTATTTTTTTTATTGTTTTTTTGGGAAGACCACTATACAAGCGACACGCACTGAGACATAAAACTGAGAGTGTTGAGGGTTCGAGCAGTTGTTCCGCGCATGCACCGACTTTATCATTGACCCTATGGATTCCAAGAAAGTTTCATCACTGGTCTCACAGGTTATAGAACAGTTAATAAGGTTAGGGTATATGGGACGGATAGTTTGCTATACATTTTCATAAATTCTATTATATTCTCTACACACATACGGTCCTTCTAAAAAGATTTTGCATCTGCTTAGTTCCAACGATGGTAGCTTTTTTCAGGATGTTTGCCTCTTTATGGGAATCCAAACAACTGTTAGCATCCTACTTAAAATGATTTAAATTAATTCTGCTTAATGTAGAAATTAAGTTTAAATTAGCAAAATTTCCCCAGTATTATTTGTAATGCGCATATTAATCAGGTTTGGTCAGGTTTTTAAGTAGTGTTACTCTACCGAACCGTTCTAAAATAACATTTTGCATTCTTGCGTTCATATTTAAATGTCTTTTTGTTGCTACCGTTCTGCCCTTTTCAGCATAAAATATAGCAACTACTTTGTTTTCGTTATCAACTGATTTGCACATATAATTTACCGTCTAGCTTGAAATGAAATTATGCGCCTCCTCTATTAAAATCACTTGAATTATTGCATTTGTAACAAGTTACGGCCTCTGATAAAACGGCTGACCACATTTAAAATACAATTATGAGAAAATATAGGTACAGTATATACTTTTAGATTTTATAGCAGTGTTCATTAGAAGGAAGGATATGCATACTGAGGGGCTGGATGTGTACAGTGAGGAGAGAGATGCACACATTGAGGATCAGGATGGTCATACTGATCCCTCAATATGCATATGGTGTGTGCTTTAAGGGGCGGGATATCTACATTAAGGGGTAGGTTACATTGTGGAACCGGATGTATAGAATGAGGAGAAAGATGACACATCGAGGATTAGGATCTACATATTAAGAGACATGGTGTGTGCTTTAAGAAGCGGGATATCTACATTGAGGGGTAGGTTACATTGTGGAACCGGATGTATAGAATGAGGAGAAAGATGACACATCGAGGATTAGGATCTACATATTAAGAGACATGGTGTGTGCTTTAAGGGGCGGGATATCTACATTGAGGGGTAGGTTACATTGTGGAACCGGATGTATAGAATGAGGAGAAAGATGACACATCGAGGATTAGGATCTACATATTAAGAGACATGGTGTGTGCTTTAAGAAGCGGGATATCTACATTGAGGGGTAGGTTACATTGTGGAACCGGATGTATAGAATGAGGAGAAAGATGACACATCGAGGATTAGGATCTACATATTAAGAGACATGGTGTGTGCTTTAAGGGGCGGGATATCTACATTGAGGGGTAGGTTACATTGTGGAACCGGATGTATAGAATGAGGAGAAAGATGACACATCGAGGTTTAGGATCTACATATTAAGAGACATGGTGTGTGCTTTAAGGGGCGGGATATCTACATTGAGGGGTAGGTTACATTGTGGAAACGGATCTATAGAATGAGGAGAAAGATGCCACATCGAGGATTAGGATCTACATATTAAGAGACATGGTGTGTGCTTTAAGGGTTAGAATATGTGTATTGAGGGGCAGGATGTCTACATTGAGGGACAGGTTGTGCACAGTGAGGAGAAAGAAGTATATATTGAGGATCAGGATGGGCATATTGAGGGACATAGTGTGTGCTTAAAGAGGCAGGGTTTATATAGGGGCCATATTTGTATCTAGGCAAATCTGTGAAACATTTTCGAAATAAACTCATTAATGGTTTCCCCAAATAGTTTCCATACGTTTTCAATTCGGATATTTCCAGTCTTGAACGTTTTCAGTCTTAGATATTTAGGAAATACATATTTTTAGAAAAAGTTTCCCTAACCAAACGAGTTGTAGTAGCTTAAAACATTTCAACCGATCTATAACTTCTGCATATAGGTTTGTGTTTTACCAATTCTCTTCCTAGAGTATGTCCTCTCTCTTAAATTTGTTTTATTAATTCAAAAGGGGATCAAACATTCTAAAAAGGCATATGTTTTATTAATATCTCTATAGGTACTACTGGACAGTAGTAACAAACGATTGAAGACTAGAGTTGGGCGACTTATAAAATCTGAATTATATTACCAATGCTTATGAAATTTAAAACAAAATGTCAATCTCTTAAGCGTTGATAGACATGGTTTTAAAAATATTTGGATTCTATTTATAGTTTTATATTAGAAGATAACCAAATAAAGGCATGGTTTTGAAACCTTAAAAAAACTTTAAAATTTAAAACTATAAAATATGTTATCAGAATAGTGTTAAAATTGAATATAGTGTTGGAGACGTTCTTATGAATACAATTTATTAGATTTTTTACCTTCTTCGGGAAAGTGTTTCTAGAACTAATGTTAAACAACATGTTACCCATTGGTCAGATAAAATCAAACATTATAGCTTTGCATCTATATAATTTTGTTTACTACGTTACAGATGTTATTACGAGATTAGAACTTGTAGTTAATTTTATTTGATACTGAAGCGATGTGCGCTCAGCCGTTAACGGCCGCCACAGCTACACGCACCGTCAGAAGTAATTCGACCGGAATGCGCTGTCAAGCCGACCCTTGGACTACGACACGCCAGTATTATTCAACAGTAGGGTGGATCATCCATTTATATAATTTTGTAAGCCGAATTTTGAAACAAAAATTGTGGGAGCTTAAAAGGTCGTACCGAGCTAAGAGATGGCTCAAATTAAAGGTATTGACACAAAGGAGCGGGGAAAAATATAGGTTTTTCTCAATTTACAACATTTATATGGTTGGGAGGAACTATTAAATGAAAAGGAACCGATTTCCTTTAAGATTTGCATTTTAAATAACTGTATGTAAGGCTCAGGGTCAAACATTCTTAAGAGCAGGGCTTCAATTGACCAAACCTGTTTTTAAACATGGTCAACTTTATGTTGCACTAAGTCGAGTAAACTCTCAATGTAGGTTAAAGATGCATATTGAAAATAGGGTTGGTAAAAAAATCAAAATGAAAACGGTTTACAAAAAATATAGAATATATGGAAATTTTGTTATGAAAAACTTCAATTAAATTAAAAAATAAAATTGCGATACAAAAGCCTGAAATTTGTTTCATTTGCCCCTAGTATTTTACAATTTTCATCCTCTTATTCACTACTTTCTAATACAATGTTGTACTTGCATTACTTATAAGAAGTATAACTCATACACTACTGATTTACATCACTTATTTCGTGATTATGAGTGACTCCAGCTTCATAAAATATCTGCTCTGAAGGCTACATGTAAGCTAGCTCTCCCAAAATTGTCTTCCTAACGTCTGCTTAGGATCGGGTTTAGACTATCGATCCCTCTGCCTATTGCATTCTGACTGTCTGTGTTATTCCAGTGTAAGATCAGATCGTGGGTTTGTCTATTGACTTACCAACCCGTTTTACAAGAGATTCCTCTATCACGAGTCGCATTCCTAAGTTAGTTCGATCGTGACACCACTGTAGAAGACTGTTAGCTGGAGATTTATAATTAATCTCAAACAGGCTGTTGTATGTTATCCCTTCATAGATTGTCAAGGAGGGCTTATATATAAATTAGTGTCCGTACTCGTTTGCCTTCATCAAATGTTATATTCCAAAGTTTGGCGATGTTTTGGTTTGTTCTATTGTTGTAAAGAAACTTTTCCAGTTCATAATCTTTCCCTTTATTGTTCCTAATCTTTAGGTTAGGCAACAATATACCCTCTAGGTTGGGCAACAATATATCTTCTAGGTTGGGCAACAATATATCTTCTAGGTTGGGCAACAATATATCTTCTAGGTTAGGCAACAATATACCCTCTAGGTTGGGCAACAATATATCTTCTAGGTTGGGAAACAATATATCCTTTAGGCTAGGCAACAATATATTCTCTAGGTTAGGCAACAATATATCCTCTAGTTTTGGCAACAATTTATCCTCCAGGTTAAGCAACAATATATCCTGTAGGTTGGGCAGCAATATATCCTGTAAGTTAGGCAACAATATATCCTCTAGGTTAGGCAATAATATATTCTCTAGGTTGGGCAACAATATATCCTCTAGGATGGGCAACAATATATCCTCTAGGCTAGGCAACAATATATCCTCTAGGTTAGGCAACAATATATCCCCTAGTTTAGGCAACAATTTATCCTCCAGGTTAAGCAACAATATATCCTCTAGGTTGGGCAACAGTATATCCTCTAGGTTAGGCAACAATATATTCTCTAGTTTAGACGTCAATTTATCCTCTAGGTTAGGCAATAATATATACTCGATGTTAGCCACAGTGGTAGGCCTCAACGTGACACATGGAGAAAACTCTCAGGCATTTCCCCTTAAGTTGTGGGCTGCAGTCATTGATTTAAGGATAAGATGAAATTTTTCTGGATCATAGTGGAGTAAATTGTTGAATTCGTTGACACCAAATATTTTTATTCCAGTCGCTTATGATTAAAAACACTTCAGGAATGCAGCCGTGAAAATATATTCCCTTTTCAGCGAGCTTCCAATCGCATATACGCACCGTGCTAGAGCATAGTTCTGTAGGAGAATGCCCATGTGTAAATCAGGAATGGTAGTCATGGACAGTGTTTTTTTTTCTAACAAGGGCATTGTCCTCATAATGAATGCAATTCCAGACGGCAGAACTTTAATTTTCTGTGTGAACTCAAAATACAAAAATGTCCTGTGTGTTTTAACGATCGAAATATGAATAATTCTTATTTCTTGAAAATAAATCACTTTTGTTGTTTTTGCAAAATTATGAATAATCTAGACACATCCATGTTTGTGTCTTAGAGCTAAGTTGATAGATAGTATATGTACATATAGTCTGTTGATTGCTATATCGAAGTTGGTATCTATAGCCACTATAAGATTGTCTTCTTTAAGTTTTCGCAAAATTTATTCGATATTCTTTATTCTACGTTTTATACTTGGATTCATCATTATTTGCTCAAATAATAACGTCTCATGAGACCTCAGATTCTTTCGTAATTAATTTCGTCCAAATTTTTAAAGGGCCTTTAGTTATAGGCTACCCCCGTGTAATAAAATACTCATCTCTGTAACCAGGTTAGGAAGAGGTCTGGCCCTGCCCACGCGACGTCTTAATTTTCCCACTACGTCATTTCGTTTGTCCTTCCTAGTTCCTATATGACTTCGATAAAGAGTGAGTTGATTACTCTTATGACCCTTCATACATGTCACAAAATCTCCCAATATCCAGCACAAGAGGTTTTACATCCTTACATCAACCCTACCTTACCAGCTGTTAAAATCCTTCGCTATCCTCCGATCATACATGAAGTAATCGGTTATGGTGTTTAAAAAATGAATTGCAATAAAAATATTGGCAAAGCCCCCAATATCACACAAATGATAAAAAATAACTAATATTACAAGTTATCTAAGGTTTAACCCTTATGCACATTTACAAAATTACAATCTAGAATACAATAATTTACCAACGAGTCTGACGCTGTTCACTGCGGTCGCTATATATAGGCGTGAGGTAAGCTCCACCACTCTCCGCCTTCAACCAACAAATAACAGTCGGCCATCTTGAACGATATAAGCAACGTCAGAAAAATCTAAACTATAATAATAATATATATTTAATATATTCTACCACTGTGCTATTTATATTGTATAACGATATTAGCTTCTTGTCTGCAGGGTGTCGTATCTGATATAGAACTATAACTATCAAGGACTGTACCTGCTAAAATCTTCTCTACAAAGAAGAAAAAGAGAAAATATAGAGGAAGTTGAGGGAAAACATAATGATTCCCTATTTCTGGGGGAAAGGAAAATCGTGATTTCATAGGGAGGGGCGCTTACTTGGAGTGGATATCCTCTCAACTAGGGCCAAATCAGTCTAGTTTGTAAATTATTGTATTCTAGAGTGTATATTTGTAATAGGACTCTTTGATGATGATAACATGGCCACCGAAATGTACATAGGGGTTTAATCTTAGGTAATTTGTAACATTAGTTATTTTTGTGGTATTGGAGTTTTTGCGAATATTTTTATTTTAATGCATTGTACCACTGTGCTCTTGTTATTGTATATTTAACTATGAACGATATGATATCTATCCATTATAAAATTCTGTCTCTCCTTAAAAGCTTTCACACAAAACATGACGTATTTACAACACAGAAATAAATAAAATGCTATCATTCTTAAAAAGAACAACCTATCAGCTTTCCACCTGATTTGTTACGAAGGGACATTTGAAATGACAGTCGAAAATACAATTTCGAAAAGCGTACAAAACCAGTATCAAAGTGTTTGACAGGTGGTACCGGCGTTTGAGCCCTTTGGCTCTGCAGTTTCTGTCAAACACGGGAAATTGACCTGACAAAGCTTGACGCCGACTGTCACTGGAGCTTGGTGTTCGGCCAAACAAAACCTTTCGCAATGAAATGTGTGCGTTTTGTTACGCTAAGAGTAGATCCACGAATTACAGCGATTGGTATAAATGTGTTAAGGGTTTTTACTAAGCTAATTGATCTCTATCTTTTCTAAAAAATATTTTCCAGAAATAAAACTTTTTGAAATCTCAATGTAACTATAAAAAGTATTTAAAACGTAATATACTCGTATGTTTAAAATTATTAGGATTTAAAACGAGTATTTTGTTAGGTTAAATTTAAACAGAACTCAATTGTTGACTATTCAAATACTATTGTTAACCGAAGTGAAATATAAGCAGCACCAAACAACCATTGCTTGGAGACTTTATACAAAGTATAAGAATTGAGGATGTGATTGATGAAACCCTCAATGCATTGGAAGGGAGGTAGCAGTTTGAGAAAAGCCTAACTCAGACTGAGTGGGTTGTACTACCCAGCCGCCGAACATTAATATTTTATTGAAGAGGTAACAGTTTCCCTCCTCTGTCTTTGGCTGTTTTTCTCAACAAACTTACTTGTTATGTGACAATGATGGCTCAGCCATCATGAAGACAGCAACTTTACAACACTAAAATGTTTTTGGAACGGGTACAATATATACGTCATGGACTAAGACATAAACGGAGAGTGTTTTCGGTCCGAGCAGTTGTTTCGGGCATGTGCAAACTTTCTCTTTGCCAATGTTGTTCCCAAGGGAGTTTCTTCACTCGCCTCACAATCTATATTACTTTGTGTGCAATTCACGTCTCCCTATTACAGGATGAATTTAATACTTTATAATAATCATACATAGAACTGAATATCCTAGCTTAGTCCGTATTAGAGGGTGTTATCCTTAAAGTGCGCTGGGGCTTCAAAATTTTAAAACAGCAACAGATCAATATATTTATTATACGTCATCAATAGACATTAGTTACACAGACATTTACCTGTTACTTATAATATAATGCATGCCTATGATGTACATGCATTCAATAATCTGTTAATATAAACTCTGTGTTACAAGTAAATTCGTCTTTGAGTAAAGGGACAAACGTAATTATCCTGTTCACGTCCTTTTTTAATTGTTCAATGACTGTAAATAATTCAGTTTGTTAATACTAAGACATATTTTATACCCTGGAAAATATTTATATCAAATGCAAATCGAGGAAATCAAATCAGTTGACAAAAACCATCTCGCTTTGCGCTTGGCCGTAGCAATATCTCAGTTGAAATCCCACAATCTGGTTAATTCGTTTGTGAGGGGAATTAATTGGATACGCTGAATGCGGAGGGAATTTTAATTTTAAAATGTATTATATTTTCCACCCAAGTGGGAGATTGAAGTATTGAAATTTCCCTAATTATGTTGAATATTAAGTTTCTTTGAGGAAAATATTAATTAAAAGATAATTACCTCTTATTTCTACCGAAACTTCACACAAATGTTTTCTTTGCTGTTTTTGGCTAATTAACGTTTTTTGCTTAGCTTTAAAAATGCGACTTATGTTGCTTGTCCCCATAACGATAATACTAGTTCAATTGATGCAAGAAATGATTGAAGTTTGTTTCTACAACCAATCCCTGTTTTATAGCCAATCAAATTCAACTGTAAAATATGTGAAATGTACAGCCTCACCCGTCCCTCAACCGCGTCCTTCTCCTCTTCCACAGCCCTATAGGCAGACAGGTGAGCGCCCGTTCCCTCTCAATTTGTTGCACAAAGGACAGATCGGGTAATCTACGAGGCCGTTCCGGTACAGGTGGCTTTGTAGATAGTCATGCCAGGTTTCCATTCTGAAGGTAGCAACGCGACGGGAATACTCTTTGATAGAGCACTGTGGATGTCACTTTTAGTAAGCGTTTCCCGTCTTTTACCAATAGCTTTAGCTCTCCAGGAGGTCTGGCGGATGTTTTTATCCGATTTGAGATAGAAGAGAAACATTCTCTTATTGCACCAAATGTCCAGCCGTTGCAATTCTATTGGCCCTCTTATTTCAACTTGATTTATATGAAAATATGGTTGTGTAATTCTTATAGTTTATAAAAAAATCTAACTAGTAATGGTAACCTGTATGACATAACTACAGCCGATGTTTCTGTCCACGATTTCGTTAGTTCAGGTAAATATCATTTCCTCTAACTGATCATCAGCCGGCGGTCCTCACTGTCCAAGGGCTATCGCGTCCTACCTCTCAGGTTAACATACTCGGCCTTACGGAATTGTGTAATAGCAGCGTTTTAAAACAACAAACGTTCTTGAAGGCCTTGTGTTACCTAAAACCCTAGGCTTTGAGTTCCTGCTCTAATAAAATTATCCTGTAGAAATAAGGGAGGATGTGTAATACAGTTATCTATATAGCTTTCATTTGTTATATTCTAATACACGTATTACACGTTATACTGTATACCATATGCAGAAACCAGCCTCACCTCTGCCAAACACCTTATTGAAGCAATCCTTAAACGCTCAATTAAAAAAGATCATGAGGAAGCCAGCAGGGGGAAACAGTAGGCATCACTTAGCAGTCGTGGTCCTTTGGTGCCCACAAGCGATAGAGCAACTGCCGTGGCTGACTTTCGACTTCTGACAGGACACGACTATCTCCAGGCCCACCTCTACCGTTTTGGCCTAGCGGAATCCGATACGTTTCCGCTCTGTCTCAATGGTGTCATGAATGGGGACCACATTTCAACCTGTCCTGAACTGGACGACCAGCTGTCCAGAACCGGTCGTTACTGGGAGGCTCGACGCCGAATGGTTCAACAGCCAAGGGCGGGCATTGGATAAAGTAAAAGTAAAAGTAAGGTTATGCCGTTAACATCAAAATAATATCTTCCTTTGAAAAATAAATGTTTTTGATGATTGGTGTTTATTGTATTTGTTTATGAACGCAAGTTATAGAAATAAAGTAAATTAAATTATGAAAAACTATAAATATGTATCAATAATACAATTTGAAAAAGCGCATTAAAGTATACAACTACCCTGCACACGTGAGCCGAAATATTGCCCCACATTACAGAATTTGGAAGATACCCCTATCTCAATCTCTCCGTATTTACAATAGTCTCCGCGACAACAATCTACTGCATTCTGAGAATTCCAACCAAACCGCGTAATCCCTCTGAACTAACCTAACCTAACCTTATCTTGCTAACCCTAGCCTACCCTAATATGTTCGATATCAAATCATATGTAAGGGTATTGTATATGCACAAAATTGAAAAAAAGATATAAATAAGTTGTAAATATTTATTGAGGCGAAGCTTTTTGGATGACTTTTAACACACCTGAACAGTTGTTAAGGTAAAGTGTGATGGAAATCAGCTAAAAAATAATAACAACTTTTAATGAGTTTGGTATTTATTCTTGGAAACGAGGGTGTGATAATCATTGTGTGCTATTGTCCTACGTAGGATTTCCACTCTGCACGATTGTCACTGTGCGCGATTGTCCCTGTTCGTGATTGTTACAGTGTGTCATTGTCACAGTGCGTGCTTTCACCGTGCGTAATTGTCAATGTGAGAGGATTGGCCCTGTGCGCGTTTGTAACTCTATGTGATTGTTGCTGCCCGCGATTGTCACTCTGCGCGTATTTTCTCTGTGCGTAATTGTCACTGTGAGAGGATTGGCCCTGTGCATGGTTGTTACAGTGTGTGATTATCACAATGCGTGATTTTCACTGTGCGTGATTGTTCCCGTGCGAAGATTGTCCCTCTGCGCGATTCTAACTGTGGGTGATTGTCGCTGTGCGTAATTGTTACTCTGCACGTATTGTCTGTGCGTATTTAACGTTGACTGGGCTAATATGGGACTTTTGCGCAATTGTCACTGTGTTTAATTACCTCAGTGCGAGATTGTCACTGTGAGAGGATTGGCCTTGTGCATGACTGTTCAGTGTGTCATTGTGACAGTGTGTAACTGTCGCAGTGCTTGATTATCACTGTGCATGATTGTTATTGTGAGAGGATTGGCTTTGTGGGCGATTGTTACAGTGTGTCATTTTGACAGTATGTGATTGTCACAGTGCGTGATTTTCCGTGTCCGTGATTGTCACCGTGCGAAGATTGTCCCTTTGCGCGATTGTCACTGGGTTAGAATCGGACCATTGCGAGATTGTCACTGTGTTTGATTCCCACAGTGCGTGATTTTTACTGTGAGAGGATTGACCTTGTGCGCGTCTGTTACAGTGTGTCATTGTGATAGTGCTGTGTGATTGTCACTGTGTGAGAATCATCCCGGTGCTCGATTTTCACTGTTCTCGATTGTCCCTGTGCGAGGATTGTCACTTTGTTAGGATTATCCCAGTGCTTGATTGTCACTGTTCTCGATTGTCCCTAAGCGTGATTGTCACTGTTCATGCATGTCACTGTGAGTGGATTGTCACTGTGCGAGGATTTTCCCGTTGCTCGATTGTTCCTGTGCGTGATTGTTACTGTGAACGAATGTCAGTGTGCGAGGATTGTCACTATGCGGTATTTAATAGTGCAAGGATTGTCTCTATGCGTGATTGTCATTGTAGGTAATTGTCACTGTGTGTGATTGCCACTGTGCGTGATTGTCACTGTGCGTGATTGTCACTGTGCGTGATTGTCACTGAGCGTGATACCACTTTGTACAATAGTCACAACGCCAAACCTAAAGTTGTACAGGAGCACTCTTGCCAGTTGCCGCCTTTTATGTCGAACATTGTAGATCTATTTGTTGGAGTACAAAAGTAAGCCAAAAAGAGGCAAACAGTCTGCTCAAACGCTGAATAACGTTTTGAATTGTAATTACAACCATCGCTCTTATTTTTGAATACTTTCGCATTCAACAATAGCTGTGTGTCAACGTGGCAACATATTGGAAAACCAACAGCCATAAAGAGGCACCGTCTATTTTTATCAACCATTAAATACAATTTATTTCCTACATTATCGGGCGCGCTATTCTCTTTTCCATTTTATAGAACACATTAAAGTTTTTATTGTGAATGGGGCTAATGTCAGATTTTATGGGTTTAAAAACCGTTGTAAAGAATTACTGTCATGGTAGGCCGTTAAATTAAGGATATTTCATGGTTATATTTTTATTATTTAACAACATGATTGTAGTGTTTCAGCTACACATTTTCACCAATTGATTGATGACGTATACAAAAGTAAATATATGTATATAGCGGGTAGTTCCTGAAGTCCTTGGGGAGTTTTGGTGCTCGGGTTTTCCTGATTGACAGAACAGAACATACTCTAATTCACGTTTTCCCTTAAGTATGGGAAGTGTTCCATGTGACAAACAAATCGGTCCTGCGGAACAAAGACAGTAGGTTAAGCGGAACATGGATTCTTTAAAAGTCCTTTAAAGATATTTTAAGGTTTCGTCATCTGTTGGGTCTAAAATGAACTTTGCTCTAAGGGTGGGAGTCAGGTCTTGAATTACATTAGGGATTTATTCATTTCAGATTGTGCTTTAATTAGTTTATAGAGATTTATTTATAGAAAACGGTTCTTCAATAACATTAGGGATTTATTCATAAAAGTCAGTTCTTCAATTACGTTAGGGATTTATTTATAGGAGTCAGTTCTTCAATTATATTAGGGATTTATTCATAGGAGTCAGTTCTTCAATTATATTAGAGATTTATTCATAGGCGTCAGTTCTTCAATTAAATTAGGGACTTATTCATAGGACAATACATTAGGAATTCAATTACATTAGGAATTTATTCATTGGAGTCAGTTCCTCAATTACAATAGGGAATTTATTTATATTATTCAGTTCTTCAATTATATTAGGGATTTATTCATGGGAGTCAGCTCTTCGATTACATTAGGGATTTATTCAAAGGAGTCAGTTCATCACTTACATTAGGGATTTATCCATAGAAGTCAGTTCATCAATTACCTTAGGAATTTATTTATGAGATAGTTCTTCAATAAATTGGAGATTTATTCATAGGTGGTAGTTCTTAAATTACATTAGAGATTTATTCTTAGAGTCAGTTTTTCAATTACATTCGGGATTTATTCGAAGGTGTCAGTTCCTCAATTATATTAGGAATTTATTGATAGTAGATAGTTCTTTAATTAAATTAAACATTTATTAATAGGAGCCAGTTCTTCAATTGTATTTGGGATTTTTTTTGATAGGAGATCGTTGTTCAATTAAATGAGGGATACCTGTGAATGGAAAACCACTGTTGTAAACTAAGACGTTAGTGAATAAATGAATATGTTGAGGGAACAATAATTAGAAAAATCCGTTAAGTGTAAAAAAAGCTGCAAAGCTCTTAACGCAATAAACCTACTATTATCTAATGTAAAGTAAAATGACAGGGTAAAGCTGTATTTTGTCTACAACCCTTAAACCTCTTATATAACAAAATTAAGACTCAGTAAAAGCAACAAACACAAAGGGGCATAATTGTGTATCCAGAAACACAATTCTTCGGCGTAATTAAATGTACAGTTGCTTATACGCAATACATGTTCATCGAAGTTTAATTTGCACAACAAGTGTTAAATTTGTAAAGCCTGTAAGCGAGTTGACTTAATTAAGGAAACAACTCGTCGAGGAATTAATAAGTTTCATTCCAGACCTTGTTACAACACTGAAGCAATTACTTCCCAATTCGTCCCTTGTATTCTTGTACCAGAGCTCGGAGACGATTAGGTTACTGTATGAGCAAGGTGTCTGCTTTACACGATTCCTTTTAATTATCTTCCAATAATCTACTTATATTTATTTTAGTTTATTTATATTTTTAATACAACCTAGGTTAGAGAAAAATGTAGTATAGCAACTAAACTCCCCTCAAAATACTAAAAGTTAAAAGTAAAATAAGAATATCCATTTATTAGCAGCTTCAACACCAATGGAATACAAATGTAACAATATAAACCACTGTAAACAGTGAACTGCGTCACTGCAGACAGAGGAACTGCATCATTGTAGACAGGCTAAGCCCATCACTGTAAACAGTGAACTGCGTCACTGCAGACAGAGAAACTACACCATTGTAGTCAGGTTAAGCCCATCACTGTAAACAGTAAACTGCGTCACTGCAGACAGAGGAACTGCATCATTGTAGACAGGTTAAGCCCATCACTGTAGACAGGGGAACTGCATCACTGTAGACAGAGGAACTGCGTCACTACAGGCAGAGGAACTGCATCATTGTAGACAGGTTAAGCCTATGACTGTAGATAGGGGAACTACATCATTGTGGACAGGGCAATCGAATTACTGTAAAAAAGGGAACTGCGTCACTGAAGGTAGCAAATTGCTTCTCTATAGACAGGGAACTGCATAATTTTAGGCAGGTCAACCGCATCACTGTAGACAGGGGAACTGCATCATTGTAAACAGGTCAATTGTATCACTGTAGGCAGGAGAACTGCATCACTTTAGAGAGGAGAGCTACATCACTTTGGACAGGGCAATCTAATTACTGTAAAACAGGGAACTGCGTCACTGAAGGTAGCAAATTGCTTCTCTATAGACAAAGAACTGTATCATTGTTGATAGGCAATCCGCATAACTGTAGACAGGGAAACTGCATCGCTGTAGACAGGGGAACTGCATCACTGCGGACAGTTGTATCGAACTACTGTAAATAGGGAACTGTGTAACTGACGATACCAAACTACATCTCTAATCAGGAAACTAGATCACTGTTGATAGGACAGCCGCATAACTGCAGACAGGGAATAGCATCATGAAAGATAGGTAACTGTATTAATGTAGACAGGGGAACTGAGAAACTGAAGAGAAAACTGAATCTCTATAGACAGAGACCTGTGTCACTGTAGATACGAGAACCGCGTAATTGTATACAGGGAATTGTATCATGAAAGATAGGAAACTGCATCAATGAAGATTGGAAAACTGTATCAATGTAGACAGGAGAACTGCAACACTGCAGACAGGGGAATTGAAGTACTGTAAACAAGGAACTGTGTAACTGGAGATAGCAAACTACATCTCTATATAAAGGGAAATAGATCACTGTTGATAGAAGAACCGCATAACTAAAGACATCTTATTGCATCATGACAGATAGAAAACTGCATCAATGTAGCCTGGGGAAGTGCATCACTGCAGACAGGGGATCTGCATCACTGCGGACAGAGGAATCGAAGTACTATAAACAGGGAACTGTGTAACTGAAGATAGAAAACTGAATCTCTATAGACAGGGAACTGTATCACTGTAGATAGGAGAACCGCGCGCTCTAGACAGGGAATTTCTTCATGGAAAATAGGAAACTGCATCAATGTAGACTGGGTAACTGGGTCACTGTAGACAGGGGAATGCATCACTGCGGACAAGGTAATCGAAATTCTGTAAACAGGGATCTGTGTAACTGAAGATAGCCAACTACGTCTCTATATTCAGGGAACTAGATCACTGTTGATAGAAGAACCGCATAACTGCAGACAGGGAATTGCATCATGACAGATAGGAAACTGCACCATTACAGACAGTGAACTGGATCAGAGAAGATAGGAAACTGTATCACTGCAAACATAAAACTGCATCGCAGAAGATAGGAAATTGTATCACTACAGACAGAGAACAGCAACACAAAAGATAGGAAATTGGATCACTGCAAACAGAGAACTTCATCGTAGGAGATGGGAAATCGCTTAGCAATACACGAATCATGTGTTTATAGCCGAATGAGATATAAACGATTAATAAAATATCACAGTTTCTCATAGTTACATTCTACAGCACGTTTAACAGAGAGTTCCATAACTTATGCACAATTCAAGCAGCAGGAATGTAATTAATATCTTAAAGTAAAAGACTAGAGTCATTTACTGGCAGAACTGTGACACACTGCCGCGGCCAAAACTCGCTTCTTGGCGCTAATCTCGCGTCCAGCCCCTGTTACTACACCCTCAGCCGTGTATGTTCCACGCACTACATTGACTTATTGATGATGGGTGCTGTAGAGCCGAAACGCGACAGTTCAGCCGCGGTCAAAATATGATCCCACCCGACTTACCATGTCCTGGTACCTGTAGTGTGTCGAGCGTGATCTGCCAGTGGATAAAATCGCTGGACCTCATTTATAAAATTAACCATAATGCTCTATCTCATTCAGATAGATTTTAAGCTCATTATTAATTAGTTATTTTACCAATGTTAAAACGAATATAATTATTTGTTCTTGCATAAATATTTATTAGAATTCTTTTTTCTTACTTGCTTTGAAATGTTTGCTTTTATTTTTTTAAATGGTTGGAGAAATTCTAGAAATTTTATTATTGATTTACCACAGGTTAATAATAATAATAATTTTAAAACATTTTGTAGTTTTAACTTGATTTTTAATTAATTTGAAATTTAAACAATATAATATTAAAATTCACTCTTGACAGTTTTATCTTAAAGATTTATTTTGTTTTCTCTTAACAAAAGCAGTTTTTACTTAAAATAAAGATAAAGCTTATAATGTTTCTCAAATGCTCTTGTTGTTTTGATTAAAGTACATAAGTTATTCTTCTAACACAAATTTATAAAATTTACAACTTTGAATAGAATATGAGAAATATTTATATTAACTGGTTTTATTTCATGTCCATTATTTTATTTTTAGAAGTAAGCGCAAGTTTACTTCCAAATCATTTAAATTTCAATTTACATTTGTGCTCCCAAATATAAATCTAAAAGATTCGTACAACAATTTTATAGGATTTTCGTTATTACATATTTCTAATACTGGTTGTATGATGTAATTTTAATGGACATAAAATAAACGATATTACCCAAGTTAAAGCGATTTTAATTTAAATTTCCTTATTGAAATTTTCATTCAATTTTTCTTGTTGAATTTAAATATATAATTTTATTAATGACATTGGAATTTTCTTTGTCCGAACTTGTTAAATTTGACCTTGTAACAATTTGATAAACTTTAATCTTGATATTAGTAATTTAAATTTGAATAATTTATATTTAATCTCCACCATTTAGATAATTTACCAATAAAAAGTCAGTTACTTATATATTTTTTATTCTAATGAAAAATCAATTGAATGATAATTTTGTATTTATTGAAATCTGTATTTATAATTTGGAAATTTGTATTTAAACTGATAAATGGTTATTTTGTTATTAAATTTTTGCACTCGCTCCTCTTCTCCCAAGGTAGGTTCCCTGGAATCTGGAATGTTCTAGCGGACGCAAATGAAAGATTTTAAGTCCGTCTTTAATACTGTTTAGTTACATTAAAAAAATTTATATTCTAATCGTTGCGGTTGAAGAGCTGACCATTTTCACTTCCATCTTGGGTTGTGGATTAAGGCATAGCCTCGGAATGGCATCTTGCAGTCCATGGTTCTGGATGTTCAGAAGGAAACGTTCGTCTTCTAGCGCTGAATAACCACTCCCCTTTTTCTCATAAAACGGGGTCCCCACTCTTTCGTTTTGTCAGCCAAAACCAGCCCTTTGGACCGGCTTTGTTTACCTATTCTGATAGCGAACAGGTTTTGGCCTGCTACTTTCATTTCCACTATTTCGTTTTAAAATCTATATTTTAAATGATTTTACCGATTTTGCCTTCTTTTGTAAAATCTGTATATTTTGAGACGGTTTTTGGCCGTCTCAACTCTCTCTCTCTCTCTCTCTCTCACACACACACACACACACACACACACGTGCACGCGCGCGAACACATATGCATACGCACATACGCACGCACGCGCACGCATCTACATACACGAACGCACGCGCACATGCTCACACACACACACACACACATACACACACACACACACACACACACACACACACACACACACACACACACACACACACACACACGAGGTGCAGCTTAATGGTTATAAATTATTAAATTAAAATTAAATTTATTACATAAAAATGGTCTTCAGTCAAAGAAAATTAATACATACTGTCACTAAATATTGAAGACTTCCGGAAGAAAGTGCTTTAGAATATTATAACAGAAATAGTAAAAAAACACCCCCCCCCCAATGTAGCACTGGAAACCCTACCCACATGGGCTAAAAACAAGGAAGTTTCGTTTTATTTTTAGCTGGATAACAGATTTCCCAGAGGTTTAGGTCTCTGTGAGGGAGCATCCTGCTCATTCCAAGGTCTTTACTTTACAGAATATTGTACACCCTACCTTTAGTTTGGATTTTGCATCCAAGTGACAAATTTTAGGTTACACAGGAAAACATAGCAGCTGTAGTTCACTTCCTTTATCATTTGTAGTTTAAGAATTGTAAGGGATCTTTCAGAAGATAAGGACAAGAAAATCCTTATATTAATATCCTTGATATTGATAATATTGAATTGACAATTGAAGAGGACGAGTAAAAATAGTGAAAAAGAAGATTATTCGTTGCGTAGAAGACAAGAGGTTTTTGGATTTTTGGACAAGGAAATCTGGAGCAGATAGAATTCGCAAATCAATTATTTCATTAAGTGAGTTGTAGAAGTAATGCATTTTAAAATGAGGATGCTTTCAAAAATTATGCAGATTTCTTTGTGATGCGAAAAGATAGAAAAGAAGATTACCGACACTGGCACAGGGAGAAGAATAAAGATTTGAAACGAAGTCAAAAGAAATTTGTATAAAAATTTTAAAGTAGCTGAAAGAACATGAAATATTTGATAATAACGTTTTAAATATGTTACAATTTGAAAGGTTAATATACACTTTTTTATCTGATCAGTACTGCGGGAGAAATTGGAGAGATTATGAATACAAAATCTCTGCAAATGCTCTCGTATGTCGTGAAACAATATTATTGAGAAAAGCGTCGAATATAACTCGTATGTAAGAAACATTTTGCAGTCTGTCACTGTGATTGCTTCACATTTGTCTGGCCCAGTCCATTTACACTTTACCCATACAGAATTTACGACAGCAGTAAATCCCGCAAGTGCTATACCGGAACCAGAAAACAGATCCTGTCCTGGAAACTGATCCTTCTAAAGTGAATTGAAGAAGTGTGTTCGCCGTAAATCATGTGTCAGAGTTTAGGCTTTATAGTTCTCATATTTTTTATATTAAGTTTAGATTAATGCTGTTATTCTCTATTCCCTTTTTACAACTGATTATATATATATATATATATATATATATATATATATATATATATATATATATATATATATATTATATAATTGTTAAAACTCATTTACCAATAGAGAAATTCATCATTTTTAAAACCGATCCATTACCAGAAAAATTTTCCATTGTTAAGAACTTGGATAAATTCGTCATTGTTGGAACTCAAAAGTCAAATTCGCCATTGTTAAAACCAATCCATTAACAAACAAAATTGCCAATATTTTAAATAAATAAGACCCCTATAACTTATCACAAATAACTTTTTCATTTATTTATTACCTTAGGTTTTTTTCAGTTGTACAGCAATCATCCTCATATTTTACAAAATTGTTTTGAGGTAGTTTGTTTAGTAAATTACTTCTGAGGGGGATTGCTGCGCAATTGAAATGCACATAAAGTAATAAATAAATGAATATGTTATCTGTGGTATAGATGTTTTATTTATTTAAATAAACATCACGCCTCAGTTGATTTATCTAGTTAAAATTGCCATTTTTAAAGCTCAATCATGAACAGAGGTAACTCGTCATAGTTCTTTACGTAATTATATTTGCCCTGTTTTTATTTCCTGTTTTGATATTCGTGCCCTCAAAAGTATTTCTAAGCATACACAGCTGTACACATAGCCTGTCTAAATATACAACCTTCTTCCGTGCCGATACTTTATAATCGTTACTGACTTTGAGATAAGAATTCATGACACTCAAAGGGATCCAACCAAAAGGAAAGTACGCTATGTCTTGTTGCACCCTTGTTAACAATTAGCTAGTGAGAAGCCAATGACATGTATTGATAACGTAATTTACAGTAATTTTCGGGAGTGGTGTGGAGTGGCAAATCAAAAGCTTGTTTAAAATTTCGTTAAAAATACATTCCGAAAAAAGTAATTTTAAATGGCACAAACCAGAAAGAGTGATTAGAATTTCAAATAATACAAACATAATCTAAAGTTACAAATACAACTTTAGTACATCGGGCCGTAGAAAGTGAATTTTGTTTATTTTTTTTCCAGTTCCTTCTATTAGTTCACACTCTATATAAGGATATATATTTCGTTCAAAATTTCGATCGATAGTATAATATTTTTTATTAATTCACTCAAGTTCAAATACAATTTCTTAAACATGAAGTGGATAACATTGATTCTAATACAGTTTTTTTCAAATATAAATTCTTTAATTAAACTTAATGTATAAATTTTAGTTTTATATGGGAGAAAAACCTTTCACAAAAGTGGCATAGTAATTTCGTCTCATCTGGCTTAAATTATGTAACATATGATTTCATAAAGCAGTTGATTTTATGTTATAGGTTATGTGGTAGAACAGCGGTTTCAACGCATATTCAATTATATTTATTGTAACTATTTAATAAAAAGTGACTAAAATAAAATTGTTTTTGTCAACACAAGTAAGAATTCATTTTAAATAATTTTTGTTTATGGTACTTGTCAACATAATTATGTCAAAAAAATAAATAAAGTAACTATTTATGATTACCATCTATGAAGACCAGTTTTCCAACGCTATCTAAATCACTGCTGAAGTGAAACTGTGTCCCCACATTTCCTCCAACCATGCAAAACGTATGCCTTTATCTTACATTTATTTAATTTTCATTTCCTAACCAAATATATTTTGACAATATATTCTGTTGCTGTATTGTAAAAGAGCTATATTTTAAAGTGGAGATCACATGTAGTAGCTTTAGGTAGAAATGAGAGGTGTGATGTGGACAGTGTAAATAATTGAAAACTAGAATGAAAAGTAAAATATATTGGTAAATATATAGTACGAAATATTTGCAACTTGTGAATAAAGAACTAGGTAAACGTGCGGGAGACAAAAGAAGTAATCTAACTGTCAGAACAGGGACTAAAATCTGGTCCTTTGTTATTAAAAAATGCTTCAAAACAAGTAGAAATAGTTTTCGTTCGATAAAGGCGTGATTGTATAACCTGATGTAGTCTTACCATATGAGTAAAAATAAAAGTAATTCGTTGTGTAATAAAGGAATTACCTGGTCTCCAAAGTTATATAATGTAGTGGAAGTTTCAATTTTCTTTTATAAAAACAAATTGACTTTATTGTTTGTTTTTAAATTTAGGATAACTTTCTATAGTTAAAAATGTTAACCACTAATTCTGGTTTGCGACAGTAATAACTTTTTTCTCATTTAGAATATATCTTTAGTAGGTTATACAAACAGGAACAAAAATTGAAGATGGAACTATAAGGTGTATATTAATAGATAAATTATTTTAAAAAAAAGTGAAAATAAATCTATATTTAGCAATTGAAAACCATTCTAATAATTAAAAACCTGTTTCGTATAATTGCTTCAAAATAAACACAGTGGGTTGCGGCGCTGTCAAATGTTAGCTTGCTTAACAAGGTAAACCTCCAGCATTTGTAACAGCTAACTCAGTTTCGGAAATAATTGTTACAAATTGGAGGCGCCTAGTGAAATATTAACAAGTGTCAAGAGTTAATTAAAATACTGGTGCTGCCTTAGAGAGGGTAGTTGGGGGGCGCAATAACTCCAAGTTATAACCCCTTCGCGGTAGCATTTTATCGCAACAGGTGTTTGCGGTTAACGAAGCATAAAGCTTAAGGAACAGGTATTTTTAGATATATTTTGTGCGGGAGACTTTAATACTTTCGTTGATATTAAGGGTGATTCGACCAGCTTTTAAGAGTCTAAAAATGTAGGTAAAATGATTTTCTACATGGACAAGTACTGTTGTGCCTATGATATTTTGCCTTCAAAAAGTTATTTTGTCCAGGAAACTCGGATACATGTTGTTTAAAGAAAAGCTGCACGTTATCGCAGTGTATGCGTTCCCGAAATGCTGTGCCTCTTAAGATCTCTCTGGATACGTCGGAGGTTCGATTACTTAAGGGGAAATAGGTCATGTAGAGAAGAGAAACATTAGTTGTAGTGTAATGGAGTCACGACCATGGAAGATCGGATTAGCCATGAGAACACAAAGGCAGAATCTAACACCAAACAAACGGCAAAGGCTAAATTCACGGTCCAGTGTAATAGTTTTGTCTATTTGGAAATTCTTTTTCGCTTGAAATAACAGTCGTGACGAAACAGGCTTACACTTAAAATTATTGTAGGAATGTACTCCTTTACCGCTCTCATTTTACTTTACACGCACACAAACACACACACACACACACACACACACACACACACACACACACACACACACACACACACTGCAACGGTCTGATATACCGTGGCAAATAGGAAATAAATAATTTCCTGTTTTTAAGTAATAAAGTTGATTTTTAAATTAATCAAGTTTGGAGTTATACAAATAATAAAGAGTGAAAAATTAAATAAAACCTTAAATAGAATAATTAAGCTAAATTAAAAAATATTAAAGAATAAATTTGTAATAACTAGCTAAATTTGACCATCGGGAGTGAGGCGAAAATTTTCTAAGTGCTTAAAAAAGCTATCTTAAGAACCAAACCACGTAGAACTTTCATCGACATTTTAAAAGAACCAGAATAAGCCAGAATAAACATTAGTGAAAACAAAATTTGAAAAACTTAAAAAACAAAAAAGTTAGAGCAGTTTTAATAAAATAGACATTTTTCAGTGTTCCAAAAATGATAATCAAACTCTGCAAGCTAAAACAGATTCGTTGCCCGACTTGCCTGTACAAGGAATAAATCCAAAGATAGCAAGTACTGCAGGCGGGGTGAGGTAGGTTAAATTCACCGCTATATATACTAGGTCTCTAAGACTTTAGAGACAGTCTGAAATAAATTTTTAACACGAGGTGCCGCGGAACGCTATGCTGGACCGCGAGTAGAACCGTCCTCAGGCCAGATGGACCAAACCTCAACGCTTTCGACGTCCAGGACTACCAAGGGATGAAGGCTCCAGACTCAGCCTCCAGGACGCGGGAATAGAGGAAAACCACCACCGACGAACCAGGGATGGCGACTTCCGATGTCCAAGGACCAGGGAATCCAGACGAGGGACTCCAGGACCGGCAGGAACATCTTTGGCAAGTCATTCTCTTTATTCGATACCAATTACGTCAAATTTAGTTAGTTAATTTTATTAAATTCAAACAAATATTCAAGCTTAAACAATGACTTCACTCTTTATAAAATTTTAATAAATTGTATGCTAAATAAAATGAATTTATGTGATCAGAATATTTCAAATGATAAACATTAAACTTACAAAGGGTTTTTGGCCATAAGCCATTTATTTTAAAGGAAATAAGAATTTTTCGAATATTATAAATTTAAAAATTAAGTGTCATAAAGACGAATTTACCAATTCAATATAGAAGATAAATTTTTATTATGTATAATTTGGGAAATAATTTTATGTTTATGTAAATGTAATTGATCTATATGGAAATTATAAGTTTTTAAAGCATGAGAAACAACAAGTTACTTAGTGAATTGTTTTGTTAATATAATTGTGTTGTATTTAAAAGGATAAATTTTCTTTTTTATTTAAATAAATAGAATGAAATATGTTATAAAAATCAACAGTATTTGCATTTCATCCTGTGTCGAATAATCAATAAAAGCTGTTTAGCTTTTTCCAACTAATATGAAAATGGTTATTAAATCAGTAAACAAGTTTAATTAAATTTCATTAAATGATAATAGTTAAAGCCTAATGTTTTTAAAGAGTTTCTCTCAACTAACTTCATGAGCTAGCCTAAAGATTAGTTGGTTTTTTGTATAAAAGTCCAGAGATTTATCTACTGGCAGATTGTGTTTAAAAGGACACAGGAGCCTTTTAAAATAGGTAATTTAAACACGATCATATTTTGCACGTTCCCTTGCTGTCTCTGCAGATCATCATCAGGTGGTAAGACTCTGTGAATATTTTGTGTATTATTTTAAATGTGTTTCTTTCCAGCTGACTATTGAAATGACATGTGTGACTATATCTAGACCATACATAATTGATAAACCAATTTTGGAGAGTTTATACTTATTTTAAATAGTAGTCAGCGGGAATAGGCTTGTTGTGGGCATGGCCCTATGAGCGGGAAATATACACGTATCTCAGGGAGTTTAGCACGGTTTAACAAGCGGGGTGATTGGCAGATGTTTGGTTTGTTTATAAATAAGTTTTTTAAACAACAAAATTTTGGTATTCTGCAAGAAGGGATATCAAATAAAAGTAGGGGGGGACGTTGCAACACACACACACACACACACACACACACACACACACACACACACACACACACACACACACACACACACACACACACACACACGGCCATTAGATCACCGAATTCGTTTAACAAAGCCGTTTTAGAAACAAAGAAAAAGTAATATAAAAGCGTACTTCTCTCAGACGCAATTAATTACACTTACTGAAAACATCCCGTTCAAACTTTGCTTTTAGGGATTGCCTTGTAAGACAACCGCCTCCAATTAACGAAGTCTTTTTGGTAAAGATCAAGAAGTTAGACCTCGCTCGGAAGTTTCCGTTACAAAATAATTACATTGTAAAAGGTCTGAGATAAAAAATATGGAAAATACTTTTACAAAGCCTTTTGTTCATTTCCGAACGTAAATGTTTACTTCAATTTGGTAAATGCGTATGCCAATGGCTAATTAGTAATACACTTTTGCTTAGGACCCTGAATGCTTACTTTTATAATAATTAATGAGGGATAGATTGTTTCAAACTTGAACAACATGAAATATTTTTAACATTTATCAAAGCTTATTATGTGAAAGAAGGAGAGTTTAGTTGAAATTCGACGTTGAATTTCATTTCATGTCGTTTGAATTTCTATTATGGTGTTTTTATTGTTGATATTCCTATACTGGATTTCGGTAAAGATAAATTATTTAAGCCTTTTCAAAAGTTTACTTAATATACGTTATAAGGCAGGTAGTTGTCGGTTATATAAACGCAATGATTATATAGAGGTTATAACAGAATAGAAAATTTACCAGACGATATAGAAAGTCGGAAATAAAACGGGGAAAACTTTAAAAATGTACAAAAATATCGAAATATTTAAAACTTTGAACAAAAGTTTACACAACAAATTTATCCAAAATTTTAAAATGTCAAAGTTTTCCTCTTCTACTTTTCGATAAAAAGTCACCAAATATCTTCAAATGGCTGTGTCAAAAAACATGATTTCATTCAAAATGTAACCCCCCGGTGTTTTGTAATTGGGGTAGTAGTATGGTTTAACTTATTTAAAAAAAAATTAATTACTTTTATCCACTACCTTTATTGTTATACTTACAGAGATTCGCCAGGTCAATTGTTTGTTTAAACAATTGTAATCTTACAATTAACCCAGGCAGACTGGCTGTCTGTTTAATCACTCTAATAAAGCCAGGTTACAATAAAAACCTCGTTTATGTTTTCCAAAAAGATTTAATTTGAAAAACAATTCAATAATCAAGGCATTACATTTTAAATAATAATTTTCTTTTCACTCGTACAAGTTTATACTTCACAAATTTAAACTACATAGGTTTACATTTTTCAAAAATGTTTCCAGACAATGCTATTTTTAATGCATTCTGGTATTTTATATTTACTGATTTGATCGAAATAAAAAATATAAAAAAATTAATTTATAACATACATTTGGCAATCATATACACTCTCGTGGCTTTGTTAAAACATTTGGTAAATAACCCGATTTAAGTTTAAAACGTATTTAAATTTTAAAATAAATAAACTGAAACTAACAAACTACTAATAAAAGACTCCCCGTAGTTATAACATTCTGAAATAATATTTATTAGGCAAATTTTAGACGATAAGAGCTCATAACTCCTCCCTCTTAGGTGCGTCGCGAGAGAATAAGTACACTACTTCCCACGGGAACTTAACACAATTCATGTCCCCACCTTTGTGAATTCAGAAACTTTCTGTGAACTTCCTACTACCTCTGTCGATATAACATTTTAAAAAAACAAACATTTCTTTTAAGCAAAGTCGATTCTACATTATAAAAACAACAGATATTCATGTAACATACTGAATTGTAATCAAAAATATTTCAGCATTGTACAAAAACTACAATGAAAATATTGATCGCTCACTGAAATACGCCTATTCCACAAGTAGACTCAATCATTTCACCACCTCCTACATTATTGTAATACTGCTCAATATTAAGGATTTTAAGTTCAACAACCGGTTACCTTGCGTAAGGACTAAGCTAACGAGATACTTTACAGATATGCAGGCTAAGGTTACCTTCCGTAAGGACTAAGCTAACGAGATACTTTACAGATATGCAGGCTAAGGTTACCTTCCGTAAGGACTAAGCTAACGAGATACTTTACAGATATGCAAGCTAAGGTTAACTTCCGTAAGGACTAAGCTAACGAGATACTTTACAGATATGCAGGCTAAGGTTACCTTGCGTAAGGACTAAGCTAACGAGATACTTTACAGATATGCAGGCTAAGGTTAACTTCCGTAAGGACTAAGCTAACGAGATACTTTACAGATATGCAGGCTAAGGTTACCTTGCGTAAGGACTAAGCTAACGAGATACTTTACAGATATGCAGGCTAAGGTTACCTTGCGTAAGGACTAAGCTAACGAGATACTTTACAGATATGCAGGCTAAGGTTACCTTGCGTAAGGACTAAGCTAACGAGATACTTTACAGATATGCAGGCTAAGGTTACCTTGCGTAAGGACTAAGCTAACGAGATACTTTACAGATATGCAGGCTAAGGTTAACTTTTTTAAGGATTAATATAACGAGATATTTTATAGATATGCAGGGCAAAGTTAACTTTTTTAAGGACTAATCTAAAGAGGTACTTTATAAGTATGCAGTGTAAGGTTAGCTTCTTTAAGGACTAATCTAACGAGATAATTTATAAGTATGCAGTGTAAGGTTAGTTTCTTTAAGTATTAATCTAACGAGATATTTTAGAGTTAAGCAGTTTAAGGTTATCTTTTGTAAGGACTAATCTAAAGAGATACTTTTTAAGTATGCAGTGTAAGGTTAGCTTCTTTAAGGACTAATCTAACGAGATACTTTATAGCTATGCAGTTTAAGGTTATCTTTTGTAAAGACTAATCTAACGAGGTACTCTATAAATATGCAGTGTAACATAGCACTCTTTTTATTTAGGAACGTTTGAATTTATAAAGTTTCGTTTATGTGTCGCAATCAGGATTTTTAATTTTTGGTATTTTTTTAATTTTTAGAAACATTCTAGATTTGTTATTTACATCGTATTCCTGAGCACATTCTATATATTCTGAAACGGTGTCATTCACCGTTGGCAACAGCGTCTGAATAGCCATAGTTAAATAGGTAGAGGTTTAGAAATAGGTCATAGGTTTCATAGTCATAGGTTTGAAAAATGCTCCTTATCATCGAATTACGATAACAAAAGCTAACGTCTGATGATAAGGCTATTTTTCAAATAGGAAAACAGATTCTAAGGGCTAATTTATTTAAACACTTTTGCATTTTTACGTTTTAGATTCAGACAAAATTTAATTGACAAGAATTTCTTTATCTTTCTTTTTTTTGAATTATTTGTTTATTTTATTCGTAGTTTCCTTCAATGGGTTGTTCTCACTCTTTTCCGATATCGAGTCACACACGTTTTACGGAATGTTTTTCTGAAAAAGTTCTTTTAAATTCCTGAGCTGTCTATCAAATGTAAAAACACCCTAATTGACTAAATCGCAATTTTGTCGCTTTATTTTGCCTAAGCGAATATTTTTAGTTATAGTTAGTTTTATTCATCAGGGGAAATGACCTTTTTTATATTAAAAAGTTTTAATTCCCATGGGTTTAAAATGTCTTGTTTTTAACAGCGTAAAAGAGAGAAAACATTGCCCCATCGCGCGTTCGAAAGTATTAGGGAGTGATTAACGCGTTTTCTTAAGCCTTCTGCAGAGCGTTAAAGTCACTTCAGAGGGATTTGTTTTTCTTAATGTAAATTCTAAAATAAAACCTTTAAAATGTGCGAATATTTAACGCTGAATTATTTAAACAAACATTGTATTCTTAATGAGTTAATGGTAGTTAAACTGGTTTGAAACATTTCACAAATTGAAAGCAAGAAAGAACGTATATTTGTAATGGTTAGAAATAAATAACTTTTATTCGTAAAACGGAAACAGTGATCGTTAAAAGTTAGAGTTTAAAGTTTTGCAACGTCAATTGATCTGAACAACTACTGTAGTACTTAAGTTCCAACGTGCCATAGAGTTTTGTATTTCTTTGTTATACGGGGTATTGTTCACGCATTGCATTGTAATACCGGTATTACGTTCGGTTACATGTAGTTTGAAGTGAAAACCAAGCAAATATTACACGGTAAATTAAACATGGATAGAACTGCGCTAATTGGCTGTACTCATTACAAAAATATGAGTAATTTTAAAAATACAAAATACTTGTGTTCGTACATTTTACAAGAGAGAGAGAGAGAGAGAGAGAGAGAGAGAGAGAGAGAGAGCGGGAGAGAGAGAGAGTGGGAGAGAGAGAGAGCGGGAGAGATAGAGCGGAAGAGAGAGAGAGCGGAAGAGAGAGAAAAAGATGTCTATCAAAGATAAAATTTTTAAGCTAAAATACAATTTTAAAATTTGTTTTTGTAAACGTTTTTTTGATAGTTAAATTTTGTTTAAGGGCTATATTAATTAACTTAGAACTTGTAATTGTTCTTTAAATAAATAGACTAAATTTAGTAATAATAACGGGGGTTTTATTAATTTCAATCAAAAGTTAGGTGTCAAAATATTATATTAACTTATTAATCACTTAAACAATAGCTTATGACTATCCGAACTTTAAATCTAGTAAATTTGTTAAAACTTACTGAGACTTAACGTTTTCGATCGCTTTGTGCCAATCTTCATCAGTGTTTATGTTGGGTCAAGCGGTGACGGATTTAAATGTAGGTTTTCGATAGTATCAAAGAGTAAGTGTGATTTGTATTGTGTTTGTTCGTTTAATATGTTTGTACTTTGTGTCTTTGTGTGTCTGTAAATTTCATATTGTTCTAGTGTGTTGAGATGTGGTCTTTTTTTGTTGATGTGTAGGATTTCTAGGTTATGGTAAATGTCTGTGTATTTGTGTCCTGTTTCTTGTATGTTATTGTGAAAGTTTGAGTTGGTGTTTGTGTTCCTCGACTCTTTGTTTAAAGCCGCGACCTGTTTGTCCAATGTAGAATTTGTTACATTCGTCGCAATTCAGTTTGTATACGCCTGGTGCTTGTAGTTTATCTTTGTTGTTGTGTTGTATTTTGTATTGTAACTTGTTATTAGTTTAGTATGATATTTTGTATCCTATTTTTTGAAATTTGCGGGCTAATTCGTTTGTTTTGCTTATGAATGGTAATGTGATGTATTTGTTTTTCGTGCCTGTAGTGTTAATTTTAGTGTTTTTTTAAAATTTGTACCATAGTTTGTCTATTATAGTGGTGTTGTATCCATTAGTGTATGCTAAATATTTAATTGCCTAATTCTTTGTTTATGTTTTCTGTGGTCATTGGGACTTCTTTAAGTCTATGGAGCATGGATCTGAAGGTAGCGTGTTTGTGTTGGATAGGGTGGTTTGAGGTGTTGTGGATAAGTGTGTCTGTCATTATGGGTTTCCTGTAAATGTTGAAGCTGTGTTTTTGTGTGTGGCTCTTTGTTATGGTTAGGTCGAGGAAGTTTAGGGATATGTTGGTTTCAATTTCTGAAGTGAAGTGGAGTTTTGGGTGTATTTTATTAGTGTAGGTGAGGAGTTTTTCGCATTGACGGGAGTTGCCTCTGTATAGCGTTATGTTATCATCGATGTATCTGTGCCAGTAAATAATTTTGTGCAACTAAATCCTCAACCCTATAAAGCCTCATACTAATATGTCATAAAGGAGAAACTAAATCTTTAACCCTATAAGGTCTCATACTAATATGTCGTAAAGGAGAAACTAAATTCTCAACCCTATAAGACCTCATAATAATACTATATGTCGTGAAGTAGCAAATAAATCCTCAACCCTATAAAGCCTCATACTAATATGTCCTAAAAGTGTAAATATATTTTCAACCCTCAACCCTATTAGGTCTCATACTAATATGTCGTAAAGGAGAAACTAAATTCTCAACCCTATAAGGCCTCATACTAATATGTCGTAAAGGAGAAACTAAATTCTCAATCCTATAAAGCCTCATACTAATATGTCTTAAAGTAGCAACTAAATCCTCAACCCTATAAGGTCTCATACTATTATGTCGTAGAGGAGAAACTAAATCTTCAACTCTATAAGGTCTCATACTATTATGTCGTAAAGGAGAAACTAAATACTCAACCCTATTAGGTCTCATACTAATATGTCGTATAGTAGCAACTAAATCCTCAACCCTATTAGGTCTCATACTAATATGTCGTATAGTAGCAACTAAATCCTCAACCCTATAAAGTCTCATACTATTATGTCGTAGAGTAGCAACTAAATCCTCAAACCTATTAGGTCTCATACTAATATGTCGTATAGTAGCAACTGAATCCTCAACTCTATTAGGTCTCATACTAATATGTCGTAAAGTAGTAACAAAATCCTCAACCCTATAAGGCCTCATACTAATATGTCGTAAAGGAGAAACTAAATCCTCAACCCTATAAGGCCTCATACTAATATGTCGTAAAGGAGAAACTAAATCCTCAACCCTATTAGGTCTCATACTAATATGTCGTGAAGGAAGAAACAAATCCTCAACCTATAAAGACTCATACTAATATGTCGTAAAGGAGAAACTAAATCCTCAACCCTATAAGGCCTCATACTAATATGTCGTAAAGGAGAAACTAAATCCTCAACCCTATTAGGTCTCATACTAATATGTCGTGAAGGAAGAAACAAATCCTCAACCCTATAAGGCCTCATACTAATATGTCGTAAAGGAGAAACTAAATCCTCAACCCTATAAGGCCTCATACTAATATGTCGTAAAGGAGAAACTAAATCCTCAACCCTATAAGGCCTCATACTAATATGTCGTAAAGGAGAAACTAAATCCTCAACCCTATAAGGCCTCATACTAATATGTCGTAAAGGAGAAACTAAATCCTCGACCATATAAGGCCTAATACTAATATGTCGTAAAGTAGCAACTAAATCCTCAACCCTATAAGGCCTCATACTAATATGTCGTAAAGGAGAAACTAAATCCTCAACCCTATAAGGCCTCATACTAATATGTCGTAAAGGAGAAACTAAATCCTCAACCCTATTAGGTCTCATACTAATATGTCGTGAAGGAAGAAACAAATCCTCAACCTATAAAGCCTCATACTAATATGTCCTGAAGGAGTAAATATATTTTTAACCCTCAACCCTATTAGGTCTCATACTAACACGTCATTCAGTTAAAATAACATTAAAGCTATAAGCATTACACTTACTGACATTTCCAATTGCTTAGTCTTCCTGATATTCAAATATTATATTAATTATATGTTGACGAGTATCGGAGTAACTCTATTTTCAAAACTTAAATCTTACTCATTTAAGGAGAGCAGAATATTGAATCGTTAGGAATGTCAGGAAACTGTACTCAAACTATAGAAATATTCCTAACAAAAATGAAGATGAGTATATTAATTCTTTACATATAAGAAATGCATTTTACATTTCTTGTATATTAATTAATTTTTATTACAAAGGAATGAGGTCATTTCATTATAAAATGTAAACTAATTAATTACAAAACATTTCAGATCGTTGCGGTGTTAATGTAGGCTAAACAAATTCCGTTTGATTGTAATTGAATGCATCTGGTTTTGAAACTTTATCAGAGTAGCTTTGCATTATTTGTGTTGTATTTAGACAGCGTTTGTCGGGGACAGCTGGGTTTAAACGTTTTGTAACCGCAACAAGTGTTTGCAACAAGCGGTTCTGTTTCACAAAGGGCGGCAACGTTACGACATAAAAAACGGCTAAACACACAACGCCCTCAACGCACTTTAATAACATTACGAGTTTTCCAAAAGTTGCTCTTTATCGCTAAACGGAAGCGCTTTGCAACAAATAACAACTTGTCTTTGTCGGTGGTAGCGAAGGACCTCTAAACACACGTGTCAGCTTTCGCCCCTAATATTCCTCGTTCCTTCACCTATACGTTTTCCTTCCTACACCTTCACGCTGGTTTAACGAGTATCCTCGTTATGTCTCGATAGAGATTCGTTTTATATCAATCAAACGATGCAGGATACGATTTTCTCCGTCAATGATTCTCTCCACCCGTCCAGAGAAGAGAGGTTTCCCTCTCAGTAGGATTAAGGTAGGGAAATATAAAACCCTGGTAGAGGATATAGAGGGGGATTTTATGTTCACGTGTGCAGGTTTGCTTAAGTGAAATATGAATACTCTCTAACGGAGTCTTGAAGAGGTGTCTATCCGTTACACCCTATCTTAAGAGAAAGGGTAGATGAAAATAAGTAGGACTAAGGAGAGGGCTTAGTGATGCTCTTGTGAGGAGGTAGGGGAGTGGGATCCTATTTTGAGAGAGAGGATAAAAAATGATAAATGGAATTAGTTAGGGTTAAGGACAGGTTATAGTGAACCTCTGGTGTGGAAATAGAGGAGCGGCACCTCAACATAAAAGGGAGGATAAGTAAGGGTAGATGGAAATAAGTAGGGTTAAGGAAAGAGAATAGTTAACCTCTGGTGTGGAAATAGAGGAGGGGAATCTCAACATAAAAGGGAGGATAAGTAAGGGTAGATGGAAATAAGCAGGTTAAAGATATTCGATAGTGATCCTATGGTGGAGAAATAGAGAAGCGGCATCTCAACATAAAAGGGATGATAAGTAAGGGTAGATGGAAATAAGCAGGGTTAAGGAAAGGTGATAGTGAACCTATGGTGCAGAAATAGTGGTCTTCTAGTTAGGAAATATGGCAGCAATACCCCAACGTAAGAAGGAGGATAAGAAATGGTTGATTGAAATGGGTAGGGCTATAAAAAGGGCATAGTGATTCAATTGGGGTAACAATGAGCTGTTCCTAGTTCTCGCTTCGCTTCGGCTTGAGGTTTGTGAGGTCATTCATTTATTAGTTACCTATAGTGTGAAGGTACTTGAAGATCCTGTGATGAAAGCGGTGTTTTTACATATTTTATGAGTAAAATGTGTGTATATTGGTAATAAAACATGTAAAAATACTTTACTTATTTTCATAATAATATAAAAATAAAAATATTTAAAAGAGTTTTGTTAAAATAAGCTGAAAACGAAAAATACTGTTTTTGTATCATTTTGTGTGTCGATATGAGGAAAATAGTAATTAATTTGTAAAAAAAACATGTAAGTATTGTTCGGTTAGAATGCTATGCGCTCTGTATATGCATTTAGTTGTGGGGTTGAAATATGCACAATGTTTCTTGTCTCTATGCATTGTTTGAAGTTATTTGTATCCATCTTGAAGGTTTTTTGCACACGCTAATCCCTACAAAATTTGTTTTGTTAAGTACAATCCCTCTAAGCGGGTACAGGGCTGCACCATCGCTTAACACTAGGAAAACCTAACTTTATGAGGTGGAAGTGTTTTTTAATACGTGGTTATATATATATATATATATATATATATATATATATATATATATATATATATATATATATATATATATATATATATATATATATTGGAATTTAACAACTTACAAACACGTGTTTAACCAGCATAAAAAAGTAAACAGTTTTAGTATTAAATAAATATTTCTGAATCAGAGTGTTCCTAAGTAAACCAATAATTTAGGGTCCTTTTTATTAATGTTTATTTATCATGTGATTCTGTGTGTGTGATATCATGTGTATACTCTGTTTTCGTTGGTGTTTTCTTTACATTACTTTATCTAGTGCCCGTACGTTGTTCTTCAACCATTTGGCGACGAACCTCCCCGTTTGATGAGGTTGTCGTTCGGACACGTTAGAGCCTGGTAGTCTTGCAGATGTTCACTGTTCATTCTTGCAGATTACCTCCTGTTAGGTTTAATCAGGAGCAAAACCATTGCAGTGGAGATGTGCTTGCAGGTAGTCAAGCCCGGTGGCTAAACTAGAGCTTCACGTCTTTGTAAGATCTCTTGGGATTGGACCTACTGTAGCAAGGGTTTCTCACGCTTTGCTGTGCCAAGGACTTTAACAGTTCTTTGCGCGACATCAATATTAAACAGATATCTGATTCTACCTGAAGTGAACGGAATGTCGGAGTGGGGTGACTTAGATCCTTGCTTGGCCTTAAAGTCATCCCTTTTCTTTGCCAGGAATTCCTACGTGGCTGGGTATCCATTGTAGGGGGACCATCCATCCGGTTTAGATGAGTTCCCTCAGTCTAGTACGTTACTGGATTGTTCTCAACCAGTCAATAGGGCATTGGTGCTAAGTGCTGCCTGTGAGTCGACCAAAGAGTCCACTCTCCCAGGGACTTGAATTTTGGCAAGCAGTTGTCCAGAAGCTTGATAGGCCGAGTATACCTCCACCATCCTATTTACTGGCATTTGCCAATGAGTTTTGAAATATGTGACATTGCCTTTCCGCTTCTTCTCCTCTTGTTCTCGGCAACCATGAACCTTCGGCGATGTGTAGCCTTTTATTGACCGAATATCTGAGAGTGATGGTGTCCTTTGAGCTCAATACGACTCTCTTCCGCCTTGTTTGTGTAAGGCTGGTAAGGCCAAGAGGTTTTGGATAAGGGCTGATGCGACTGTGGCATAGTCGATGGAGGCCTGGCAATCAATCAATAGTTGTTACATTTGTTTATGAGGAATTCAGCATCAATTAACGGGGAAGTTAGATTTTTCGGTATTTTCTAGTAAATATCATTTCGAGTCCGTTTTGTGAATGTCCACGTTCCAGAAACTCTGTGTACTAGATAGCTACTTCCTGTGACTGTCTAGTAGATGGGTTTATATTCGGAAGATATAGTTTGTTCGTTTGCTATCATCTCTCTCCCTTCTTTGGGGTCAAATAATAAAGTAAAAGTTTGTAGATAACCTGGTGGTAAGAAACTCAACCTGGAACCTTGTTCAGGATATTAAAATATTTCCTATTCAAGTAATAGAAAGAAGAGAAAGCTTCAGGATTACCTTGGGCGTGTAAAGAGGACTGCAGAATATTATGCAAGGGAAAATATAGTTTACAGTATGACAACAGTTGCCATGGTTGAAGAGCTCAGCTCACACGATCGACGTAGTTCAACTAAAAGCAAGATAGAATAGCTGAGAATAAGTTTACTAAGACTCCCAAAGTCCTGAAAGGGTATGCTAAGAAGAATAAGACTACCAACATCAGTATTACTTGTAAACCAACTCCATTTCAATGACCCACACTAACCACCATCATTACGTCATTTGACCCTCTGATGTCTACACCAAGATATTTTCGAATCATCCTTATACATTTCCACTGTATATAACAGCTCTGTAAAGAGTCATTTCACAATAACACCCTTCTGATTAAATAAAATTAGACAAATAAATAAATCGCGAGGATAGGAAGATTTAGCGGCCACCTCATTTATATACTTATTTAGAAACAACTATTCTGGTTTAGTTAGGGTAGGCGCACATGAGCTTGAAAGTAATCGGGACGCCGAGATAGTTTTCAATCCAATCTTTTTGATACCTATCGGAGTTTCAGCGCACATGAGATGGAGTTTCAGCGCATATCAGATGGAGTTTCAGTGCGCGTCATTTCAATCCTATCTTTTTGATACCTATCGGAGTTTCAGCGCACATGAGATGAAGTTTCAGCGCGCGTCATTTCAATCCTATCTTTTTGATATTTATTTTCCATGTTGGGGACTAGCTTCACTCTGTGTTGTTTCTTCTACGAGATGGATCAAAAACAAGGGCAAGTTTACAAAAAGAAAGTAGTTTTTTCGTTCTTAGTGTACAACTGTTCGTTTCATCTTGCGTCTTGTATTGTTAATGCTATGTTCTTCCATTTAATTGTGAGCTTTTTAACTGGAACAAACAAAAAATAAAATTTCTTTGATTGTTAGGACCTAATATATTTGATAATATTATATCGTGATAGGCCTCAGATATTGCCAAAAACTACCGTAATCAAACTAGTTTGCTGTTTCCCGGATAAATTGGTCGTCTACGTCAAATGGAAATGTTGATAGAGCGAATTGACCATTAATACTTTTTAGCGAATTTTAAAAAAATGGCTGTTAGATTTAATTACAAAATATATATATTGATGACGCAGATATCTCAGCCCAGATACCTATCGAGATAGGCCGAGGGTATCCGATAGCTATCGGCGTCCCATGTGCGTTGCTTCATTACTCCTACGGTACTTCTGCCTATCCGATAGGAAACTATCTCGGCGTCCCGATTACTTTCAAGCTCATTTATACCTACCCTTATACATTATGGCAAAAAGAAAATACAAGACACTTGTTACATATTTGCTTTTACTATGAAAATGCAAACATTGTAAATAAAATATTTAAAACGTCTAATTAAATACATTTTCCATCTACAATTTTAATACGTGAGCACATTTTTACAACATTGTAATAAATTTTCTAACGTCCGTTTATAGTTTTGCTAGCATTCCGTTTAAAATTTTGTAAAAATAAAAGTTAAGTTTTAAACTCTGTAGTAAATTATCTAACGCCCAGTTAAGTTTTGGCAGTATTTCGTTTATAATTTTAGAAATAAAATTTCAATGAAAATTGAGGTTAGGTTTTAAACAGTGTAGTAAAAGTTTGTAACGTTCGGTTAAGTTTTGCTGGCGCTCCGTTTATAATTTAGTTGAACTGTTTTATCCATTTCGACGCAGAAGCTGCATTATTCAGCAAAGGGGAAAAGTATTTGCGATTGGATTTGTAGTTAACGACGCGGAAAGTGAAGGAGATACGGCTTTGTGAAGTTGCGACTCTCTTAGCTGTAACAGAAACAAAAGTGGTAACAAATTGTTGAACTGAACAGTTGATTTGCTTTTACTCCAGACAAACGTGTAGAAACATTGCAAACTGATACAGTATGTACTTCCTCACTGTTGTACCTGACCTTTTACAACAGTGCCCAGTAAAATTATAACATATCTGCTTCGGTAAACTGCGTGCTAGTGTTGTCTTTCTCTATAGGTTCAACAATGTTCATCTCTAAAACTTCCGATAACTATTGCCTTCTAGGAACACTCTTCGGACCCTCTTCGGGTCACTTCGGCACTATTGCCCTCTAGGCTGACGAAGCCAAAAGTACGAGGAAATGGATGTTCGGGGATAAGGGCTATCATAATAGTTCCACTGAAATAAACATTTCTAATAAATATTTCTGAACGCAATTAGGCCAACATATTGGAATAAAACAATTGGATGACGACGGTTTCTTCTTGAAGAAAACAATCATCTCCACCTTGAAAACACTAGTAACAACTTCGAAGTATTTTGAACATTATTAAGGGATGAACGACTGGTCACAGTTTGGCAGAAAAGCAGATTTCCTTTTTATCAAGCTTTCATTACGTTACGTTCGAAAACAGGCAAGACATATGTTTTACTAAAAAGTGTGTTATGAATTGACATTATTCTTTACATGTAAAACCGAAGAAAGAGTTTAAACCACGGACTCGAACAGCGTAAAGCTAATGAACAGATTTTAATGAATGGGTTGACAATGCTTTTTTGTTGGTAAATTACCAAGATCTAAAGCAGTGTACTCCTCATTTTAAAGTCAAAGAGCATTCGCAGGGTGTAGTCGAATTCGTCCGTTCTGTAATTATCCCCCAATCAGGGAAGTCAAACTGGTCCGATGGAAACGTACATGAACAAAGTATAGAAATAATTGTTAGGTTAGGCTATTACTCACTCAATATAAAAAACATCGTACACTTTTCTGTTCACTAGTAACGCTCACCGTGACTATCAAGATGAGAACTGACTTGTGGAAGTGAGTGAGGTGTAGGGGGTGGTACTGAGCTAACCCTTCCAAACTTTCCTGCTTTTATCTGCTTACTAACCATCGGGCCACTTGGACCTTGACCCATTTTTAACATGTTCAGCACGGCTAGCGACTCAGCACGCTCTGGGTTCTGTTACGAGGCACCGAGAGCGTGCCGGTGTGCTCCACGCTTGCCTTTTGAGTGACGGGAGCGCACCGGGACGCTCACTCACAGTCTAATTGAAACTTCTCTCGTGTCGATACGTGTTAGTATAAAGGTTTGATATTTACGTCAGTGCTTCAGAAGAGTGTGGAGAATATTGTGCCTGAGTCGTTTTTAAATCCGACCATCCCAAGTTAACTTTTGATACTTCAACTAAAACAATGCTTCAGAGAGTTTTATGAACAGATTTAATTTGGTTTAACTTTTATATTTTAATGTTTATTTTAGTCTCAACCACTTAAAGCGCCAAAATATCCGGTAAAAATAACGATCATAAAAATTAACTAAGCTTTCTGAACTAACGCAAGAATAAACGATAACTGTCCTATTAGAGTAAATGAACCAACTCGAGGTGGGAACAGACTATTGTAAATATGAGTCATTGACAAAATGCTTGGACGCCCGGAAACCTAATGTTTTGTACATAAGGTAGTAAACAAATGTCAGCTAATCTCGGCTATAAATAGTTTTGGACGTGACATATGCATTATCTATGTCTCCGTTTACATTATCGATCTCTATGGCTTTACGAAACACATGGCATAAACAGAAACAAACATTCCGAGTTGAACGTTGAGTGTTTATTTTAGTATCTAGTATATTTTAGTAGTAGGTTCTTTAGTTTTGTATGTAAATTATCTTTTTTTCTGTCTCTTTTATTGTGTTTTATTATTTGCCATACAGTATTTTATCATTTGTATTTAATTTTTTTAATTGTGACCCGATAAATAAAACAATACTTTACCGTCTAATACACTGTTTTGATGTCCTCAATAAACCTATATACTTTAGAAATAAAATTATTGAGATGATAATAACGGGCACGATAATTAGCACGACAAACTATGCAACCCGCATAGCATTCCACTGTCGTCAGAGGTGGAAGTTAAAGAAAAAACATACAGTAGTTTGATGAGATCGCCAATATCGCCGCCATGCTGAATGTGTTTTGCAACAAATATATCATTGGAAAATTATCACTATCGGACAGGTTCGGTACCAACCCAGTCTCACCGTGAGAAACTAAAACTACGAAAAAAGGAAATATTTTGTGAATCACACATTGTAGGGCTATTAATATATATTTCTGGTAAATCCAACGAACCAATATTTTTAATTAAATATATCAAAAAGAACTGTAAGAACAAATCTCCCCAAACTACCAGTAGCACTCGATCGGTGTCCTCTGGTGAGTGGCGGGTTATTCTCAGCGTCGATTCCATATGAGTGTTGGTTGGTGTCGTGCGAGCACAAAATTTTATATTTTATAATAAGAAAATATACAACAACTTAAAGCAACTGTGGCGTAAATGTTTATATTAATTAAAACAACCTCTCACCACAAATTCAACAAATTTTATTTTAACCTTATGTACATTTCGACTACAAAGTAATCATCTTCAGAGGTATTTTTACAAATAACTATTATTTGTAAAGTTGTTTGTAAAAATACCTCTGAAGATGATTACTTTGTAGTCGAAATGTACATAAGGTTAAAATAAAATTTGTTGAATTTGTGGTGAGAGGTTGTTTTAATTAATATAAGAAAATATAGTCTATATATATATATATATATATATATATATATATATAAGAATCGTTGTCCTGAGTGACTGAATGAGAATCAACATAGAGCCGAAACTATTAAAATTAGAGACTTTAAACTAACAGGGTACATTCCATTCATATCATAGACGCACACTAAGAAGGGGTTTTGCAAAATGTCGATTTTAAAGGCTAAAAATCGTAAAATTGCTATATTATACATGATTGCTTTATTCATCTATATACGATTGCATATATTTTGGTTTAAATAATAGGTTATTATAACTTTATATTCCCATTCCATAATCATTATCAATTTAGTTGTTTTTATATTTATTGAATTAACACATAAAGTGACAATTTTAAACGAGTGCGGGTGAAGCCGCCACGGAGGCTACTAATAAATATAGAAAGATTGATATTTGTGTGTTCATGGTCGTGTACCATGTACTCTTAGCACGACCCTTACCGTATTGTTTCATTTCACTATTTCCTAATTTTAAATGGAATGTTATCAGTTCGGTACATGGACCATCCATCACGATTGCTTCATGCGCTTTAGGGATACCTAACCACATGGGCATGTGAGACGGAAGCAGCTCTCTAGAGAATGGCTGTCATGGGGACCAATGGGGCAAAAAACAACAGTCTCATATTCGAAGCACTTAACGTTCACGTTGGTGTCATAATGTGCTGTTGGTGCTTTCTTGATCACTCATCGTTCATAGTATGCTCATGGTGTGCCTTTGTGTTTACGGTCGCACATGGTGTGTTCACGGTAGCTGGAGGTACGTTCATTTTATACTCATAGTGAACCTATGTTGTTTACGGTTGCCCATGGTACGCTTATGTCATATTCACGGTCGCTCAATGTGTGTTTATGGTAGTTCAAGTTACGCTCATGTTATGTTTACATAACATTTATCTGTTTAGGATAGATAAAGTTAAATCCTGTAATAGTATTTTAAGCCTAATAGTGACTTGAAATTTGAGTTCGAATTCTAACTCGGAAAAAATATTTATGGCATATTTTTGAAGCGTTCAAGATTTACACCGGTGAACTCATTCAAGATGTAGATAGAACTACTTGGTGCATTTATCCGCAAGATTCTGATAACTTTAAAGGCTCTGTGAAGGATGATTGCAATTTTAACTATTTCTATGTCTGGCATTCATTTCACCCGTTAGATATTTTCACTTAGTTTATACATTTTATTAAAATAACCTGGCTTCGATAGTCTATCGCACGTACGTAATTTTAAACAAATATTTCATTGAAAGGAATTTTAAAAGAAACAATTGCAGCGGAATTAGTGATACGTTGTACGATACGTGAGTGATGCGTTCTACAAAATCCAGATATTTATACAAGTGTATCCTGTACAACTTTAGTGCAGAATAAAAACACTGTTTCTGGAGTTGGAATAACCGAAATGTCTCCAACTTCATATAAAATCCATTAAACCATGCAGATGATTTATCCGACTTGGGTCCAACTCTTTTCTCTCAGTTCCGTCTGACAGTTTATCACCTTTATGTGGTTCATTTAACTTCCTGAAAGTTTGTTGTTTCAACAACTTTTGAAAGTGTTGCCTTTAAATGGTTCACTGGCTGGGAGTTACAATAAATCAGTCTTTTACATTTTAACGATTTATTATTTAAAATGGAGCAATATATATATATATATATATATATATATATATATATATATATATATATATATATATATTATCTCTGTACGAAGATTGATAAACCTATAAAAGGAATACGTACAAACATTGTATTAAAATACTTTAAAGGTTCTATCTTACTGGAACGTTTATCTGTTTCGGAAACTAGTATTTCTTCTCGGGAAGGGGTCAGCTGTTGTATAAGAGCAAATGTCAACGTTGGGAAAGCACCAAATGTCATTGAATATTAAAGTAATATTTAACATTATTATTCAAATCTGGCACCGGTTAGAGAGTAAAAACTTCTTTTAACCCCAGCGCAGAATAGGTCGAAGAGAATGTTTCTACATTCACAGTACCATGGTATCATTAGGAGGTCTTTTCCTTAGGTCAAACTAAATTCCATCTACTCTTTCTTACGTCATATCTTTTTTTAAAGGGGAACTTGTAGGCATTTCTATACGAAATCGAATAGGATTATTTCATGTAAATGATTTTGCCCAAGCAATGCTGAATATTCTCTTATTCCCATAACCTGGGTATTATGCTTTGTGTTTTCCTTAGGCCAGATAAAAGTCCATCTACCCTATTCTATTTTGTGTTTTACAAGGAGTGTAACAAGAAACAGTTCTTATACCCCGACAAAGAGTAAGTCTACTTCAGATGACTGAACCCTGCCAACGCAGTGCTATAATAATGCTTTTACCAAAAAACCAAGGGTGAATAAAAATCACATAGCAAAAATACATTGATTGGAATTGAAAGCAATCTTATTTGTGTAAATTGTAAACACTAAAATAATTAGACAATTTTTATTTTAGTTAGTTTACTCTAGTTTGTAAATAGTTATTCGAAATTATCAAAATTGGAGGTTAAATATACAGCTGTAAATAGTAAAATGAACCCTGCTTCACTGTAAGTCCAGAACTAAGGATTGGCCCCTATAACGAGACGATACTCCAACCAGACACTAAGGATTCGTCCGATTTTCCAGAATTATTCGGGGCAAGTGGAAATTTCCAAACGGTCAGGTATTCGGTACCGTCAATATCCCGCCTGATTAGGAATGTATGACAATCGTGTACACTTGGATTTTAACTCGTCTCAGATCGCCACTTCTCGGGAAATTGTAACCAGGGAGTAACCGACCATTCCTCGCACCACTCGAGTCTTGAGTTTCGGGGTGAGCAGGTGTATTAAGTGAATCATGGAAGTTACTTCAACTACTCATGGGCAGCCGTATGGCATTATGACTGCTACAGTTATGGCGAGTTCAGGAAGCAAGAAGATGGCACGCTCACTTGGCGCTGTGCAAAGAAAGATCCAAACGATGTGGAATTTAGAAGAGTAAAGAGGTTGCCATACTGAATATTACAGAGCATGTATGTGGGCCTCCGGACAACGCAAGTGTTGAAGTACATAAGAAACCTGATAGGGTAAAGAAGGGAGATCGAGAGGAAGATAATTCGATTTCAATCATCTACGGCGAGGAACTAGGAAATCTACATAATAAAGTCTACGACTTTGTAACTGACATGCTAGCCTAGTCAACTGTCAAGATAAATGTAGGCGTTATGTAAACAGGTTGTGGCTTAAATAAAAATACAATAAAATATTTCAAAAGTAATACAAATAAATAATAATAATAAATAAGTTGGTAATATTCAAAATGACGAGGTTTCTCGGTTGATTTTAAACACGGCTAAATAACAGTAACTTTACAGTTGTTTAGCCAGTCCAAAGCCTGGACTAAGCCTGATGGGTATCTGTTAAAAAATAATAGCAATAGAAACCTTTCCAAGTAATCGTATTGTAATTGCCTACCGTGTCAGCTGTTCTTAGAAACGTGTGAGGGATCGTCACTACGCACGATTGTTACAACAGCGTGATTAGTTCGGCCCAGGCAGTGGAATCGGACCTTTGTCCACTCTCGGTTGGTCTTACTCAGTTTACGGACTTGGTAGTAGTCGGCTGCAACCAAAATAACTGACCAGCCTTAAGACCACAAAAGAGATTGAATACAAAGAGATTAAATGACCATATTGTAGGCGTCGAGGTGTTTGTATCTATTAAGGTGAGACGAGCGTCAGTTCTTTAAGTAACGGGGGTTGAAAATAATATTTTGAAATCAAATTCTCATCAATAGTAAAAATTTTAGGAACAATTTTTTTTCTATGTTTTGTTACTTTTTTTTTAAAGGTGTACAATAAAATATAGTACACTTTAAATTTTACGAATTCTCATTTAAAATTTATATTTATCAAATAGGTTTATATTGAAATATCCCGAGTTTTCACACCAGTGCACCGGCATAACGTACAGCCGCCATCAAAAGTTAATGAACTGAAACGGAAGGGACAAAGTGTAATTTATTATACTTTGAATGTTTGCCAGAACGTTTCGCTAGGTTTAATTGTCTGAAATAGTATTCAAATATCGTCTGAACCAGGCTAGGTTGATATTCTCTACGGAGAAAGGACAGATATGACGTGTTTGTGCCACGCATAATAATTAATGCTTCATGTATCTCCTTCTTATTTTTCTCCACAAAAAACGTCTTTATAAAGTCTTCTGCGATTTGCGGCTTTCTATACACGTCTAAACTATGAAACAAGAGGCTAGGTTGATATTCTCTACGGAGAAAGGGCAGATATGACGGGTTTGTGCCACGCATAATAATTAATGCTTCATGTATCTCCTTCTTATTTTACTCCACAAAAAACGTCTTTATAAAGTCTTCTGTGATTTGCGGCTTTCTATACACGTCTAAACTATGAAACAAGAGGCTAGGTTGATATTCTCTACGGAGAAAGGGCAGATATGACGTGTTTGTGCCACGCATAATAATTAATGCTTCATGTAACTCCTTCTTATTTTACTCCACAAAAAACGTCTTTATAAAGTCTTCTGCGATTTGCGGCTTTCTATACACGTCTAAACTATGAAACAAGAGGCTAGGCTGATATTCTCTACGGAGAAAGGGCAGATATGACGTGTTTGTGCCACGCATAATAATTAATGCTTCACGTATCTCCTTCTTATTTTACACCACAAAAACATCTCTATAAAATCTTCTGCAATTTGCGGCTTTCTATACACGTCTAAACTATGAAACAAGAGGCTAGGTTGATATTCTCTACGGAGAAAGGGCAGATATGACGTGTTTGTGCCACGCATAATAATTAATGCTTCATGTATCTCCTTCTTATTTTACTCCACAAAAAACGTCTTTATAAAGTCTTCTGCGATTTGCGGCTTTCTATACACGTCTAAACTATGAAACAAGAGGCTAGGTTGATATTCTCTACGGAGAAAGGGCAGATATGACGTGTTTGTGCCACGCATAATAATTAATGCTTCATATATCTCCTTCTTATTTTACTCCACAAAAAACGTCTTTATAAAGTCTTCTGCGATTTGCGGCTTTCTATACACGTCTAAACTATGAAACAAGAGGCTAGGTTGATATTCTCTACGGAGAAAGGGCAGATATGACGTGTTTGTGCCACGCATAATAATTAATGCTTCACGTATCTTCTTCTTATTTTACACCACAAAAACATCTCTATAAAATCTTCTGCAATTTGCGGCTTTCTATACACGTCTAAACTATGAAACAAGAGGCTAGGTTGATATTCTCTACGGAGAAAGGGCAGATATGACGTGTTTGTGCCACGCATAGTAATTAATGCTTCATGTATCTCCTTCTTATTTTACACCACAAAAACGTCTCTATAAAATCTTCTGCAATTTGCGGCTTTCTATACACTTCTAAATTATGAAACAAGAGGATAGGTTGATATTCTCTACGGAGAAAGGGCAGATATGACGTGTTTGTGCCACGCATAATAATTAATGCTTCATGTATCTCCTTCTTATTTTACTCCACAAAAAACGTCTTGATAAAGTCTTCTGCGATTTGCGGTTTTCTATACACGTCTAAACTATGAAACAAGAGGCTAGGTTGATATTCTCTACGGAGAAAGGGCAGATATGACGTGTTTGTGCCACGCATAATAATTAATGCTTCACGTATCTCCTTCTTATTTTACACCACAAAAACATCTCTATAAAATCTTCTGCAATTTGCGGCTTTCTATACACGTCTAAACTATGAAACAAGAGGCTAGGTTGATATTCTCTACGGAGAAAGGGCAGATATGACGTGTTTGTGCCACGCATAATAATTAATGCTTCACGTATCTCCTTCTTATTTTACACCACAAAAACGTCTCTATAAAATCTTCTGCAATTTGCGACTTTCTATACACGTCTACACTATGAAACAAGAGGCTAGGTTGATATTCTCTACGGAGAAAGGGCAGATATGACGTGTTTGTGCCACGCATAATAATTAATGCTTCACGTATCTCCTTCTTATTTTACTCCACAAAAAAAGTCTTTATAAAGTCTTCTGCGATTTGCGGCTTTCTATACACGTCTAAACTATGAAACAAGAGGCTAGGTTGATATTCTCTACGGAGAAAGGGCAGATATGACGTGTTTGTGCCACGCATAATAATTAATGCTTCACGTATCTCCATCTTATTTTACACCACAAAAACGTCTCTATAAAATCTTCTGCAATTTGCGGCTTTCTATACACGTCTACACTATGAAACAAGAGGCTAGGTTGATATTCTCTACGGAGAAAGGGCAGATATGACGTGTTTGTGCCACGCATAATAATTAATGCTTCATGTATCTCCTTCTTATTTTACACCACAAAAACGTCTCTATAAAATCTTCTGCAATTTGCGGCTTTCTATACACGTCTACACTATGAAACAAGAGGCTAGGGTGATATTGTCTACGGAGAAAGGGCAGATATGACGTGTTTGTGCCACGCATAATAATTAATGCTTCACGTATCTCCTTCTTATTTTACACCACAAAAACGTCTCTATAAAATCTTCTGCAATTTGCGGCTTTCTATACACGTCTACACTATGAAACAAGCGGCTAGGTTGATATTCTCTACGGAGAAAGGGCAGATATGACGTGTTTGTGCCACGCATAATAATTAATGCTTCATGTATCTCCTTCTTATTTTACACCACAAAAACGTCTCTATAAAATCTTCTGCAATTTGCGGCTTTCTATACACGTCTACACTATGAAACAAGAGGCTAGGTTGATATTCTCTACGGAGAAAGGGCAGATATGACGTGTTTGTGCCACGCATAATAATTAATGCTTCACGTATCTCCTTCTTATTTTACACCACAAAAACGTCTCTATAAAATCTTCTGCAATTTGCGGCTTTCTATACACGTCTACACTATGAAACAAGAGGCTAGGTTGATATTCTCTACGGAGAAAGGGCAGATATGACGTGTTTGTGCCACGCATAATAATTAATGCCTCACGTATCTCCTTCTTATTTTACACCACAAAAACGTCTCTATAAAATCTTCTGCAATTTGCGGCTTTCTATACACGTCTACACTATGAAACAAGAGGCTAGGTTGATATTCTCTACGGAGAAAGGGCAGATATGACGTGTTTGTGCCACGCATAATAATTAATGCTTCATGTATCTCCTTCTTATTTTACACCACAAAAACGTCTCTATAAAATCTTCTGCAATTTGCGGCTTTCTATACACGTCTACACTATGAAACAAGAGGCTAGGTTGATATTCTCTACAGAGAAAGGGCAGATATGACGTGTTTGTGCCACGCATAATAATTAATGCTACACGTATCTCCTTCTTATTTTACACCACAAAAACGTCTCTATAAAATCTTCTGCAATTTGCGGCTTTCTATACACGTCTACACTATGAAACAAGAGGCTAGGTTGATATTCTCTACGGAGAAAGGGCAGATATGACGTGTTTGTGCCACGCATAATAATTAATGCTTCATGTATCTCCTTCTTATTTTACACCACAAAAACGTCTCTATAAAATCTTCTGCAAATTGCGGCTTTCTATACACGTCTACACTATGAAACAAGAGGCTAGGTTGATATTCTCTACGGAGAAAGGGCAGATATGACGTGTTTGTGCCACGCATAATAATTAATGCTTCACGTATCTCCTTCTTATTTTACACCACAAAAACATCTCTATAAAATCTTCTGCAATTTGCGGCTTTCTATACACGTCTAAACTATGAAACAAGAGGCTAGGTTGATATTCTCTACGGAGAAAGGGCAGATATGACGTGTTTGTGCCACGCATAATAATTAATGCTTCATGTATCTCCTTCTTATTTTACTCCACAAAAAACGTCTTTATAAAGTCTTCTGCGATTTGCGGCTTTCTATACACGTCTAAACTATGAAACAAGAGGCTAGGTTGATATTCTCTACGGAGAAAGGGCAGATATGACGTGTTTGTGCCACGCATAATAATTAATGATTCATGTATCTCCTTCTTATTTTACTCCACAAAATTGTCTTTATAAAGTCTTCTGCGATTTGCGGCTTTCTATACACGTCTAAACTATGAAACAAGAGGCTAGGTTGATATTCTCTACGGAGAAAGGGCAGATATGACGTGTTTGTGCCACGCATAATAATTAATGCTTCACGTATCTCCTTCTTATTTTACACCACAAAAACATCTCTATAAAATCTTCTGCAATTTGCGGCTTTCTATACACGTCTAAACTATGAAACAAGAGGCTAGGTTGATATTCTCTACGGAGAAAGGGCAGATATGACGTGTTTGTGCCACGCATAATAATTAATGCTTCATGTATCTCCCTCTTATTTTACTCACCAAAAAACGTCTTTATAAAGTCTTCTGCGATTTGCGGCTTTCTATACACGTCTACACTATGAAACAAGAGGCTAGGTTGATATTCTCTACGGAGAAAGGGCAGATATGACGTGTTTGTGCCACGCATAATAATTAATGCTTCACGTATCTCCTTCTTATTTTACACCACAAAAACGTCTCTATAAAATCTTCTGCAATTTGCGGCTTTCTATACACGTCTACACTATGAAACAAGAGGCTAGGTTGATATTCTCTAAGGAGAAAGGGCAGATATGACGTGTTTGTGCCACGCATAATAATTAATGCTTCATGTATCTCCTTCTTATTTTACACCACAAAAACGTCTCTATAAAATCTTCTGCAATTTGCGGCTTTCTATACACGTCTACACTATGAAACAAGAGGCTAGGTTGATATTCTCTACGGAGAAAGGGCAGATATGACGTGTTTGTGCCACGCATAATAATTAATGCTTCACGTATCTCCTTCTTATTTTACACCACAAAAACGTCTCTATAAAATCTTCTGCAATTTGCGGCTTTCTATACACGTCTACACTATGAAACAAGAGGCTAGGTTGATATTCTCTACGGAGAAAGGGCAGATATGACGTGTTTGTGCCACGCATAATAATTAATGCTTCATGTATCTCCTTCTTATTTTACACCACAAAAACGTCTCTATAAAATCTTCTGCAATTTGCGGCTTTCTATACACGTCTACACTATGAAACAAGAGGCTAGGTTGATATTCTCTACGGAGAAAGGGCAGATATGACGTGTTTGTGCCACGCATAATAATTAATGCTTCACGTATCTCCTTCTTATTTTACACCACAAAAACATCTCTATAAAATCTTCTGCAATTTGCGGCTTTCTATACACGTCTAAACTATGAAACAAGAGGCTAGGTTGATATTCTCTACGGAGAAAGGGCAGATATGACGTGTTTGTGCCACGCATAATAATTAATGCTTCATGTATCTCCTTCTTATTTTACTCCACAAAACATCTCTATAAAATCTTCTGCAATTTGCGGCTTTCTATACACGTCTAAACTATGAAACAAGAGGCTAGGTTGATATTCTCTACGGAGAAAGGGCAGATATGACGTGTTTGTGCCACGCATAATAATTAATGCTTCATGTATCTCCTTCTTATTTTACTCCACAAAAAACGTCTTTATAAAGTCTTCTGCGATTTGCGGCTTTCTATACACGTCTAAACTATGAAACAAGAGGCTAGGTTGATATTCTCTACGGACAAAGGGCAGATATGACGTGTTTGTGCCACGCATAATAATTAATGCTTCACGTATCTCCTTCTTATTTTACACCACAAAAACATCTCTATAAAATCTTCTGCAATTTGCGGCTTTCTATACACGTCTAAACTATGAAACAAGAGGCTAGGTTGATATTCTCTACGGAGAAAGGGCAGATATGACGTGTTTGTGCCACGCATAATAATTAATGCTTCATGTATCTCCTTCTTATTTTACTTCACAAAAAACGTCTTTATAAAGTCTTCTGCGATTTGCGGCTTTCTATACACGTCTAAACTATGAAACAAGAGGCTAGGTTGATATTCTCTACGGAGAAAGGGCAGATATGACGTGTTTGTGCCACGCATAATAATTAATGCTTCATGTATCTCCTTCTTATTTTACACCACAAAAACATCTCTATAAAATCTTCTGCAATTTGCGGCTTTCTATTCACGTCTAAACTATGAAACAAGAGGCTAGGATGATATTCTCTACGGAGAAAGGGCAGATATGACGTGTTTGTGCCACGCATAATAATTAATGCTTCACGTATCTCCTTCTTATTTTACACCACAAAAAGTCTCTATAAAATCTTCTGCAATTTGCGGCTTTCTATACACGTCTACACTATGAAACAAGAGGCTAGGTTGATATTCTCTACGGAGAAAGGGCAGATATGACGTGTTTGTGCCACGCATAATAATTAATGCTTCATGTATCTCCTTCTTTTTTTACACCACAAAAACGTCTCTATAAAATCTTCTGCAATTTGCGGCTTTCTATACACGTCTACACTATGAAACAAGCGGCTAGGTTGATATTCTCTACGGAGAAAGGGCAGATATGACGTGTTTGTGCCACGCATAATAATTAATGCTTCATGTATCTCCTTATTATTTTACACCACAAAAACGTCTCTATAAAATCTTCTGCAATTTGCGGCTTTCTATACACGTCTACACTATGAAACAAGAGGCTAGGTTGATATTCTCTATGGAGAAAGGGCAGATATGACGTGTTTGTGCCACGCATAATAATTAATGCTTCACGTATCTCCTTCTTATTTTACACCACAAAAACGTCTCTATAAAATCTTCTGCAATTTGCGGCTTTCTATACACGTCTACACTATGAAACAAGAGGCTAGGTTGATATTCTCTACGGAGAAAGGGCAGATATGACGTGTTTGTGCCACGCATAATAATTAATGCTTCACGTATCTCCTTCTTATTTTACACCACAAAAACGTCTCTATAAAATTTTCTGCAATTTGCGGCTTTCTATACACGTCTACACTATGAAACAAGAGGCTAGGTTGATATTCTCTACGGAGAAAGGGCAGATATGACGTGTTTGTGCCACGCATAATAATTAATGCTTCATGTATCTCCTTCTTATTTTACACCACAAAAACGTCTCTATAAAATCTTCTGCAATTTGCGGCTTTCTATACACGTCTACACTATGAAACAAGAGGCTAGGTTGATATTCTCTACGGAGAAAGGGCAGATATGACGTGTTTGTGCCACGCATAATAATTAATGCTTCACGTATCTCCTTCTTATTTTACACCACAAAAACGTCTCTATAAAATCTTCTGCAATTTGCGGCTTTCTATACACGTCTACACTATGAAACAAGAGGCTAGGTTGATATTCTCTACGGAGAAAGGGCAGATATGACGTGTTTGTGCCACGCATAATAATTAATGCTTCATGTATCTCCTTCTTATTTTACACCACAAAAACGTCTCTATAAAATCTTCTGCAATTTGCGGCTTTCTATACACGTCTACACTATGAAACAAGAGGCTAGGTTGATATTCTCTACGGAGAAAGGGCAGATATGACGTGTTTGTGCCACGCATAATAATTAATGCTTCACGTATCTCCTTCTTATTTTACACCACAAAAACATCTCTATAAAATCTTCTGCAATTTGCAACTTTCTATACACGTCTAAACTATGAAACAAGAGGCTAGGTTGATATTCTCTACGGAGAAAGGGCAGATATCACGTGTTTGTGCCACGCATAATAATTAATGCTTCATGTATCTCCTTCTTATTTTACTCCACAAAAAACGTCTTTATAAAGTCTTCTGCGATTTGCGGCTTTCTATACACGTCTAAACTATGAAACAAGAGGCTAGGTTGATATTCTCTACGGAGAAAGGGCAGATATGACGTGTTTGTGCCACGCATAATAATTAATGCTTCATGTATCTCCTTCTTATTTTACTCCACAAAATTGTCTTTATAAAGTCTTCTGCGATTTGCGGCTTTCTATACACGTCTAAACTATGAAACAAGAGGCTAGGTTGATATTCTCTACGGAGAAAGGGCTGATATGACGTGTTTGTGCCACGCATAATAATTAATTCTTCACGTATCTCCTTCTTATTTTACACCACAAAAACATCTCTATAAAATCTTCTGCAATTTGCGGCTTTCTATACACGTCTAAACTATGAAACAAGAGGCTAGGTTGATATTCTCTACGGAGAAAGGGCAGATATGACGTGTTTGTGCCACGCATAATAATTAATGTTTCATGTATCTCCTTCTTATTTTACACCACAAAAACGTCTCTATAAAATCTTCTGCAATTTGCGGCTTTCTATACACGTCTACACTATGAAACAAGAGGCTAGGTTGATATTCTCTACGGAGAAAGGGCAGATATGACGTGTTTGTGCCACGCATAATAATTAATGCTTCACGTATCTCCTTCTTATTTTACTCCACAAAAAACGTCTTTATAAAATCTTCTGCAATTTGCGGCTTTCTATACACGTCTAAACTATGAAACAAGAGGCTAGGTTGATATTCTCTACGGAGAAAGGGCAGATATGACGTGTTTGTGCCATGCATAATAATTAATGCTTCATGTATCTCCTTCTTATTTTACACCACAAAAACGTCTCTATAAAATCTTCTGCAATTTGCGGCTTTCTGTACACGTCTACACCATGAAACAAGAGGCTAGGTTGATATTCTCTACGGAGAAAGGGCAGATATGACGTATTTGTGCCACGCATAATAATTAATGCTTCACGTATCTCCTTCTTATATTACACCACAAAAACATCTCTATAAAATCTTCTGCAATTTGCGGGTTTCTATACACGTCTAAACTATGAAACAAGAGGCTAGGTTGATATTCTCTACGGAGAAAGGGCAGATATGACGTGTTTGTGCCACGCATAATAATTAATGCTTCATGTATCTCCTTCTTATTTTACTTCACAAAAAACGTCTTTATAAAGTCTTCTGCGATTTGCGGCTTTCTATACACGTCTAAACTATGAAACAAGAGGCTAGGTTGATATTCTCTACGGAGAAAGGGCAGATATGACGTGTTTGTGCCACGCATAATAATTAATGCTTCATGTATCTCCTTCTTATTTTACACCACAAAAACATCTCTATAAAATCTTCTGCAATTTGCGGCTTTCTATTCACGTCTAAACTATGAAACAAGAGGCTAGGTTGATATTCTCTACGGAGAAAGGGCAGATATGACGTGTTTGTGCCACGCATAATAATTAATGCTTCACGTATCTCCTTCTTATTTTACACCACAAAAACGTCTCTATAAAATCTTCTGCAATTTGCGGCTTTCTATACACGTCTACACTATGAAACAAGAGGCTAGGTTGATATTCTCTACGGAGAAAGGGCAGATATGACGTGTTTGTGCCACGCATAATAATTAATGCTTCATGTATCTCCTTCTTTTTTTACACCACAAAAACGTCTCTATAAAATCTTCTGCAATTTGCGGCTTTCTATACACGTCTACACTATGAAACAAGCGGCTAGGTTGATATTCTCTACGGAGAAAGGGCAGATATGACGTGTTTGTGCCACGCATAATAATTAATGCTTCATGTATCTCCTTCTTATTTTACACCACAAAAACGTCTCTATAAAATCTTCTGCAATTTGCGGCTTTCTATACACGTCTACACTATGAAACAAGAGGCTAGGTTGATATTCTCTATGGAGAAAGGGCAGATATGACGTGTTTGTGCCACGCATAATAATTAATGCTTCACGTATCTCCTTCTTATTTTACACCACAAAAACGTCTCTATAAAATCTTCTGCAATTTGCGGCTTTATATACACGTCTACACTATGAAACAAGAGGCTAGGTTGATATTCTCTACGGAGAAAGGGCAGATATGACGTGTTTGTGCCACGCATAATAATTAATGCTTCACGTATCTCCTTCTTATTTTACACCACAAAAACGTCTCTATAAAATTTTCTGCAATTTGCGGCTTTCTATACACGTCTACACTATGAAACAAGAGGCTAGGTTGATATTCTCTACGGAGAAAGGGCAGATATGACGTGTTTGTGCCACGCATAATAATTAATGCTTCATGTATCTCCTTCTTATTTTACACCACAAAAACGTCTCTATAAAATCTTCTGCAATTTGCGGCTTTCTATACACGTCTACACTATGAAACAAGAGGCTAGGTTGATATTCTCTACGGAGAAAGGGCAGATATGACGTGTTTGTGCCACGCATAATAATTAATGCTTCACGTATCTCCTTCTTATTTTACACCACAAAAACGTCTCTATAAAATCTTCTGCAATTTGCGGCTTTCTATACACGTCTACACTATGAAACAAGAGGCTAGGTTGATATTCTCTACGGAGAAAGGGCAGATATGACGTGTTTGTGCCACGCATAATAATTAATGCTTCATGTATCTCCTTCTTATTTTACACCACAAAAACGTCTCTATAAAATCTTCTGCAATTTGCGGCTTTCTATACACGTCTACACTATGAAACAAGAGGCTAGGTTGATATTCTCTACGGAGAAAGGGCAGATATGACGTGTTTGTGCCACGCATAATAATTAATGCTTCACGTATCTCCTTCTTATTTTACACCACAAAAACATCTCTATAAAATCTTCTGCAATTTGCAACTTTCTATACACGTCTAAACTATGAAACAAGAGGCTAGGTTGATATTCTCTACGGAGAAAGGGCAGATATCACGTGTTTGTGCCACGCATAATAATTAATGCTTCATGTATCTCCTTCTTATTTTACTCCACAAAAAACGTCTTTATAAAGTCTTCTGCGATTTGCGGCTTTCTATACACGTCTAAACTATGAAACAAGAGGCTAGGTTGATATTCTCTACGGAGAAAGGGCAGATATGACGTGTTTGTGCCACGCATAATAATTAATGCTTCATGTATCTCCTTCTTATTTTACTCCACAAAATTGTCTTTATAAAGTCTTCTGCGATTTGCGGCTTTCTATACACGTCTAAACTATGAAACAAGAGGCTAGGTTGATATTCTCTACGGAGAAAGGGCTGATATGACGTGTTTGTGCCACGCATAATAATTAATGCTTCACGTATCTCCTTCTTATTTTACACCACAAAAACATCTCTATAAAATCTTCTGCAATTTGCGGCTTTCTATACACGTCTAAACTATGAAACAAGAGGCTAGGTTGATATTCTCTACGGAGAAAGGGCAGATATGACGTGTTTGTGCCACGCATAATAATTAATGTTTCATGTATCTCCTTCTTATTTTACACCACAAAAACGTCTCTATAAAATCTTCTGCAATTTGCGGCTTTCTATACACGTCTACACTATGAAACAAGAGGCTAGGTTGATATTCTCTACGGAGAAAGGGCAGATATGACGTGTTTGTGCCACGCATAATAATTAATGCTTCACGTATCTCCTTCTTATTTTACACCACAAAAACGTCTCTATAAAATTTTCTGCAATTTGCGGCTTTCTATACACGTCTACACTATGAAACAAGAGGCTAGGTTGATATTCTCTACGGAGAAAGGGCAGATATGACGTGTTTGTGCCACGCATAATAATTAATGCTTCACGTATCTCCTTCTTATTTTACACCACAAAAACATCTCTATAAAATCTTCTGCAATTTGCGGCTTTCTATACACGTCTAAACTATGAAACAAGAGGCTAGGTTGATATTCTCTACGGAGAAAGGGCAGATATGACGTGTTTGTGCCACGCATAATAATTAATGCTTCATGTATCTCCTTCTTATTTTACTCCACAAAAAACGTCTTTATAAAGTCTTCTGCGATTTGCGGCTTTCTATACACGTCTAAACTATGAAACAAGAGGCTAGGTTGATATTCTCTACGGAGAAAGGGCAGATATGACATGTTTGTGCCACGCATAATAATTAATGCTTCACGTTTCTCCTTCTTATTTTACACCACAAAAACATCTCTATAAAATCTTCTGCAATTTGCGGCTTTCTATACACGTCTAAACTATGAAAAAAGAGGCTAGGTTGATATTCTCTACGGAGAAAGGGCAGATATGACGTGTTTGTGCCACGCATAATAATTAATGCTTCATGTATCTCCTTCTTATTTTACTTCACAAAAAACGTCTTTATAAAGTCTTCTGCGATTTGCGGCTTTCTATACACGTCTAAACTATGAAACAAGAGGCTAGGTTGATATTCTCTACGGAGAAAGGGCAAATATGACGTGTTTGTGCCACGCATAATAATTAATGCTTCATGTATCTCCTTCTTATTTTACACCACAAAAACATCTCTATAAAATCTTCTGCAATTTGCGGCTTTCTATTCACGTCTAAACTATGAAACAAGAGGCTAGGTTGATATTCTCTACGGAGAAAGGGCAGATATGACGTGTTTGTGCCACGCATAATAATTAATGCTTCACGTATCTCCTTCTTATTTTACACCACAAAAACGTCTCTATAAAATCTTCTGCAATTTGCGGCTTTCTATACACGTCTAAACTATGAAACAAGAGGCTAGGTTGATATTCTCTACGGAGAAAGGGCAGATATGACGTGTTTGTGCCACGCATAATAATTAATGCTTCACGTATCTCCTTCTTATTTTACTCCTTAAAAAACGTCTTTATAAAGTCTTCTGCGATTTGCGGCTTTCTATACACGTCTACACTATGAAACAAGAGGCTAGGTTGATATTCTCTACGGAGAAAGGGCAGATATGACGTGTTTGTGCCACGCATAATAATTAATGCTTCATGTATCTCCTTCTTATTTTACACCACAAAAACGTCTCTATAAAATCTTCTGCAATTTGCGGCTTTCTATACACGTCTACACTATGTAACAAGAGGCTAGGTTGATATTCTCTACGGAGAAAGGGCAGATATGACGTGTTTGTGCCACGCATAATAATGAATGCTTCAAGTATCTCCTTCTTATTTTACACCACAAAAACGTCTTTATAAAATCTTCTGCAATTTGCGGCTTTCTATACACGTCTACACTATGAAACAAGAGGCTAGGTTGATATTCTCTACGGAGAAAGGGCAGATATGACGTGTTTGTGCCACGCATAATAATTAATGCTTCACGTATCTCCTTCTTATTTTACACCACAAAAACGTCTCTATAAAATCTTCTGCAATTTGCGGCTTTCTATACACGTCTAAATTATGAAACAAGAGGATAGGTTGATATTCTCTACGGAGAAAGGGCAGATATGACGTGTTTGTGCCACGCATAATAATTAATGCTTCACGTATCTCCTTCTTATTTTACACCACAAAAACGTCTCTATAAAATCTTCTGCAATTTGCGGCTTTCTATACACGTCTAAACTATGAAACAAGAGGCTAGGTTGATATTCTCTACGGAGAAAGGGCAGATATGACGTGTTTGTGCCACGCATAATAATTAATGCTTCACGTATCTCCTTATTTTACACCACAAAAACGTCTCTATAAAATCTTCTGCAATTTGCGGCTTTCTATACACGTCTACACTATGAAACAAGAGGCTAGGTTGATATTCTCTACGGAGAAAGGGCAGATATGACGTGTTTGTGCCACGCATAATAATTAATGCTTCACGTATCTCCTTCTTATTTTACACCACAAAAACGTCTCTATAAAATCTTCTGCAATTTGCGGCTTTCTATACACGTCTAAACTATGAAACAAGAGGCTAGGTTGATATTCTCTACGGAGAAAGGGCAGATATGACGTGTTTGTGCCACGCATAATAATTAATGCTTCACGTATCTCCTTCTTATTTTACACCACAAAAACGTCTCTATAAAATCTTCTGCAATTTGCGGCTTTCTATACACGTCTAAGCTATGAAACAAGAGGATAGGTTGATATTCTCTATGGAGAAAGGGCAGATATGACGTGTTTGTGCCACGCCTAATAATTAATGCTTCACGTATCTCCTTCTTATTTTACACCACAAAAACGTCTCTATAAAATCTTCTGCAATTTGCGGCTTTCTATACACGTCTACACTATGAAACACGAGGCTAGGTTGATATTCTCTACGGAGAAAGGGCAGATATGACGTGGTTGTGCCACGCATAATAATTAATGCTTCACGTATCTCCTTCTTATTTTACACCACAAAAACGTCTCTATAAAATCTTCTGCAATTTGCGGCTTTCTATACACGTCTACACTATGAAACAAGAGGCTAGGTTGATATTCTCTACGGAGAAAGGGCAGATATGACGTGTTTGTGCCACGCATAATAATTAATGCTTCACGTATCTCCTTCTTATTTTACACCACAAAAACGTCTCTATAAAATCTTCTGCAATTTGCGGCTTTCTATACACGTCTACACTATGAAACAAGAGGCTAGGTTGATATTCTCTACGGAGAAAGGGCAGATATGACGTGTTTGTGCCACGAATAATAATTAATGCTTCACGTATCTCCTTCTTATTTTACACCACAAATACGTCTCTATAAAATCTTCTGCAATTTGCGGCTTTCTATACACGTCTACACTATGAAACAAGAGGCTAGGTTGATATTCTCTACGGAGAAAGGGCAGATATGACGTGTTTGTGCCACGCATAATAATTAATGCTTCACGTATCTCCTTCTTATTTTACACCACAAAAACGTCTCTATAAAATCTTCTGCAATTTGCGGCTTTCTATACACGTCTACACTATGAAACAAGAGGCTAGGTTGATATTCTCTACGGAGAAAGGGCAGATATGACGTGTTTGTGCCACGCATAATAATTAATGCTTCACGTATCTCCTTCTTATTTTACACCACAAAAACGTCTCTATAAAATTTTCTGCAATTTGCGGCTTTCTATACACGTCTACACTATGAAACAAGAGGCTAGGTTGATATTCTCTACGGAGAAAGGGCAGATATGACGTGTTTGTGCCACGCATAATAATTAATGCTTCACGTATCTCCTTCTTATTTTACACCACAAAAACATCTCTATAAAATCTTCTGCAATTTGCGGCTTTCTATACACGTCTAAACTATGAAACAAGAGGCTAGGTTGATATTCTCTACGGAGAAAGGGCAGATATGACGTGTTTGTGCCACGCATAATAATTAATGCTTCATGTATCTCCTTCTTATTTTACTCCACAAAAAACGTCTTTATAAAGTCTTCTGCGATTTGCGGCTTTCTATACACGTCTAAACTATGAAACAAGAGGCTAGGTTGATATTCTCTACGGAGAAAGGGCAGATATGACATGTTTGTGCCACGCATAATAATTAATGCTTCACGTTTCTCCTTCTTATTTTACACCACAAAAACATCTCTATAAAATCTTCTGCAATTTGCGGCTTTCTATACACGTCTAAACTATGAAAAAAGAGGCTAGGTTGATATTCTCTACGGAGAAAGGGCAGATATGACGTGTTTGTGCCACGCATAATAATTAATGCTTCATGTATCTCCTTCTTATTTTACTTCACAAAAAACGTCTTTATAAAGTCTTCTGCGATTTGCGGCTTTCTATACACGTCTAAACTATGAAACAAGAGGCTAGGTTGATATTCTCTACGGAGAAAGGGCAAATATGACGTGTTTGTGCCACGCATAATAATTAATGCTTCATGTATCTCCTTCTTATTTTACACCACAAAAACATCTCTATAAAATCTTCTGCAATTTGCGGCTTTCTATTCACGTCTAAACTATGAAACAAGAGGCTAGGTTGATATTCTCTACGGAGAAAGGGCAGATATGACGTGTTTGTGCCACGCATAATAATTAATGCTTCACGTATCTCCTTCTTATTTTACACCACAAAAACGTCTCTATAAAATCTTCTGCAATTTGCGGCTTTCTATACACGTCTAAACTATGAAACAAGAGGCTAGGTTGATATTCTCTACGGAGAAAGGGCAGATATGACGTGTTTGTGCCACGCATAATAATTAATGCTTCACGTATCTCCTTCTTATTTTACTCCTTAAAAAACGTCTTTATAAAGTCTTCTGCGATTTGCGGCTTTCTATACACGTCTACACTATGAAACAAGAGGCTAGGTTGATATTCTCTACGGAGAAAGGGCAGATATGACGTGTTTGTGCCACGCATAATAATTAATGCTTCATGTATCTCCTTCTTATTTTACACCACAAAAACGTCTCTATAAAATCTTCTGCAATTTGCGGCTTTCTATACACGTCTACACTATGTAACAAGAGGCTAGGTTGATATTCTCTACGGAGAAAGGGCAGATATGACGTGTTTGTGCCACGCATAATAATGAATGCTTCAAGTATCTCCTTCTTATTTTACACCACAAAAACGTCTTTATAAAATCTTCTGCAATTTGCGGCTTTCTATACACGTCTACACTATGAAACAAGAGGCTAGGTTGATATTCTCTACGGAGAAAGGGCAGATATGACGTGTTTGTGCCACGCATAATAATTAATGCTTCACGTATCTCCTTCTTATTTTACACCACAAAAACGTCTCTATAAAATCTTCTGCAATTTGCGGCTTTCTATACACGTCTAAATTATGAAACAAGAGGATAGGTTGATATTCTCTACGGAGAAAGGGCAGATATGACGTGTTTGTGCCACGCATAATAATTAATGCTTCACGTATCTCCTTCTTATTTTACACCACAAAAACGTCTCTATAAAATCTTCTGCAATTTGCGGCTTTCTATACACGTCTAAACTATGAAACAAGAGGCTAGGTTGATATTCTCTACGGAGAAAGGGCAGATATGACGTGTTTGTGCCACGCATAATAATTAATGCTTCACGTATCTCCTTATTTTACACCACAAAAACGTCTCTATAAAATCTTCTGCAATTTGCGGCTTTCTATACACGTCTACACTATGAAACAAGAGGCTAGGTTGATATTCTCTACGGAGAAAGGGCAGATATGACGTGTTTGTGCCACGCATAATAATTAATGCTTCACGTATCTCCTTCTTATTTTACACCACAAAAACGTCTCTATAAAATCTTCTGCAATTTGCGGCTTTCTATACACGTCTAAACTATGAAACAAGAGGCTAGGTTGATATTCTCTACGGAGAAAGGGCAGATATGACGTGTTTGTGCCACGCATAATAATTAATGCTTCACGTATCTCCTTCTTATTTTACACCACAAAAACGTCTCTATAAAATCTTCTGCAATTTGCGGCTTTCTATACACGTCTAAGCTATGAAACAAGAGGATAGGTTGATATTCTCTATGGAGAAAGGGCAGATATGACGTGTTTGTGCCACGCCTAATAATTAATGCTTCACGTATCTCCTTCTTATTTTACACCACAAAAACGTCTCTATAAAATCTTCTGCAATTTGCGGCTTTCTATACACGTCTACACTATGAAACACGAGGCTAGGTTGATATTCTCTACGGAGAAAGGGCAGATATGACGTGGTTGTGCCACGCATAATAATTAATGCTTCACGTATCTCCTTCTTATTTTACACCACAAAAACGTCTCTATAAAATCTTCTGCAATTTGCGGCTTTCTATACACGTCTACACTATGAAACAAGAGGCTAGGTTGATATTCTCTACGGAGAAAGGGCAGATATGACGTGTTTGTGCCACGCATAATAATTAATGCTTCACGTATCTCCTTCTTATTTTACACCACAAAAACGTCTCTATAAAATCTTCTGCAATTTGCGGCTTTCTATACACGTCTACACTATGAAACAAGAGGCTAGGTTGATATTCTCTACGGAGAAAGGGCAGATATGACGTGTTTGTGCCACGAATAATAATTAATGCTTCACGTATCTCCTTCTTATTTTACACCACAAATACGTCTCTATAAAATCTTCTGCAATTTGCGGCTTTCTATACACGTCTACACTATGAAACAAGAGGCTAGGTTGATATTCTCTACGGAGAAAGGGCAGATATGACGTGTTTGTGCCACGCATAATAATTAATGCTTCACGTATCTCCTTCTTATTTTACACCACAAAAACGTCTCTATAAAATCTTCTGCAATTTGCGGCTTTCTATACACGTCTAAACTATGAAACAAGAGGCTAGGTTGATATTCTCTACGGAGAAAGGGCAGATATGACGTGTTTGTGCCACGCATAATAATTAATGCTTCACGTATCTCCTTCTTATTTTACACCACAAAAACGTCTCTATAAAATCTTCTGCAATTTGCGGCTTTCTATACACGTCTAAGCTATGAAACAAGAGGATAGGTTGATATTCTCTATGGAGAAAGGGCAGATATGACGTGTTTGTGCCACGCCTAATAATTAATGCTTCACGTATCTCCTTCTTATTTTACACCACAAAAACGTCTCTATAAAATCTTCTGCAATTTGCGGCTTTCTATACACGTCTACACTATGAAACAAGAGGCTAGGTTGATATTCTCTACGGAGAAAGGGCAGATATGACGTGGTTGAGCCACGCATAATAATTAATGCTTCACGTATCTCCTTCTTATTTTACACCACAAAAACGTCTCTATAAAATCTTCTGCAATTTGCGGCTTTCTATACACGTCTACACTATGAAACAAGAGGCTAGGTTGATATTCTCTACGGAGAAAGGGCAGATATGACGTGTTTGTGCCACGCATAATAATTAATGCTTCACGTATCTCCTTCTTATTTTACACCACAAAAACGTCTCTATAAAATCTTCTGCAATTTGCGGCTTTCTATACACGTCTAAACTATGAAACAAGAGGATAGGTTGATATTCTCTACGGAGAAAGGGCAGAGATGACGTGTTTGTGCCACGCATAATAATTAATGCTTCACGTATCCCCTTCTTATTTTACACCACAAAAACGTCTCTATAAAATCTTCTGCAATTTGCGGCTTTCTGTACACGTCTAAACTATGAAACAAGAGGATAGGTTGATATTCTCTATGGAGAAAGGGCAGATATGACGTGTTTGTGCCACGCATAATAATTAATGCTTCATGTATCTCCTTCTTATTTTACACCACAAAAACGTCTCTATAAAATCTTCTGCAATTTGCGGCTTTCTATACACGTCTAAACTATGAAACAAGAGGCTAGGTTGATATTCTCTACGGAGAAAGGGCAGATATGACGTGTTTGTAACACGCATAATAATTATTGCTTCACGTATCTCCTTCTTATTTTACACCACAAAAACGTCTCTATAAAATCTTCTGCAATTTGCGGCTTTCTGTACACGTCTAAACTATGAAACAAGAGGAAAGGTTGATATTCTCTACGGAGAAAGGGCAGATATGACGTGTTTGTGCCACGCATAATAATTAATGCTTCACGTATCTCCTTCTTATTTTACACCACAAAAACGTCTCTATAAAATCTTCTGCAATTTGCGGCTTTCTATACACCTCTAAACTATGAAACAAGAGGATAGGTTGATATTCTCTACGGGAAAAGGGCAGATATGACGTGTTTGTGCCACGCATAATAATTAATGCTTCACGTATCTCCTTCTTATTTTACACCACAAATACGTCTCTATAAAATCTTCTGCAATTTGCGGCTTTCTATACACGTCTACACTATGAAACAAGAGGCTAGGTTGATATTCTCTACGGAGAAAGGGCAGATATGACGTGTTTGTGCCACGCATAATAATTAATGCTTCACATATCTCCTTCTTATTTTACACCACAAAAACGTCTCTATAAATTCTTCTGCAATTTGCGGCTTTCTATACACGTCTACACTATGAAACAAGAGGCTAGGTTGATATTCTCTACGGAGAAAGGGCAGATATGACGTGTTTGTGCCACGCATGATAATTAATGCTTCATGTATCTCCTTCTTATTTTACACCACAAAAACGTCTCTATAAAATCTTCTGCAATTTGCGGCTTTCTATACACGTCTACACTATGTAACAAGAGGCTAGGTTGATATTCTCTACGGAGAAAGGGCAGATATGACGTGTTTGTGCCACGCATAATAATGAATGCTTCAAGTATCTCCTTCTTATTTTACACCACAAAAACGTCTCTATAAAATCTTCTGCAATTTGCGGCTTTCTATACACGTCTACACTATGAAACAAGAGGCTAGGTTGATATTCTCTACGGAGAAAGGGCAGATATGACGTGTTTGTGCCACGCATAATAATTAATGCTTCACGTATCTCCTTCTTATTTTACTCCACAAAAAACGTCTTTATAAAATCTTCTGCAATTTGCGGCTTTCTATACACGTCTAAACTATGAAACAAGAGGCTAGGTTGATATTCTCTACGGAGAAAGGGCAGATATGACGTGTTTGTGCCACGCATAATAATTAATGCTTCACGTATCTCCTTCTTATTTTACTCCACAAAAAACGTCTTTATAAAGTCTTCTGCGATTTGCGGCTTTCTATACACGTCTAAAGTATGAAACAAGAGGATAGGTTGATATTCTCTACGGAGAAAGGGCAGATATGACGTGTTTGTGCCACGCATAATAATTAATGCTTCACGTATCTCCTTCTTATTTTACACCACAAAAACGTCTCTATAAAATCTTCTGCAATTTGCGGCTTTCTATACACGTCTAAGCTATGAAACAAGAGGATAGGTTGATATTCTCTATGGAGAAAGGGCAGATATGACGTGTTTGTGCCACGCCTAATAATTAATGCTTCACGTATCTCCTTCTTATTTTACACCACAAAAACGTCTCTATAAAATCTTCTGCAATTTGCGGCTTTCTATACACGTCTACACTATGAAACAAGAGGCTAGGTTGATATTCTCTACGGAGAAAGGGCAGATATGACGTGGTTGTGCCACGCATAATAATTAATGCTTCACGTATCTCCTTCTTATTTTACACCACAAAAACGTCTCTATAAAATCTTCTGCAATTTGCGGCTTTCTATACACGTCTACACTATGAAACAAGAGGCTAGGTTGATATTCTCTACGGAGAAAGGGCAGATATGACGTGTTTGTGCCACGCATAATAATTAATGCTTCACGTATCTCCTTCTTATTTTACACCACAAAAACGTCTCTATAAAATCTTCTGCAATTTGCGGCTTTCTATACACGTCTAAACTATGAAACAAGAGGATAGGTTGATATTCTCTACGGAGAAAGGGCAGATATGACGTGTTTGTGCCACGCATAATAATTAATGCTTCACGTATCCCCTTCTTATTTTACACCACAAAAACGTCTCTATAAAATCTTCTGCAATTTGCGGCTTTCTGTACACGTCTAAACTATGAAACAAGAGGATAGGTTGATATTCTCTATGGAGAAAGGGCAGATATGACGTGTTTGTGACACGCATAATAATTATTGCTTCACGTATCTCCTTCTTATTTTACACCACAAAAACGTCTCTATAAAATCTTCTGCAATTTGCGGCTTTCTGTACACGTCTAAACTATGAAACAAGAGGAAAGGTTGATATTCTCTACGGAGAAAGGGCAGATATGACGTGTTTGTGCCACGCATAATAATTAATGCTTCACGTATCTCCTTCTTATTTTACACCACAAAAACGTCTCTATAAAATCTTCAGCAATTTGCGGCTTTATATACACGTCTAAACTATGAAACAAGAGGCTAGGTTGATATTCTCTACGGAGAAAGGGCAGATATGACGTGTTTGTGCCACGCATAATAATTAATGCTTTACGTATCTCCTTCTTATTTTACACCACTTAAACGTCTCTATAAAATCTTCTGCAATTTGCGGCTTTCTATACACGTCTAAACTATGAAACAAGAGGCTAGGTTGATATTCTCTACGGAGAAAGGGCAGATATGACGTGGTTGTGCCACGCATAATAATTAATGCTTCACGTATCTCCTTCTTATTTTACACCACAAAAACGTCTCTATAAAATCTTCTGCAATTTGCGGCTTTCTATACACGTCTACACTATGAAACAAGAGGCTAGGTTGGTATTCTCTACGGAGAAAGGGCAGATATGACGTGGTTGTGCCACGCATAATAATTAATGCTTCACGTATCTCCTTCTTATTTTACACCACAAAAACGTCTCTATAAAATCTTCTGCAATTTGCGGCTTTCTATACACGTCTACACTATGAAACAAGAGGCTAGGTTGATATTCTCTACGGAGAAAGGGCAGATATGACGTGTTTGTGCCACGCATAATAATTAATGCTTCACGTATCTCCTTATTTTACACCACAAAAACGTCTCTATAAAATCTTCTGCAATTTGCGGCTTTCTATACACGTCTAAACTATGAAACAAGAGGATAGGTTGATATTCTCTACGGAGGAAGGGCAGATATGACGTGTTTGTGCCACGCATAATAATTAATGCTTTACGTATCTCCTTCTTATTTTACACCACAAAAACGTCTCTATAAAATCTTCTGCAATTTGCGGCTTTCTATACACGTCTAAACTATGAAAGAAGAGGCTAGGTTGATATTCTCTACGGAGAAAGGGCAGATATGACGTGGTTGTGCCACGCATAATAATTAATGCTTCACGTATCTCCTTCTTATTTTACACCACTAAAACGTCTCTATAAAATCTTCTGCAATTTGCGGCTTTCTATACACGTCTACACTATGAAACAAGAGGCTAGGTTGGTATTCTCTACGGAGAAAGGGCAGATATGACGTGGTTGTGCCACGCATAATAATTAATGCTTCACGTATCTCCTTCTTATTTTACACCACAAAAACGTCTCTATAAAATCTTCTGCAATTTGCGGCTTTCTATACACGTCTACACTATGAAACAAGAGGCTAGGTTGATATTCTCTACGGAGAAAGGGCAGATATGACGTGTTTGTGCCACGCATAATAATTAATGCTTCACGTATCTCCTTATTTTACACCACAAAAACGTCTCTATAAAATCTTCTGCAATTTGCGGCTTTCTATACACGTCTAAACTATGAAACAAGAGGATAGGTTGATATTCTCTACGGAGGAAGGGCAGATATGACGTGTTTGTGCCACGCATAATAATTAATGCTTCACGTATCCCCTTCTTATTTTACACCACAAAAACGTCTCTATAAAATCTTCTGCAATTTGCGGCTTTCTGTACACGTCTAAACTATGAAACAAGAGGATAGGTTGATATTCTCTATGGAGAAAGGGCAGATATGACGTGTTTGTGCCACGCATAATAATTATTGCTTCATGTATCTCCTTCTTATTTTACACCACAAAAACGTCTCTATAAAATCTTCTGCAATTTGCGGCTTTCTATACACGTCTAAACTATGAAACAAGAGGCTAGGTTGATATTCTCTACGGAGAAAGGGCAGATATGACGTGGTTGTGCCACGCATAATAATTAATGCTTCACGTATCTCCTTCTTATTTTACACCACAAAAACGTCTCTATAAAATCTTCTGCAATTTGCGGCTTTCTATACACGTCTAAACTATGAAACAAGAGGATAGGTTGATATTCTCTACGGAGAAAGGGCAGAGATGACGTGTTTGTGCCACGCATAATAATTAATGCTTTACGTATCTCCTTCTTATTTTACACCACAAAAACGTCTCTATAAAATCTTCTGCAATTTGCGGCTTTCTATACACGTCTAAACTATGAAACAAGAGGCTAGGTTGATATTCTCTACGGAGAAAGGGCAGATATGACGTGGTTGTGCCACGCATAATAATTAATGCTTCACGTATCTCCTTCTTATTTTACACCACAAAAACGTCTCTATAAAATCTTCTGCAATTTGCGGCTTTCTATACGTCTACACTATGAAACAAGAGGCTAGGTTGGTATTCTCTACGGAGGAAGGGCAGATATGACGTGGTTGTGCCACGCCTAATAATTAATGCTTCACGTATCTCCTTCTTATTTTACACCACAAAAACGTCTCTATAAAATCTTCTGCAATTTGCGGCTTTCTATACACGCCTACACTATGAAACAAGAGGCTAGGTTGATATTCTCTACGGAGAAAGGGCAGATATGACGTGTTTGTGCCACGCATAATAATTAATGCTTCACGTATCTCCTTCTTATTTTACACCACAAAAACGTCTCTATAAAATCTTCTGCAATTTGCGGCTTTCTATACACGTCTAAACTATGAAACAAGAGGATAGGTTGATATTCTCTACGGAGAAAGGGCAGATATGACGTGTTTGTGCCACGCATAATAATTAATGCTTCACGTATCCCCTTCTTATTTTACACCACAAAAACGTCTCTATAAAATCTTCTGCAATTTGCGGCTTTCTGTACACGTCTAAACTATGAAACAAGAGGATAGGTTGATATTCTCTATGGAGAAAGGGCAGATATGACGTGTTTGTGCCACGCATAATAATTAATGCTTCATGTATCTCCTTCTTATTTTACACCACAAAAACGTCTCTATAAAATCTTCTGCAATTTGCGGCTTTCTATACACGTCTAAACTATGAAACAAGAGGCTAGGTTGATATTCTCTACGGAGAAAGGGCAGATATGACGTGTTTGTGACACGCATAATAATTAATGCTTTACGTATCTCCATCTTATTTTACACCACAAAAACGTCTCTATAAAATCTTCTGCAATTTGCGGCTTTCTATACACGTCTAAACTATGAAACAAGAGGCTAGGTTGATATTCTCTACGGAGAAAGGGCAGATATGACGTGTTTGTGCCACGCATAATAATTAATGCTTCACGTATCTCCTTCTTATTTTACACCACAAAAACGTCTCTATAAAATCTTCTGCAATTTGCGGCTTTCTATACACGTCTAAACTATGAAACAAGAGGATAGGTTGATATTCTGTATGGAGAAAGGGCAGATATGACGTGTTTGTGCCACGCATAATAATTAATGCTTCACGTATCTCCTTCTTATTTTACACCACAAAAACGTCTCTATAAAATCTTCTGCAATTTGCGGCTTTCTATACACGTCTACACTATGAAACAAGAGGCTAGGTTGATATTCTCTACGGAGAAAGGGCAGATATGACGTGTTTGTGCCACGCATAATAATTAATGCTTCACGTATCTCCTTCTTATTTTACACCACAAAAACGTCTCTATAAAATCTTCTGCAATTTGCGGCTTTCTATACACGTCTAAACTATGAAACAAGAGGCTAGGTTGATATTCTCTACGGAGAAAGGGCAGATATGACGTGTTTGTGCCACGCATAATAATTATGCTTCACGTATCTCCTTCTTATTTTACACCACAAAAACGTCTCTATAAAATCTTCTGCAATTTGCGGCTTTCTATACACGTCTACACTATGAAACAAGAGGCTAGGTTGATATTCTCTACGGAGAAAGGGCAGATATGACGTGTTTGTGCCACGCATAATAATTAATGCTTCACGTATCTCCTTCTTATTTTACACCACAAAAACGTCTCTATAAAATCTTCTGCAATTTGCGGCTTTCTATACACGTCTACACTATGAAACAAGAGGCTAGGTTGATATTCTCTACGGAGAAAGGGCAGATATGACGTGTTTGTGCCACGCATAATAATTAATGCTTCACGTATCTCCTTCTTATTTTACACCACAAAAACGTCTCTATAAAATGTTCTGCAAATTGCGGCTTTCTATACACGTCTAAACTATGAAACAAGAGGCTAGGTTGATATTCACTACGGAGAAAGGGCAGATATGACGTGTTTGTGCCACGCATAATAATTAATGCTTCACGTATCTCCTTCTTATTTTACACCACAAAAACGTCTCTATAAAATCTTCTGCAATTTGCGGCTTTCTATACACGTCTAAACTATGAAACAAGAGGATAGGTTGATATTCTCTACGGAGAAAGGGCAGATATGACGTGTTTGTGCCACGCATAATAATTAATGCTTCACGTATCTCCTTCTTATTTTACACCACAAAAACGTCTCTATAAAATCTTCTGCAATTTGCGGCTTTCTATACACGTCTAAACTATGAAACAAGAGGCTAGGTTGATATTCTCTACGGAAAAAGGGCAGATATGACGTGTTTGTGCCACGCATAATAATTAATGCTTCACGTATCTCCTTCTTATTTTACACCACAAAAACGTCTCTATAAAATCTTCTGCAATTTGCGGCTTTCTATACACGTCTACACTATGAAACAAGAGGCTAGGTTGATATTCTGTACGGAGAAAGGGCAGATATGACGTGGTTGTGCCACGCATAATAATTAATGCTTCACGTATCTCCTTCTTATTTTACACCACAAAAACGTCTCTATAAAATCTTCTGCAATTTGCGGCTTTCTATACACGTCTACACTATGAAACAAGAGGCTAGGTTGATATTCTCTACGGAGAAAGGGCAGATATGACGTGTTTGTGCCACGCATAATAATTAATGCTTCACGTATCTCCTTCTTATTTTACACCCCAAAAACGTCTCTATAAAATCTTCTGCAATTTGCGGCTTTCTATACACGTCTAAACTATGAAACAAGAGGCTAGGATGATATTCTCTACGGAGAAAGGGCAGATATGACGTGTTTGTGCCACGCATAATAATTAATGCTTCACGTATCCCCTTCTTATTTTACACCACAAAAACGTCTCTATAAAATCTTCTGCAATTTGCGGCTTTCTATACACGTCTACACTATGAAACAAGAGGCTAGGTTGATATTCTCTACGGAGAAAGGGCAGATATGACGTGTTTGTGCCACGCATAATAATTAATGCTTCACGTATCTCCTTCTTATTTTACACCACAAAAACGTCTCTATAAAATCTTCTGCAATTTGCGGCTTTCTATACACGTCTAAACTATGAAACAAGAGGCTAGGTTGATATTCTCTACGGAGAAAGGGCAGATATGACGTGTTTGTGCCACGCATAATAATTATGCTTCACGTATCTCCTTCTTATTTTACACCACAAAAACGTCTCTATAAAATCTTCTGCAATTTGCGGCTTTCTATACACGTCTACACTATGAAACAAGAGGCTAGGTTGATATTCTCTACGGAGAAAGGGCAGATATGACGTGTTTGTGCCACGCATAATAATTAATGCTTCACGTATCTCCTTCTTATTTTACACCACAAAAACGTCTCTATAAAATCTTCTGCAATTTGCGGCTTTCTATACACGTCTAAACTATGAAACAAGAGGCTAGGTTGATATTCTCTACGGAGAAAGGGCAGATATGACGTGTTTGTGCCACGCATTATAATTAATGCTTCACGCATCTCCTTCTTATTTTACACCACAAAAACGTCTCTATAAAATCTTCTGCAATTTGCGGCTTTCTATACACGTCTAAACTATGAAACAAGAGGCTAGGTTGATATTCTCTACGGAGAAAGGGCAGATATGACGTGTTTGTGACACGCATAATAATTATTGCTTCACGTATCTCCTTCTTATTTTACACCACAAAAACGTCTCTATAAAATCTTCTGCAATTTGCGGCTTTCTGTACACGTCTAAACTATGAAACAAGAGGAAAGGTTGATATTCTCTACGGAGAAAGGGCAGATATGACGTGTTTGTGCCACGCATAATAATTAATGCTTCACGTATCTCCTTCTTATTTTACACCACAAAAACGTCTCTATAAAATCTTCTGCAATTTGCGGCTTTATATACACGTCTAAACTATGAAACAAGAGGCTAGGTTGATATTCTCTACGGAGAAAGGGCAGATATGACGTGTTTGTGCCACGCATAATAATTAATGCTTTACGTATCTCCATCTTGTTTTACACCACAAAAACGTCTCTATAAAATCTTCTGCAATTTGCGGCTTTCTATACACGTCTACACTATGAAACAAGAGGCTAGGTTGATATTCTGTACGGAGAAAGGGCAGATATGACGTGGTTGTGCCACGCATAATAATTAATGCTTCACGTATCTCCTTCTTATTTTACACCACAAAAACGTCTCTATAAAATCTTCTGCAATTTGCGGCTTTCTATACACGTCTACACTATGAAACAAGAGGCTAGGTTGATATTCTCTACGGAGAAAGGGCAGATATGACGTGTTTGTGCCACGCATAATAATTAATGCTTCACGTATCTCCTTCTTATTTTACACCACAAAAACGTCTCTATAAAATCTTCTGCAATTTGCGGCTTTCTATACACGTCTAAACTATGAAACAAGAGGCTAGGATGATATTCTCTACGGAGAAAGGGCAGATATGACGTGTTTGTGCCACGCATAATAATTAATGCTTCACGTATCCCCTTCTTATTTTACACCACAAAAACGTCTCTATAAAATCTTCTGCAATTTGCGGCTTTCTATACACGTCTACACTATGAAACAAGAGGCTAGGTTGATATTCTCTACGGAGAAAGGGCAGATATGACGTGTTTGTGCCACGCATAATAATTAATGCTTCACGTATCTCCTTCTTATTTTACACCACAAAAACGTCTCTATAAAATCTTCTGCAATTTGCGGCTTTCTATACACGTATAAACTATGAAACAAGAGGCTAGGTTGATATTCTCTACGGAGAAAGGGCAGATATGACGTGTTTGTGCCACGCATAATAATTATGCTTCACGTATCTCCTTCTTATTTTACACCACAAAAACGTCTCTATAAAATCTTCTGCAATTTGCGGCTTTCTATACACGTCTACACTATGAAACAAGAGGCTAGGTTGATATTCTCTACGGAGAAAGGGCAGATATGACGTGTTTGTGCCACGCATAATAATTAATGCTTCACGTATCTCCTTCTTATTTTACACCACAAAAACGTCTCTATAAAATCTTCTGCAATTTGCGGCTTTCTATACACGTCTAAACTATGAAACAAGAGGCTAGGTTGATATTCTCTACGGAGAAAGGGCAGATATGACGTGTTTGTGCCACGCATAATAATTAATGCTTCACGCATCTCCTTCTTATTTTACACCACAAAAACGTCTCTATAAAATCTTCTGCAATTTGCGGCTTTCTATACACGTCTAAACTATGAAACAAGAGGCTAGGTTGATATTCTCTACGGAGAAAGGGCAGATATGACGTGTTTGTGACACGCATAATAATTATTGCTTCACGTATCTCCTTCTTATTTTACACCACTAAAACGTCTCTATAAAATCTTCTGCAATTTGCGGCTTTCTGTACACGTCTAAACTATGAATCAAGAGGAAAGGTTGATATTCTCTACGGAGAAAGGGCAGATATGACGTGTTTGTGCCACGCATAATAATTAATGCTTCACGTATCTCCTTCTTATTTTACACCACAAAAACGTCTCTATAAAATCTTCTGCAATTTGCGGCTTTATATACACGTCTAAACTATGAAACAAGAGGCTAGGTTGATATTCTCTACGGAGAAAGGGCAGATATGACGTGTTTGTGCCACGCATAATAATTAATGCTTTACGTATCTCCATCTTATTTTACACCACAAAAACGTCTCTATAAAATCTTCTGCAATTTGCGGCTTTCTATACACGTCTAAACTATGAAACAAGAGGCTAGGTTGATATTCTCTACGGAGAAAGGGCAGATATGACGTGTTTGTGCCACGCATAATAATTAATGCTTCACGTATCTCCTTCTTATTTTACACCACAAAAACGTCTCTATAAAATCTTCTGCAATTTGCGGCTTTCTATACACGTCTAAACTATGAAACAAGAGGATAGGTTGATATTCTGTATGGAGAAAGGGCAGATATGACGTGTTTGTGCCACGCATAATAATTAATGCTTCACGTATCTCCTTCTTATTTTACACCACAAAAACGTCTCTATAAAATCTTCTGCAATTTGCGGCTTTCTATACACGACTACACTATGAAACAAGAGGCTAGGTTGATATTCTCTACGGAGAAAGGGCAGATATGACGTGTTTGTGCCACGCATAATAATTAATGCTTCACGTATCTCCTTCTTATTTTACACCACAAAAACGTCTCTATAAAATCTTCTGCAATTTGCGGCTTTCTATACACGTCTACACTATGAAACAAGAGGCTAGGTTGATATTCTCTACGGAGAAAGGGCAGATATGACGTGTTTGTGCCACGCATAATAATTAATGCTTCACGTATCTCCTTCTTATTTTACACCACAAAAACGTCTCTATAAAATCTTCTGCAAATTGCGGCTTTCTATACACGTCTAAACTATGAAACAAGAGGCTAGGTTGATATTCTCTACGGAGAAAGGGCAGATATGACGTGTTTGTGCCACGCATAATAATTAATGCTTCACGTATCTCCTTCTTATTTTACACCACAAAAACGTCTCTATAAAATCTTCTGCAATTTGCGGCTTTCTATACACGTCTAAACTATGAAACAAGAGGATAGGTTGATATTCTCTACGGAGAAAGGGCAGATATGACGTGTTTGTGCCACGCATAATAATTAATGCTTCACGTATCTCCTTCTTATTTTACACCACAAAAACGTCTCTATAAAATCTTCTGCAATTTGCGGCTTTCTATACACGTCTAAACTATGAAACAAGAGGATAGGTTGATATTCTCTACGGAGAAAGGGCAGATATGACGTGTTTGTGCCACGCATAATAATTAATGCTTCACGTATCTCCTTCTTATTTTACACCACAAAAACGTCTCTATAAAATCTTCTGCAATTTGCGGCTTTCTATACACGTCTAAACTATGAAACAAGAGGATAGGTTGATATTCTCTATGGAGAAAGGGCAGATATGACGTGTTTGTGCCACGCATAATAATTAATGCTTCACGTATCTCCTTCTTATTTTACACCACAAAAACGTCTCTATAAAATCTTCTGCAATTTGCGGCTTTCTATACACGTCTACACTATGAAACAAGAGGCTAGGTTGATATTCTGTACGGAGAAAGGGCAGATATGACGTGGTTGTGCCACGCATAATAATTAATGCTTCACGTATCTCCTTCTTATTTTACACCACAAAAACGTCTCTATAAAATCTTCTGCAATTTGCGGCTTTCTATACACGTCTACACTATGAAACAAGAGGCTAGGTTAATATTCTCTACGGAGAAAGGGCAGATATGACGTGTTTGTGCCACGCATAATAATTAATGCTTCACGTATCTCCTTCTTATTTTACACCACAAAAACGTCTCTATAAAATCTTCTGCAATTTGCGGCTTTCTATACACGTCTAAACTATGAAACAAGAGGCTAGGATGATATTCTCTACGGAGAAAGGGCAGATATGACGTGTTTGTGCCACGCATAATAATTAATGCTTCACGTATCCCCTTCTTATTTTACACCACAAAAACGTCTCTATAAAATCTTCTGCAATTTGCGGCTTTCTATACACGTCTACACTATGAAAGAAGAGGCTAGGTTGATATTCTCTACGGAGAAAGGGCAGATATGACGTGTTTGTGCCACGCATAATAATTAATGCTTCACGTATCTCCTTCTTATTTTACACCACAAAAACGTCTCTATAAAATCTTCTGCAATTTGCGGCTTTCTATACACGTCTAAACTATGAAACAAGAGGCTAGGTTGATATTCTCTACGGAGAAAGGGCAGATATGACGTGTCTGTGCCACGCATAATAATTATGCTTCACGTATCTCCTTCTTATTTTACACCACAAAAACGTCTCTATAAAATCTTCTGCAATTTGCGGCTTTCTATACACGTCTACACTATGAAACAAGAGGCTAGGTTGATATTCTCTACGGAGAAAGGGCAGATATGACGTGTTTGTGCCACGCATAATAATTAATGCTTCACGTATCTCCTTCTTATTTTACACCACAAAAACGTCTCTATAAAATCTTCTGCAATTTGCGGCTTTCTATACACGTCTAAACTATGAAACAAGAGGCTAGGTTGATATTCTCTACGGAGAAAGGGCAGATATGACGTGTTTGTGCCACGCATAATAATTAATGCTTCACGCATCTCCTTCTTATTTTCACCACAAAAACGTCTCTATAAAATCTTCTGCAATTTGCGGCTTTCTATACACGTCTAAACTATGAAACAAGAGGCTAGGTTGATATTCTCTACGGAGAAAGGGCAGATATGACGTGTTTGTGCCACGCATAATAATTAATGCTTCACGTATCTCCTTCTTATTTTACACCACAAAAACGTCTCTATAAAATCTTCTGCAATTTGCGGCTTTCTATACACGTCTAAACTATGAAACAAGAGGCTAGGATGATATTCTCTACGGAGAAAGGGCAGATATGACGTGTTTGTGCCACGCATAATAATTAATGCTTCACGTATCCCCTTCTTATTTTACACCACAAAAACGTCTCTATAAAATCTTCTGCAATTTGCGGCTTTCTATACACGTCTACACTATGAAACAAGAGGCTAGGTTGATATTCTCTACGGAGAAAGGGCAGATATGACGTGTTTGTGCCACGCATAATAATTAATGCTTCATGTATCTCCTTCTTATTTTACACCACAAAAACATCTCTATAAAATCTTCTGCAATTTGCGGCTTTCTATACACGTCTAAACTATGAAACAAGAGGCTAGGTTGATATTCTCTACGGAGAAAGGGCAGATATGACGTGTTTGTGCCACGCATAATAATTAATGCTTCACGTATCTCCTTCTTATTTTACACCACAAAAACGTCTCTATAAAATCTTCTGCAATTTGCGGCTTTCTATACACGTCTAAACTATGAAACAAGAGGATAGGTTGATATTCTCTATGGAGAAAGGGCAGATATGACGTGTTTGTGCCACGCATAATAATTAATGCTTCACGTATCTCCTTCTTATTTTACACCACAAAAACGTCTCTATAAAATCTTCTGCAATTTGCGGCTTTCTATACACGTCTAAACTATGAAACAAGAGGCTAGGTTGATATTCTCTACGGAGAAAGGGCAGATATGACGTGGTTGTGCCACGCATAATAATTAATGCTTCACGCATCTCCTTCTTATTTTACACCACAAAAACGTCTCTATAAAATCTTCTGCAATTTGCGGCTTTCTATACACGTCTAAACTATGAAACAAGAGGCTAGGTTGATATTCTCTACGGAGAAAGGGCAGATATGACGTGTTTGTGCCACGCATAATAATTAATGCTTCACGTATCTCCTTCTTATTTTACACCACAAAAACGTCTCTATAAAATCTTCTGCAATTTGCGGCTTTCTATACACGTCTAAACTATGAAACAAGAGGCTAGGATGATATTCTCTACGGAGAAAGGGCAGATATGACGTGTTTGTGCCACGCATAATAATTAATGCTTCACGTATCCCCTTCTTATTTTACACCACAAAAACGTCTCTATAAAATCTTCTGCAATTTGCGGCTTTCTATACACGTCTACACTATGAAACAAGAGGCTAGGTTGATATTCTCTACGGAGAAAGGGCAGATATGACGTGTTTGTGCCACGCATAATAATTAATGCTTCACGTATCTCCTTCTTATTTTACACCACAAAAACGTCTCTATAAAATCTTCTGCAATTTGCGGCTTTCTATACACGTCTAAACTATGAAACAAGAGGCTAGGTTGATATTCTCTACGGAGATACGGAGAAAGGGAAGATATGACGTGTTTGTGCCACGCATAATAATTAATGCTTCACGTATCTCCTTCTTATTTTACACCACAAAAACGTCTCTATAAAATCTTCTGCAATTTGCTGCTTTCTATACACGTCTAAACTATGAAACAAGAGGCTAGGTTTATATTCTCTACGGAGAAAGGGCAGATATGACGTGTTTGTGCCACGCATAATAATTAATGCTTCACGTATCTCCTTCTTATTTTACACCACAAAAACGTCTCTATAAAATCTTCTGCAATTTGCGGCTTTCTATACACGTCTAAACTATGAAACAAGAGGATAGGTTGATATTCTCTATGGAGAAAGGGCAGATATGACGTGTTTATGCCACGCATAATAATTAATGCTTCACGTATCTCCTTCTTATTTTACACCACAAAAACGTCTCTATAAAATCTTCTGCAATTTGCGGCTTTCTATACACGTCTACACTATGAAACAAGAGGCTAGGATGATATTCTCTACGGAGAAAGGGCAGATATGACGTGGTTGTGCCACGCATAATAATTAATGCTTCACGTATCTCCTTCTTATTTTACACCACAAAAACGTCTCTATAAAATCTTCTGCAATTTGCGGCTTTCTATACACGTCTAAACTGTGAAACAAGAGGCTAGGTTGATATTCTCTACGGAGAAAGCGCAGATATGACGTGTTTGTGCCACGCATAATAATTAATGCTTCATGTATCTCCTTCTTATTTTACACCACAAAAACGTCTCTATAAAATCTTCTGCAATTTGCGGCTTTCTATACACGTCTAAACTATGAAACAAGAGGCTAGGTTGATATTCTCTACGGAGAAAGGGCAGATATGACGTGTTTGTGCCACGCATAATAATTAATGCTTCATGTATCTCCTTCTTATTTTACACCACAAAAACATCTCTATAAAATCTTCTGCAATTTGCGGCTTTCTATACACGTCTAAACTATGAAACAAGAGGCTAGGTTGATATTCTCTACGGAGAAAGGGCAGATATGACGTGTTTGTGCCACGCATAATAATTAATGCTTCACGTATCTCCTTCTTATTTTACACCACAAAAACGTCTCTATAAAATCTTCTGCAATTTGCGGCTTTCTATACACGTCTAAACTATGAAACAAGAGGATAGGTTGATATTCTCTATGGAGAAAGGGCAGATATGACGTGTTTGTGCCACGCATAATAATTAATGCTTCACGTATCTCCTTCTTATTTTACACCACAAAAACGTCTCTATAAAATCTTCTGCAATTTGCGGCTTTCTATACACGTCTAAACTATGAAACAAGAGGCTAGGTTGATATTCTCTACGGAGAAAGGGCAGATATGACGTGGTTGTGCCACGCATAATAATTAATGCTTCACGCATCTCCTTCTTATTTTACACCACAAAAACGTCTCTATAAAATCTTCTGCAATTTGCGGCTTTCTATACACGTCTAAACTATGAAACAAGAGGCTAGGTTGATATTCTCTACGGAGAAAGGGCAGATATGACGTGTTTGTGCCACGCATAATAATTAATGCTTCACGTATCTCCTTCTTATTTTACACCACAAAAACGTCTCTATAAAATCTTCTGCAATTTGCGGCTTTCTATACACGTCTAAACTATGAAACAAGAGGCTAGGATGATATTCTCTACGGAGAAAGGGCAGATATGACGTGTTTGTGCCACGCATAATAATTAATGCTTCACGTATCCCCTTCTTATTTTACACCACAAAAACGTCTCTATAAAATCTTCTGCAATTTGCGGCTTTCTATACACGTCTACACTATGAAACAAGAGGCTAGGTTGATATTCTCTACGGAGAAAGGGCAGATATGACGTGTTTGTGCCACGCATAATAATTAATGCTTCACGTATCTCCTTCTTATTTTACACCACAAAAACGTCTCTATAAAATCTTCTGCAATTTGCGGCTTTCTATACACGTCTACACTATGAAACAAGAGGCTAGGTTGATATTCTCTACGGAGATACGGAGAAAGGGAAGATATGACGTGTTTGTGCCACGCATAATAATTAATGCTTCACGTATCTCCTTCTTATTTTACACCACAAAAACGTCTCTATAAAATCTTCTGCAATTTGCGGCTTTCTATACACGTCTAAACTATGAAACAAGAGGATAGGTTGATATTCTCTACGGAGAAAGGGCAGATATGACGTGTTTGTGCCACGCATAATAATTAATGCTTCACGTATCTCCTTCTTATTTTACACCACAAAAACGTCTCTATAAAATCTTCTGCAATTTGCGGCTTTCTATACACGTCTAAACTATGAAACAAGAGGATAGGTTGATATTCTCTACGGAGAAAGGGCAGATATGACGTGTTTGTGCCACGCATAATAATTAATGCTTCACGTATCTCCTTCTTATTTTACACCACAAAAACGTCTCTATAAAATCTTCTGCAATTTGCGGCTTTCTATACACGTCTAAACTATGAAACAAGAGGATAGGTTGATATTCTCTATGGAGAAAGGGCAGATATGACGTGTTTGTGCCACGCATAATAATTAATGCTTCACGTATCTCCTTCTTATTTTACACCACAAAAACGTCTCTATAAAATCTTCTGCAATTTGCGGCTTTCTATACACGTCTACACTATGAAACAAGAGGCTAGGTTGATATTCTGTACGGAGAAAGGGCAGATATGACGTGGTTGTGCCACGCATAATAATTAATGCTTCACGTATCTCCTTCTTATTTTACACCACAAAAACGTCTCTATAAAATCTTCTGCAATTTGCGGCTTTCTATACACGTCTACACTATGAAACAAGAGGCTAGGTTAATATTCTCTACGGAGAAAGGGCAGATATGACGTGTTTGTGCCACGCATAATAATTAATGCTTCACGTATCTCCTTCTTATTTTACACCACAAAAACGTCTCTATAAAATCTTCTGCAATTTGCGGCTTTCTATACACGTCTAAACTATGAAACAAGAGGCTAGGATGATATTCTCTACGGAGAAAGGGCAGATATGACGTGTTTGTGCCACGCATAATAATTAATGCTTCACGTATCCCCTTCTTATTTTACACCACAAAAACGTCTCTATAAAATCTTCTGCAATTTGCGGCTTTCTATACACGTCTACACTATGAAAGAAGAGGCTAGGTTGATATTCTCTACGGAGAAAGGGCAGATATGACGTGTTTGTGCCACGCATAATAATTAATGCTTCACGTATCTCCTTCTTATTTTACACCACAAAAACGTCTCTATAAAATCTTCTGCAATTTGCGGCTTTCTATACACGTCTAAACTATGAAACAAGAGGCTAGGTTGATATTCTCTACGGAGAAAGGGCAGATATGACGTGTCTGTGCCACGCATAATAATTATGCTTCACGTATCTCCTTCTTATTTTACACCACAAAAACGTCTCTATAAAATCTTCTGCAATTTGCGGCTTTCTATACACGTCTACACTATGAAACAAGAGGCTAGGTTGATATTCTCTACGGAGAAAGGGCAGATATGACGTGTTTGTGCCACGCATAATAATTAATGCTTCACGTATCTCCTTCTTATTTTACACCACAAAAACGTCTCTATAAAATCTTCTGCAATTTGCGGCTTTCTATACACGTCTAAACTATGAAACAAGAGGCTAGGTTGATATTCTCTACGGAGAAAGGGCAGATATGACGTGTTTGTGCCACGCATAATAATTAATGCTTCACGCATCTCCTTCTTATTTTCACCACAAAAACGTCTCTATAAAATCTTCTGCAATTTGCGGCTTTCTATACACGTCTAAACTATGAAACAAGAGGCTAGGTTGATATTCTCTACGGAGAAAGGGCAGATATGACGTGTTTGTGCCACGCATAATAATTAATGCTTCACGTATCTCCTTCTTATTTTACACCACAAAAACGTCTCTATAAAATCTTCTGCAATTTGCGGCTTTCTATACACGTCTAAACTATGAAACAAGAGGCTAGGATGATATTCTCTACGGAGAAAGGGCAGATATGACGTGTTTGTGCCACGCATAATAATTAATGCTTCACGTATCCCCTTCTTATTTTACACCACAAAAACGTCTCTATAAAATCTTCTGCAATTTGCGGCTTTCTATACACGTCTACACTATGAAACAAGAGGCTAGGTTGATATTCTCTACGGAGAAAGGGCAGATATGACGTGTTTGTGCCACGCATAATAATTAATGCTTCACGTATCTCCTTCTTATTTTACACCACAAAAACGTCTCTATAAAATCTTCTGCAATTTGCGGCTTTCTATACACGTCTAAACTATGAAACAAGAGGCTAGGTTGATATTCTCTACGGAGAAAGGGCAGATATGACGTGTTTGTGCCACGCATAATAATTAATGCTTCATGTATCTCCTTCTTATTTTACACCACAAAAACATCTCTATAAAATCTTCTGCAATTTGCGGCTTTCTATACACGTCTAAACTATGAAACAAGAGGCTAGGTTGATATTCTCTACGGAGAAAGGGCAGATATGACGTGTTTGTGCCACGCATAATAATTAATGCTTCACGTATCTCCTTCTTATTTTACACCACAAAAACGTCTCTATAAAATCTTCTGCAATTTGCGGCTTTCTATACACGTCTAAACTATGAAACAAGAGGATAGGTTGATATTCTCTATGGAGAAAGGGCAGATATGACGTGTTTGTGCCACGCATAATAATTAATGCTTCACGTATCTCCTTCTTATTTTACACCACAAAAACGTCTCTATAAAATCTTCTGCAATTTGCGGCTTTCTATACACGTCTAAACTATGAAACAAGAGGCTAGGTTGATATTCTCTACGGAGAAAGGGCAGATATGACGTGGTTGTGCCACGCATAATAATTAATGCTTCACGCATCTCCTTCTTATTTTACACCACAAAAACGTCTCTATAAAATCTTCTGCAATTTGCGGCTTTCTATACACGTCTAAACTATGAAACAAGAGGCTAGGTTGATATTCTCTACGGAGAAAGGGCAGATATGACGTGTTTGTGCCACGCATAATAATTAATGCTTCACGTATCTCCTTCTTATTTTACACCACAAAAACGTCTCTATAAAATCTTCTGCAATTTGCGGCTTTCTATACACGTCTAAACTATGAAACAAGAGGCTAGGATGATATTCTCTACGGAGAAAGGGCAGATATGACGTGTTTGTGCCACGCATAATAATTAATGCTTCACGTATCCCCTTCTTATTTTACACCACAAAAACGTCTCTATAAAATCTTCTGCAATTTGCGGCTTTCTATACACGTCTACACTATGAAACAAGAGGCTAGGTTGATATTCTCTACGGAGAAAGGGCAGATATGACGTGTTTGTGCCACGCATAATAATTAATGCTTCACGTATCTCCTTCTTATTTTACACCACAAAAACGTCTCTATAAAATCTTCTGCAATTTGCGGCTTTCTATACACGTCTAAACTATGAAACAAGAGGCTAGGTTGATATTCTCTACGGAGATACGGAGAAAGGGAAGATATGACGTGTTTGTGCCACGCATAATAATTAATGCTTCACGTATCTCCTTCTTATTTTACACCACAAAAACGTCTCTATAAAATCTTCTGCAATTTGCTGCTTTCTATACACGTCTAAACTATGAAACAAGAGGCTAGGTTTATATTCTCTACGGAGAAAGGGCAGATATGACGTGTTTGTGCCACGCATAATAATTAATGCTTCACGTATCTCCTTCTTATTTTACACCACAAAAACGTCTCTATAAAATCTTCTGCAATTTGCGGCTTTCTATACACGTCTAAACTATGAAACAAGAGGATAGGTTGATATTCTCTATGGAGAAAGGGCAGATATGACGTGTTTATGCCACGCATAATAATTAATGCTTCACGTATCTCCTTCTTATTTTACACCACAAAAACGTCTCTATAAAATCTTCTGCAATTTGCGGCTTTCTATACACGTCTACACTATGAAACAAGAGGCTAGGATGATATTCTCTACGGAGAAAGGGCAGATATGACGTGGTTGTGCCACGCATAATAATTAATGCTTCACGTATCTCCTTCTTATTTTACACCACAAAAACGTCTCTATAAAATCTTCTGCAATTTGCGGCTTTCTATACACGTCTAAACTGTGAAACAAGAGGCTAGGTTGATATTCTCTACGGAGAAAGCGCAGATATGACGTGTTTGTGCCACGCATAATAATTAATGCTTCATGTATCTCCTTCTTATTTTACACCACAAAAACGTCTCTATAAAATCTTCTGCAATTTGCGGCTTTCTATACACGTCTAAACTATGAAACAAGAGGCTAGGTTGATATTCTCTACGGAGAAAGGGCAGATATGACGTGTTTGTGCCACGCATAATAATTAATGCTTCATGTATCTCCTTCTTATTTTACACCACAAAAACATCTCTATAAAATCTTCTGCAATTTGCGGCTTTCTATACACGTCTAAACTATGAAACAAGAGGCTAGGTTGATATTCTCTACGGAGAAAGGGCAGATATGACGTGTTTGTGCCACGCATAATAATTAATGCTTCACGTATCTCCTTCTTATTTTACACCACAAAAACGTCTCTATAAAATCTTCTGCAATTTGCGGCTTTCTATACACGTCTAAACTATGAAACAAGAGGATAGGTTGATATTCTCTATGGAGAAAGGGCAGATATGACGTGTTTGTGCCACGCATAATAATTAATGCTTCACGTATCTCCTTCTTATTTTACACCACAAAAACGTCTCTATAAAATCTTCTGCAATTTGCGGCTTTCTATACACGTCTAAACTATGAAACAAGAGGCTAGGTTGATATTCTCTACGGAGAAAGGGCAGATATGACGTGGTTGTGCCACGCATAATAATTAATGCTTCACGCATCTCCTTCTTATTTTACACCACAAAAACGTCTCTATAAAATCTTCTGCAATTTGCGGCTTTCTATACACGTCTAAACTATGAAACAAGAGGCTAGGTTGATATTCTCTACGGAGAAAGGGCAGATATGACGTGTTTGTGCCACGCATAATAATTAATGCTTCACGTATCTCCTTCTTATTTTACACCACAAAAACGTCTCTATAAAATCTTCTGCAATTTGCGGCTTTCTATACACGTCTAAACTATGAAACAAGAGGCTAGGATGATATTCTCTACGGAGAAAGGGCAGATATGACGTGTTTGTGCCACGCATAATAATTAATGCTTCACGTATCCCCTTCTTATTTTACACCACAAAAACGTCTCTATAAAATCTTCTGCAATTTGCGGCTTTCTATACACGTCTACACTATGAAACAAGAGGCTAGGTTGATATTCTCTACGGAGAAAGGGCAGATATGACGTGTTTGTGCCACGCATAATAATTAATGCTTCACGTATCTCCTTCTTATTTTACACCACAAAAACGTCTCTATAAAATCTTCTGCAATTTGCGGCTTTCTATACACGTCTAAACTATGAAACAAGAGGCTAGGATGATATTCTCTACGGAGAAAGGGCAGATATGACGTGTTTGTGCCACGCATAATAATTAATGCTTCACGTATCCCCTTCTTATTTTACACCACAAAAACGTCTCTATAAAATCTTCTGCAATTTGCGGCTTTCTATACACGTCTACACTATGAAACAAGAGGCTAGGTTGATATTCTCTACGGAGAAAGGGCAGATATGACGTGTTTGTGCCACGCATAATAATTAATGCTTCACGTATCTCCTTCTTATTTTACACCACAAAAACGTCTCTATAAAATCTTCTGCAATTTGCGGCTTTCTATACACGTCTAAACTATGAAACAAGAGGCTAGGTTGATATTCTCTACGGAGATACGGAGAAAGGGAAGATATGACGTGTTTGTGCCACGCATAATAATTAATGCTTCACGTATCTCCTTCTTATTTTACACCACAAAAACGTCTCTATAAAATCTTCTGCAATTTGCGGCTTTCTATACACGTCTAAACTATGAAACAAGAGGATAGGTTGATATTCTCTACGGAGAAAGGGCAGATATGACGTGTTTGTGCCACGCATAATAATTAATGCTTCACGTATCTCCTTCTTATTTTACACCACAAAAACGTCTCTATAAAATCTTCTGCAATTTGCGGCTTTCTATACACGTCTAAACTATGAAACAAGAGGATAGGTTGATATTCTCTACGGAGAAAGGGCAGATATGACGTGTTTGTGCCACGCATAATAATTAATGCTTCACGTATCTCCTTCTTATTTTACACCACAAAAACGTCTCTATAAAATCTTCTGCAATTTGCGGCTTTCTATACACGTCTAAACTATGAAACAAGAGGATAGGTTGATATTCTCTATGGAGAAAGGGCAGATATGACGTGTTTGTGCCACGCATAATAATTAATGCTTCACGTATCTCCTTCTTATTTTACACCACAAAAACGTCTCTATAAAATCTTCTGCAATTTGCGGCTTTCTATACACGTCTACACTATGAAACAAGAGGCTAGGTTGATATTCTGTACGGAGAAAGGGCAGATATGACGTGGTTGTGCCACGCATAATAATTAATGCTTCACGTATCTCCTTCTTATTTTACACCACAAAAACGTCTCTATAAAATCTTCTGCAATTTGCGGCTTTCTATACACGTCTACACTATGAAACAAGAGGCTAGGTTAATATTCTCTACGGAGAAAGGGCAGATATGACGTGTTTGTGCCACGCATAATAATTAATGCTTCACGTATCTCCTTCTTATTTTACACCACAAAAACGTCTCTATAAAATCTTCTGCAATTTGCGGCTTTCTATACACGTCTAAACTATGAAACAAGAGGCTAGGATGATATTCTCTACGGAGAAAGGGCAGATATGACGTGTTTGTGCCACGCATAATAATTAATGCTTCACGTATCCCCTTCTTATTTTACACCACAAAAACGTCTCTATAAAATCTTCTGCAATTTGCGGCTTTCTATACACGTCTACACTATGAAAGAAGAGGCTAGGTTGATATTCTCTACGGAGAAAGGGCAGATATGACGTGTTTGTGCCACGCATAATAATTAATGCTTCACGTATCTCCTTCTTATTTTACACCACAAAAACGTCTCTATAAAATCTTCTGCAATTTGCGGCTTTCTATACACGTCTAAACTATGAAACAAGAGGCTAGGTTGATATTCTCTACGGAGAAAGGGCAGATATGACGTGTCTGTGCCACGCATAATAATTATGCTTCACGTATCTCCTTCTTATTTTACACCACAAAAACGTCTCTATAAAATCTTCTGCAATTTGCGGCTTTCTATACACGTCTACACTATGAAACAAGAGGCTAGGTTGATATTCTCTACGGAGAAAGGGCAGATATGACGTGTTTGTGCCACGCATAATAATTAATGCTTCACGTATCTCCTTCTTATTTTACACCACAAAAACGTCTCTATAAAATCTTCTGCAATTTGCGGCTTTCTATACACGTCTAAACTATGAAACAAGAGGCTAGGTTGATATTCTCTACGGAGAAAGGGCAGATATGACGTGTTTGTGCCACGCATAATAATTAATGCTTCACGCATCTCCTTCTTATTTTCACCACAAAAACGTCTCTATAAAATCTTCTGCAATTTGCGGCTTTCTATACACGTCTAAACTATGAAACAAGAGGCTAGGTTGATATTCTCTACGGAGAAAGGGCAGATATGACGTGTTTGTGCCACGCATAATAATTAATGCTTCACGTATCTCCTTCTTATTTTACACCACAAAAACGTCTCTATAAAATCTTCTGCAATTTGCGGCTTTCTATACACGTCTAAACTATGAAACAAGAGGCTAGGATGATATTCTCTACGGAGAAAGGGCAGATATGACGTGTTTGTGCCACGCATAATAATTAATGCTTCACGTATCCCCTTCTTATTTTACACCACAAAAACGTCTCTATAAAATCTTCTGCAATTTGCGGCTTTCTATACACGTCTACACTATGAAACAAGAGGCTAGGTTGATATTCTCTACGGAGAAAGGGCAGATATGACGTGTTTGTGCCACGCATAATAATTAATGCTTCACGTATCTCCTTCTTATTTTACACCACAAAAACGTCTCTATAAAATCTTCTGCAATTTGCGGCTTTCTATACACGTCTAAACTATGAAACAAGAGGCTAGGTTGATATTCTCTACGGAGAAAGGGCAGATATGACGTGTTTGTGCCACGCATAATAATTAATGCTTCATGTATCTCCTTCTTATTTTACACCACAAAAACATCTCTATAAAATCTTCTGCAATTTGCGGCTTTCTATACACGTCTAAACTATGAAACAAGAGGCTAGGTTGATATTCTCTACGGAGAAAGGGCAGATATGACGTGTTTGTGCCACGCATAATAATTAATGCTTCACGTATCTCCTTCTTATTTTACACCACAAAAACGTCTCTATAAAATCTTCTGCAATTTGCGGCTTTCTATACACGTCTAAACTATGAAACAAGAGGATAGGTTGATATTCTCTATGGAGAAAGGGCAGATATGACGTGTTTGTGCCACGCATAATAATTAATGCTTCACGTATCTCCTTCTTATTTTACACCACAAAAACGTCTCTATAAAATCTTCTGCAATTTGCGGCTTTCTATACACGTCTAAACTATGAAACAAGAGGCTAGGTTGATATTCTCTACGGAGAAAGGGCAGATATGACGTGGTTGTGCCACGCATAATAATTAATGCTTCACGCATCTCCTTCTTATTTTACACCACAAAAACGTCTCTATAAAATCTTCTGCAATTTGCGGCTTTCTATACACGTCTAAACTATGAAACAAGAGGCTAGGTTGATATTCTCTACGGAGAAAGGGCAGATATGACGTGTTTGTGCCACGCATAATAATTAATGCTTCACGTATCTCCTTCTTATTTTACACCACAAAAACGTCTCTATAAAATCTTCTGCAATTTGCGGCTTTCTATACACGTCTAAACTATGAAACAAGAGGCTAGGATGATATTCTCTACGGAGAAAGGGCAGATATGACGTGTTTGTGCCACGCATAATAATTAATGCTTCACGTATCCCCTTCTTATTTTACACCACAAAAACGTCTCTATAAAATCTTCTGCAATTTGCGGCTTTCTATACACGTCTACACTATGAAACAAGAGGCTAGGTTGATATTCTCTACGGAGAAAGGGCAGATATGACGTGTTTGTGCCACGCATAATAATTAATGCTTCACGTATCTCCTTCTTATTTTACACCACAAAAACGTCTCTATAAAATCTTCTGCAATTTGCGGCTTTCTATACACGTCTAAACTATGAAACAAGAGGCTAGGTTGATATTCTCTACGGAGATACGGAGAAAGGGAAGATATGACGTGTTTGTGCCACGCATAATAATTAATGCTTCACGTATCTCCTTCTTATTTTACACCACAAAAACGTCTCTATAAAATCTTCTGCAATTTGCTGCTTTCTATACACGTCTAAACTATGAAACAAGAGGCTAGGTTTATATTCTCTACGGAGAAAGGGCAGATATGACGTGTTTGTGCCACGCATAATAATTAATGCTTCACGTATCTCCTTCTTATTTTACACCACAAAAACGTCTCTATAAAATCTTCTGCAATTTGCGGCTTTCTATACACGTCTAAACTATGAAACAAGAGGATAGGTTGATATTCTCTATGGAGAAAGGGCAGATATGACGTGTTTATGCCACGCATAATAATTAATGCTTCACGTATCTCCTTCTTATTTTACACCACAAAAACGTCTCTATAAAATCTTCTGCAATTTGCGGCTTTCTATACACGTCTACACTATGAAACAAGAGGCTAGGATGATATTCTCTACGGAGAAAGGGCAGATATGACGTGGTTGTGCCACGCATAATAATTAATGCTTCACGTATCTCCTTCTTATTTTACACCACAAAAACGTCTCTATAAAATCTTCTGCAATTTGCGGCTTTCTATACACGTCTAAACTGTGAAACAAGAGGCTAGGTTGATATTCTCTACGGAGAAAGCGCAGATATGACGTGTTTGTGCCACGCATAATAATTAATGCTTCATGTATCTCCTTCTTATTTTACACCACAAAAACGTCTCTATAAAATCTTCTGCAATTTGCGGCTTTCTATACACGTCTAAACTATGAAACAAGAGGCTAGGTTGATATTCTCTACGGAGAAAGGGCAGATATGACGTGTTTGTGCCACGCATAATAATTAATGCTTCATGTATCTCCTTCTTATTTTACACCACAAAAACATCTCTATAAAATCTTCTGCAATTTGCGGCTTTCTATACACGTCTAAACTATGAAACAAGAGGCTAGGTTGATATTCTCTACGGAGAAAGGGCAGATATGACGTGTTTGTGCCACGCATAATAATTAATGCTTCACGTATCTCCTTCTTATTTTACACCACAAAAACGTCTCTATAAAATCTTCTGCAATTTGCGGCTTTCTATACACGTCTAAACTATGAAACAAGAGGATAGGTTGATATTCTCTATGGAGAAAGGGCAGATATGACGTGTTTGTGCCACGCCTAATAATTAATGCTTCACGTATCTCCTTCTTATTTTACACCACAAAAACGTCTCTATAAAATCTTCTGCAATTTGCGGCTTTCTATACACGTCTAAACTATGAAACAAGAGGCTAGGTTGATATTCTCTACGGAGAAAGGGCAGATATGACGTGGTTGTGCCACGCATAATAATTAATGCTTCACGCATCTCCTTCTTATTTTACACCACAAAAACGTCTCTATAAAATCTTCTGCAATTTGCGGCTTTCTATACACGTCTAAACTATGAAACAAGAGGCTAGGTTGATATTCTCTACGGAGAAAGGGCAGATATGACGTGTTTGTGCCACGCATAATAATTAATGCTTCACGTATCTCCTTCTTATTTTACACCACAAAAACGTCTCTATAAAATCTTCTGCAATTTGCGGCTTTCTATACACGTCTAAACTATGAAACAAGAGGCTAGGATGATATTCTCTACGGAGAAAGGGCAGATATGACGTGTTTGTGCCACGCATAATAATTAATGCTTCACGTATCCCCTTCTTATTTTACACCACAAAAACGTCTCTATAAAATCTTCTGCAATTTGCGGCTTTCTATACACGTCTACACTATGAAACAAGAGGCTAGGTTGATATTCTCTACGGAGAAAGGGCAGATATGACGTGTTTGTGCCACGCATAATAATTAATGCTTCACGTATCTCCTTCTTATTTTACACCACAAAAACGTCTCTATAAAATCTTCTGCAATTTGCGGCTTTCTATACACGTCTAAACTATGAAACAAGAGGCTAGGTTGATATTCTCTACGGAGATACGGAGAAAGGGAAGATATGACGTGTTTGTGCCACGCATAATAATTAATGCTTCACGTATCTCCTTCTTATTTTACACCACAAAAACGTCTCTATAAAATCTTCTGCAATTTGCTGCTTTCTATACACGTCTAAACTATGAAACAAGAGGCTAGGTTTATATTCTCTACGGAGAAAGGGCAGATATGACGTGTTTGTGCCACGCATAATAATTAATGCTTCACGTATCTCCTTCTTATTTTACACCACAAAAACGTCTCTATAAAATCTTCTGCAATTTGCGGCTTTCTATACACGTCTAAACTATGAAACAAGAGGATAGGTTGATATTCTCTATGGAAAAAAAGCAGATATGACGTGTTTATGCCACGCATAATAATTAATGCTTCACGTATCTCCTTCTTATTTTACACCTCAAAAACGTCTCTATAAAATCTTCTGCAATTTGCGGCTTTCTATACACGTCTACACTATGAAACAAGAGGCTAGGATGATATTCTCTACGGAGAAAGGGCAGATATGACGTGGTTGTGCCACGCATAATAATTAATGCTTCACGTATCTCCTTCTTATTTTACACCACAAAAACGTCTCTATAAAATCTTCTGCAATTTGCGGCTTTCTATACACGTCTAAACTGTGAAACAAGAGGCTAGGTTGATATTCTCTACGGAGAAAGCGCAGATATGACGTGTTTGTGCCACGCATAATAATTAATGCTTCATGTATCTCCTTCTTATTTTACACCACAAAAACGTCTCTATAAAATCTTCTGCAATTTGCGGCTTTCTATACACGTCTACACTATGAAACAAGAGGATAGGTTGATATTCTCTATGGAGAAAGGGCAGATGACGTGTTTGTGCCACGCATAATAATTAATGCTTCACGTATCTCCTTCTTATTTTACACCACAAAAACTTCTCTATAAAATCTTCTGCAATTTGCGGCTTTCTATACACGTCTACACTATGAAACAAGAGGCTAGGTTGATATTCTCTACGGAGAAAGGGCAGATATGACGTGGTTGTGCCACGCATAATAATTAATGCTTCACGTATCTCCTTCTTATTTTACACCACAAAAACGTCTCTATAAAATCTTCTGCAATTTGCGGCTTTCTATACACGTCTAAACTATGAAACAAGAGGCTAGGTTGATATTCTCTACAGAGAAAGCGCAGATATGACGTGTTTGTGCCACGCATAATAATTAATGCTTCATGTATCTCCTTCTTATTTTACACCACAAAAACGTCTCTATAAAATCTTCTGCAATTTGCGGCTTTCTATACACGTCTACACTATGAAACAAGAGGATAGGTTGATATTCTCTATGGAGAAAGGGCAGATGACGTGTTTGTGCCACGCATAATAATTAATGCTTCACGTATCTCCTTCTTATTTTACACCACAAAAACTTCTCTATAAAATCTTCTGCAATTTGCGGCTTTCTATACACGTCTACACTATGAAACAAGAGGCTAGGTTGATATTCTCTACGGAGAAAGGGCAGATATGACGTGGTTGTGCCACGCATAATAATTAATGCTTCACGTATCTCCTTCTTATTTTACACCACAAAAACGTCTCTATAAAATCTTCTGCAATTTGCGGCTTTCTATACACGTCTAAACTATGAAACAAGAGGCTAGGTTGATATTCTCTACGGAGAAAGGGCAGATATGACGTGTTTGTGCCACGCATAATAATTAATGCTTCACGTATCTCCTTCTTATTTTACACCACAAAAACGTCTCTATAAAATCTTCTGCAATTTGCGGCTTTCTATACACGTCTAAACTATGAAACAAGAGGCTAGGATGATATTCTCTACGGAGAAAGGGCAGATATGACGTGTTTGTGCCACGCATAATAATTAATGCTTCCCGTATCCCCTTCTTATTTTACACCACAAAAACGTCTCTATAAAATCTTCTGCAATTTGCGGCTTTCTATACACGTCTAAACTATGAAACAAGAGGCTAGGTTGATATTCTCTACGGAGAAAGGGTAGATATGACGTGTTTGTGCCACGCATAATAATTAATGCTTCACGTATCTCCTTCTTATTTTACACCACAAAAACGTCTCTATAAAATCTTCTGCAATTTGCGGCTTTCTATACACGTCTAAACTATGAAACAAGAGGATAGGTTGATATTCTCTATGGAGAAAGGGCAGATATGACGTGTTTGTGCCACGCATAATAATTAATGCTTCACGTATCTCCTTCTTATTTTACACCACAAAAACGTCTCTATAAAATCTTCTGCAATTTGCGGCTTTCTATACACGTCTACACTATGAAACAAGAGGCTAGGTTGATATTCTCTACGGAGAAGGGGCAGATATGACGTGGTTGTGCCACGCATAATAATTAATGCTTCACGTATCTCCTTCTTATTTTACACCACAAAAACGTCTCTATAAAATCTTCTGCAATTTGCGGCTTTCTATACACGTCTAAACTATGAAACAAGAGGCTAGGTTGATATTCTCTACGGAGAAAGCGCAGATATGACGTGTTTGTGCCACGCATAATAATTAATGCTTCATGTATCTCCTTCTTATTTTACACCACAAAAACGTCTCTATAAAATCTTCTGCAATTTGCGGCTTTCTATACACGTCTACACTATGAAACAAGAGGATAGGTTGATATTCTCTATGGAGAAAGGGCAGATGACGTGTTTGTGCCACGCATAATAATTAATGCTTCACGTATCTCCTTCTTATTTTACACCACAAAAACTTCTCTATAAAATCTTCTGCAATTTGCGGCTTTCTATACACGTCTACACTATGAAACAAGAGGCTAGGTTGATATTCTCTACGGAGAAAGGGCAGATATGACGTGGTTGTGCCACGCATAATAATTAATGCTTCACGTATCTCCTTCTTATTTTACACCACAAAAACGTCTCTATAAAATGTTCTGCAATTTGCGGCTTTCTATACACGTCTACACTATGAAACAAGAGGCTAGGTTGATATTCTCTACAGAGAAAGCGCAGATATGACGTGTTTGTGCCACGCATAATAATTAATGCTTCATGTATCTCCTTCTTATTTTACACCACAAAAACGTCTCTATAAAATCTTCTGCAATTTGCGGCTTTCTATACACGTCTACACTATGAAACAAGAGGATAGGTTGATATTCTCTATGGAGAAAGGGCAGATGACGTGTTTGTGCCACGCATAATAATTAATGCTTCACGTATCTCCTTCTTATTTTACACCACAAAAACTTCTCTATAAAATCTTCTGCAATTTGCGGCTTTCTATACACGTCTACACTATGAAACAAGAGGCTAGGTTGATATTCTCTACGGAGAAAGGGCAGATATGACGTGGTTGTGCCACGCATAATAATTAATGCTTCACGTATCTCCTTCTTATTTTACACCACAAAAACGTCTCTATAAAATCTTCTGCAATTTGCGGCTTTCTATACACGTCTAAACTATGAAACAAGAGGCTAGGTTGATATTCTCTACGGAGAAAGGGCAGATATGACGTGTTTGTGCCACGCATAATAATTAATGCTTCATGTATCTCCTTCTTATTTTACACCACAAAAACGTCTCTATAAAATCTTCTGCAATTTGCGGCTTTCTATACACGTCTACACTATGAAACAAGAGGCTAGGTTGATATTCCCTACGGAGAAAGGGCAGATATGACGTGTTTGTGCCACGCATAATAATTAATGCTTCACGTATCTCCTTATTTTACACCACAAAAACGTCTCTATAAAATCTTCTGCAATTTGCGGCTTTCTATACACGTCTACACTATGAAACAAGAGGCTAGGTTGATATTCTCTACGGAGAAAGGGCAGATATGACGTGTTTGTGCCACGCATAATAATTAATGCTTCACGTATCTCCTTCTTATTTTACACCACAAAAACGTCTCTATAAAATCTTCTGCAAATTGCGGCTTTCTATACACGTCTAAACTATGAAACAAGAGGCTAGGTTGATATTCTCTACGGAGAAAGGGCAGATATGACGTGTTTGTGCCACGCATAATAATTAATGCTTCACGTATCTCCTTCTTATTTTACACCACAAAAACGTCTCTATAAAATCTTCTGCAATTTGCGGCTTTCTATACACGTCTAAACTATGAAACAAGAGGCTAGGTTGATATTCTCTACGGAGAAAGGGCAGATATGTCGTGTTTGTGCCACGCATAATAATTAATGCTTCACGTATCTCCTTCTTATTTTACACCACAAAAACGTCTCTATAAAACCTTCTGCAATTTGCGGCTTTCTATACACGTCTAAACTATGAAACAAGAGGCTAGGTTGATATTCTCTACGGAGAAAGGGCAGATATGACGTGTTTGTGCCACGCATAATAATTAATGCTTCACGTATCTCCTTCTTATTTTACACCCCAAAAACGTCTCTATAAAATCTTCTGCAATTTGCGGCTTTCTATACACGTCTACACTATGAAACAAGAGGCTAGGTTGATATTCACTACGGAGAAAGGGCAGATATGACGTGTTTGTGCCACGCATAATAATTAATGCTTCACGTATCTCCTTCTTATTTTACACCACAAAAACGTCTCTATAAAATCTTCTGCAATTTGCGGCTTTCTATACACGTCTAAACTATGAAACAAGAGGCTAGGTTGATATTCTCTACGGAGAAAGGGCAGATATGACGTGTTTGTGCCACGCATAATAATTAATGCTTCATGTATCTCCTTCTTATTTTACACCACAAAAACATCTCTATAAAATCTTCTGCAATTTGCGGCTTTCTATACACGTCTAAACTATGAAACAAGAGGCTAGGTTGATATTCTCTACGGAGAAAGGGCAGATATGACGTGTTTGTGCCACGCATAATAATTAATGCTTCACGTATCTCCTTCTTATTTTCCACCACAAAAACGTCTCTATAAAATCTTCTGCAATTTGCGGCTTTCTATACACGTCTAAACTATGAAACAAGAGGATAGGTTGATATTCTCTATGGAGAAAGGGCAGATATGACGTGTTTGAGCAACGCATAATAATTAATGCTTCACGTATCTCCTTCTTATTTTACACCACAAAAACGTTTCTATAAAATCTTCTGCAATTTGCGGCTTTATATACACGTCTAAACTATGAAACAAGAGGCTAGGTTGATATTCTCTACGGAGAAAGGGCAGATATGACGTGTTTGTGCCACGCATAATAATTAATGCTTCACGTATCTCCTTCTTATTTTACACCACAAAAACGTCTCTATAAAATCTTCTGCAATTTGCGGCCCTCTATACACGTCTAAACTATGAAACAAGAGGATAGGTTGATATTCTCTACGGAGAAAGGGCAGATATGACGTGGTTGTGCCACGCATAATAATTAATGCTTCACGTATCTCCTTCTTATTTTACACCACAAAAACGTCTCTATAAAATCTTCTGCAATTTGCGGCTTTCTATACACGTCTACACTATGAAACAAGAGGCTAGGTTGTTATTCTCTACGGAGATACGGAGAAAGGGAAGATATGACGTGTTTGTGCCACGCATAATAATTAATGCTTCACGTATCTCCTTCTTATTTTACACCACAAAAACGTCTCTATAAAATCTTCTGCAATTTGCTGCTTTCTATACACGTCTAAACTATGAAACAAGAGGCTAGGTTTATATTCTCTACGGAGAAAGGGCAGATATGACGTGTTTGTGCCACGCATAATAATTAATGCTTCACGTATCTCCTTCTTATTTTACACCACAAAAACGTCTCTATAAAATCTTCTGCAATTTGCGGCTTTCTATACACGTCTAAACTATGAAACAAGAGGATAGGTTGATATTCTCTATGGAGAAAGGGCAGATATGACGTGTTTATGCCACGCATAATAATTAATGCTTCACGTATCTCCTTCTTATTTTACACCACAAAAACGTCTCTATAAAATCTTCTGCAATTTGCGGCTTTCTATACACGTCTACACTATGAAACAAGAGGCTAGGTTGATATTCTCTACGGAGAAAGGGCAGATATGACGTGTTTGTGCCACGCATAATAATTAATGCTTCACGTATCTCCTTCTTATTTTACACCACAAAAACGTCTCTATAAAATCTTCTGCAATTTGCGGCTTTCTATACACGTCTAAACTATGAAACAAGAGGCTAGGTTCATATTCTCTACGGAGAAAGGGCAGATATGATGTGTTTGTGCCACGCATAATAATTAATGCTTCATGTATCTCCTTATTTTACACCACAAAAACGTCTCTATAAAATCTTCTGCAATTTGCGGCTTTCTATACACGTCTACACTATGAAACAAGAGGATAGGTTGATATTCTCTATGGAGAAAGGGCAGATGACGTGTTTGTGCCACGCATAATAATTAATGCTTCACGTATCTCCTTCTTATTTTACACCACAAAAACGTCTCTATAAAATCTTCTGCAATTTGCGGCTTTCTATACACGTCTACACTATGAAACAAGAGGCTAGGTTGATATTCTCTACGGAGAAAGGGCAGATATGACGTGGTTGTGCCACGCATAATAATTAATGCTTCACGTATCTCCTTCTTATTTTACACCACAAAAACGTCTCTATAAAATCTTCTGCAATTTGCGGCTTTCTATACACGTCTACACTATGAAACAAGAGGCTAGGTTGATATTCTCTACGGAGAAAGGGCAGATATTACGTGTTTGTGCCACGCATAATAATTAATGCTTCACGTATCTCCTTCTTATTTTACACCACAAAAACGTCTCTATAAAATCTTCTGCAGTTTGCGGCTTTCTATACACGTCTAAACTATGAAACAAGAGGCTAGGTTGATATTCTCTACGGAGAAAGGGCAGATATGACGTGTTTGTGCCACGCATAATAATTAATGCTTCACGTATCTCCTTCTTATTTTACACCACAAAAACGTCTCTATAAAATCTTCTGCAATTTGCGGCTTTCTATACACGTCTAAACTATGAAACAAGAGGCTAGGTTGATATTCTCTACGGAGAAAGGGCAGATATGACGTGTTTGTGCCACGCATAGTAATTAATGCTTCATGTATCTCCTTCTTATTTTACACCACAAAAACGTCTCTATAAAATCTTCTGCAATTTGCGGCTTTCTATACACGTCTACACTATGAAACAAGAGGATAGGTTGATATTCTCTATGGAGAAAGGGCAGATGACGTGTTTGTGCCACGCATAATAATTAGTGCTTTACGTATCTCCTTCTTATTTTACACCACAAAAACGTCTCTATAAAATCTTCTGCAATTTGCGGCTTTCTATACACGTCTACACTATGAAACAAGAGGCTAGGTTGATATTCTTCACGGAGAAAGGGCAGATATGACGTGTTTGTGCCACGCATAATAATTAATGCTTCACGTATCTCCTTCTTATTTTACACCACAAAAACGTCTCTATAAAATCTTCTGCAATTTGCGGCTTTCTAGACACGTCTAAACTATGAAACAAGAGGCTAGGTTGATATTTTCTACGGAGAAAGGGCAGATATGACGTGTTTGTGCCACGCATAATAATTAATGCTTCATGTATCTCCTTCTTATTTTACACCACAAAAACATCTCTATAAAATCTTCTGCAATTTGCGGCTTTCTATACACGTCTAAACTATGAAACAAGAGGCTAGGTTGATATTCTCTACGGAGAAAGGGCAGATATGACGTGTTTGTGCCACGCATAATAATTAATGCTTCACGTATCTCCTTCTTATTTTACACCACAAAAACGTCTCTATAAAATCTTCTGCAATTTGCGGCTTTCTATACACGTCTAAACTATGAAACAAGAGGATAGGTTGATATTCTCTATGGAGAAAGGGCAGTTATGACGTGTTTGTGCCACGCATAATAATTAATGCTTCACGTATCTCCTTCTTATTTTACACCACAAAAACGTCTCTATAAAATCTTCTGCAATTTGCGGCTTTCTATACACGTCTACACTATGAAACAAGAGGCTAGGTTGATATTCTTTACGGAGAAAGGGCAGATATGACGTGGTTGTGCCACGCATAATAATTAATGCTTCACGTATCTCCTTCTTATTTTACACCACAAAAACGTCTCTATAAAATCTTCTGCAATTTGCGGCTTTCTATACACGTCTAAACTATGAAACAAGTAATACATACAAACAATGTTTAAAGTCAATTCCTACTTAGGTCAACAAAGAACAATTTTGTTTTAGTTACTTTTTATTAAATAATTACAATTATTATAAATAAAGTAACATAATCTATGCATTAAAACCGCTGTTCTACCACATAACCTATAACATAAAGCAGCTGGTTTATGAAATCATATGTTATCACTTATTTTAGGCCAAATACACCCTTATATCGCATACCTTGCCTCTTTATTGAAACGTGTATCACCCATACAAAACTAAAATTAATTTATTGCATTTAATTAATATCTGAAAAAACTGTATTAACATCAATTGTCATTTACTTCAAGTTAAAAAAAAAAATAATTTGAACTTGAGTAGATGAGTAAAGATATATAGTCTCTCTCTCTTTCTATCTCTCTCTCTCTCTCTCTTTATATATATATATATATATATATATATATATATATATATATATATATATATATATATATAAAGAAATAGCGTTTGAACTAATAGAATGAATTGAAAAAATAAAATTGTTCGTTTCACGAAATGTAGATTGGAAAAAGATGTTTTTATTGTTGAGAATAATGTTTTACATATAAATCCTTTACAGTTAAATTCTCAAATAATGAAGACTAATAAAAGGCTTTTTAACAACAAATATCTTTAATTTGTATCTATTTATCTTAGCAAGAACCATAAGTGTATCTGTTAATCGCCGCAATATCTAGTTAAAGAATAATGTAACTACTTACTATAAATTGTCTTTCGATTTTTCAAAAGTCTTATTCATTGATATTTGATTCCCTTCTTGTGTAGCAAGTGCTTCTTTTTACGCTTTGTTACTTTTTCGGGCCCCTGGGTAAACATGAGTACTGGGCCTTCATTATTTCCAATATTGGTCAATACAACCATGTATTTTGCATGACATAAATAATTTACTGTGTGTTTAAACCAACTAGGCCTACTGAATCTAATCTGTGTATGTTTAGTTTTATTGAAATAAACTGCCGTTTGTTTACAACAATGAATACAAATTTCATTTATTGCGTATTACTTTGCCATTAAAAACCGGAACAATTGTACATTTTACTTTTTATACTTTGTTGATATAATGTTCTTATCTCTTTTATGAGTCTCGCCACACGAGTAATTATTGTCGAAGGGAAAAACCACCAACCCGGCCAAGCAGGCCTCCGGGACTCAAGCCCATGGGCATTTGCCCCCTTTCTGGACAGCCCTGCCTATACCAAATTATAAGGGAACATATAGAGGAACTGTATTTACCTCTTACAAGCAACCTCATCGCAAGAGTAATGTTATACCCCCGTCCTCAATATAATAATACCGCAACAAACGTATCAAATTTCGCATCACCTCAAACGAAAACACACATCTCGAAGGTCCTTCTCTCTCTGGCCAGTTGATCCTAGTAGAGCATCCAACTTATCCATTCACTTCAATGATCGCACCAACGCTTCTGTCGACTATTTGCATTGCCTTCCCGTGCGTCGCACATTGTCGCCGTTCCTAGTTTGACAGGATTTGGGCAGCGTAGGACGTGTGACGCGAGTGGCCGCACCAACGTTTCTGTCGACTGTTTGCATTGCCTTCCCGTGAGTCGCACAATGTCGCCGTTCCTAGTTTGACAGGATTTGGGCAGCGTAGGACGTGTGACGCGTTAATCCAACAATAATTAGTTCGTGACGGGAAGTCGCTGCGGGGGATTTGCAACTAATTATATATATTCGTGAAACAAGCATATTTAAAACATTTCAACTCCGACTTAAAGCGAATTGGTTGCGTGTTTCACCAATATTAAAAACGGAATTTATTAACCCTTATGAAATAACTTCGCCCATATTAAATAAAGAATTTAATATAATCATACTGAAATGGTTTCACCAACATTAAATAAAAATTTTATAAACCTCCAGAAATATCTTTACCATTATTAAATATGGAATTTTATAGCTTCACCAATTGCACGGCGGAATCGTAATACGTTCATCCGTAGTAAGAAATAAAGGTAATATAATTTCAAAATAGACACTGGAAAATACAATGGTAGTTACAAAAATACTTTTTGAAATTAGTTTTATCAGATAATGATAACGCCTCATTTTACACGTTCTTAAATAAAAAAAACCAATTTTTTAAAGATAAATATAAAAAGAATGGAATGCGATTCTATAAAAAAAGTATAATTAAAATAAATTTATAAATTATTTTGGTAGCATGATAATTTTTAAAGTTTGGAAGCTGTACGATTTTATTTACATATCTCTGTGAATCAAAATATTTAAAATTTGTATCCATCAAACGAAAGTTATTGAGCAATGATTTATATATTATGCGTTGTTTGTGTTGAAAGAGACAAGATAGAGCCGTCTTGGGACGAAGGGTAAACAAAGGAGGCAGTGCGATCTAGCATTATTAGCGACGGGACCGTCCACTGAGCGCAATATAATTACAGGCGTACAATATCAATAGTTTGATTAATAAATAATGCTGTCTATCAAGAAACCGCTTTTCGTACGACTACTTTATGGGGTTTCCGTTTAGTTAATTATAACTCATACAAATTGGAGGAAAATTGTGAAAAATGTAAAGTTTGTTACAAACATCGTAGATACTGTAAAAGTATAAACGATTCAGCATTTTTTGTAAAAAGCTTAACTTAAAAATCAGTTTTATCGAGTTAGTGTTTTTCACAAGTTTCTATCTACTAACATTACCTAATTATACACGGTTTTTTAAACAGTACGCCGCATCCCCTTATATTCCATCCTTCAGACTGTTGACCACATTGTAAAGCGAAAACATTGGTTATATACTTCACCTAAATGGTTATAACAACAACAAGAACAAAACTGTGTGCAGCTTGAAGTGCATGGTCAACCCTCCTTAGTTCCTGTACTTCATTGTTCCAAAGTTTATTACCCAAAGCGCCCTTTATTACCCAAAGTTTGAACCACAGGAAGAGACAAATTGGCAGGTATCGAACCCAAAAAATGTAGTATCGGTGTTAAGTGCTCTGTCCACTTGACCACGCCCCCACTAACGATCTATACATGGAACACTAATAATATTACAATATTAATATTAGGTGTCTAACATTAAATGTGGATACAACTGCCTGACGTTAATATAGTAAGCAGCTTCTGATTCACCCTAAAATAGACTTTACTTCTGTATTCTTGTTTTACTATTTGGCTACATACAGGGGTATACAGGGCTATATTTGGTATTTACATGCTCTCACGGGTGGTACCGAACCGGTCCGATGGTCAAAATATGCCAATGGTATTTTTGTTGCTTAAGAAAGAGTCACGGTCGAAGTGGTCCGATGGTTAGTAAGCATGTAGAGGCCGGAAATCCCAGAATGGTTACCTAAATACCTCTTAACACCCCCACCCCCCGTACTCACTGCCATAAGCCAGTTCTCATATTGATAGTCACGGTGAGCGTTACTAGTGAGCAGAAAAAGTGTACGATGTTTTCTATGTTAAGTAAGTAATAACCTAACCTAACCTAACCTAACCTACAAATAGTTCTATGGTTTGTTCATGTTGTTCATTGTGTTCCCGTCGGGCCAGTTCGAGCTGTCTCCTACACGAATCATCGGTCCAGTTCGACCTCCCTATTTGGGGAACTATCGCAGATAGAACGTATTCAACTGCATCCGCTCTCACAACAGGGCGGCAGAGTGAACGAAAGGTTAATAACTTCTGACCTAAAATTCAGGAAACTAAACGTACAAATAGAGTTGGACAGTTTGGAAGTGACAGTAACAAAACTCGTGACAGACAGATGACGTCGGCACTAGAGGTAGAGCTGATGCAATTAATTACTCATATTTTAGTTTCGTCTTTCGATTCGAGTCTTCTAATAAATAGCGCCCTAAACTTCCTATACCCTTTGTTGATCAGTCTGTTATTTCTTCTTACACATTCCTTCTACTTGGGTTATTATCACTTTGACATTCCGTTTAACCTTGACGCAATTCGGAAACCAGAGGTTAAATGTTAACTTACCAGAGGTTAGTATTGACAGAATGTACAACCACCTCACTTTAGCAGCCTATCAAAACGGCCACACATATAACTCCTATTTAAACCCATACTTGCCCTATCCTTGTTCTAAAACTATTGCAAGTTTTGGAAGTTTTCAACTTCACCGTCATCATATTTCTAAACTCTTTGACCCCCTTTCCATTACCAAATCTCTTTCTGTTCTGTGTTTATCTTATCTTGTAGTGCGCACTCATTTCATTTCTACAAGAAAAACACTCGACTCATTATGCGTCTAATAACACCGCCATTGATGCTAACTCCCTTATACACACGCCATCCCTTTAATGTCTTTTTGAAAAGCGTTACGACGATTACTAACATATCTAATTTAATAATATTTAGTTTCCTGATTTATCTTTACCAAAAGTAATACATTTTCCCAAATAAAAAATTCCAGATCAAACAAAATAAATATAAAACAAAGGTTGGGTGGATCTTTTATAAATCAATTGAAATTCTTGAAACCTTTACATTACAGTTAAGAAATATTTTTAGATATTCTGAAACACTTTTTAATTGTCTTTTGTTTCCTTTTTCTCTTAAATTCATAATAATATTCCTGAATTCTTTTGTTTTAATACTTAACTTAAATAGTTTCTTAAGAATTTAATACAACGCTTGTTTGATTTATATTTAACAAATTAAAAATTGTAGAAAAATGACAAGGTAAGAAAAATACTTAACGGTTAACAATAAACCTTGATATTATTCATTGTGGAAATTTCTTTCAGATTAAAAACCAAACTAGCTGAGAGGGTACAGTTGAAGGGGCTGTTAGTTAATGCGACTGAGCCGATTTCTTGCAGAGACTAAAAGTTTTATGAGGAAGAGGAATTGTAAGATGGAGTAATATCCATGAACGATGGATTTGTCGCATAGATGACAGGCGAGTTTCACAAATATCTAGAACTTTTCAATTGCTTAATCTAAAACTTATTCCGATTGATTGATTCAATGCTTTAACACCTGTTTTCGTAATGATCGAACCCCAGGCGGTACCTATTGATGTGAGGAAGTACTTTATGAAAAACACATACTTCAAGTATCTTATTTTTAAAGGGAGGAAACATAACTGTCCCTGTCTTGGAAGAGACAGGGTCATGAAGAGTTTGAAGCCGATGTCTAAGGCTTTACGGAATATGCAGGATTCGACAGGAGGAAAATGGCTGGTTAAAGATGAAGCCAAGATACTTCACCAAGACTCTCTGGTGACTTATAGGTAACCAAATACCAAGACTCTCTGGTGGTGCCTAATCCGACCTGTTTCTCACTACTCCAGTTGCTCCGTAATTATTAATCTCACATGAACCTTACTAACCCTGATGGATCCACAGTTAATCGCTCCGTAGTTCCTTAGCTCCTAACTTTTACGTAGATTACTAATGCCGATTGCGCTTCAGTTTATAATTCTCCATATTTCTTACTATCCCTAGATGTTGCTTACTTCCTAATCTCTCACGTAGGTTACTTATCTCGATGGCTTCTCAGTTCCTAATCCTCCATATTTCTTACTACCCCTGGATGTTGCTTACTTCCTAATCTCTCACGTAGGTAACTTATCTCGATGGCTTCTCAGTTCCTAATCCTCCATATTTCTTACTACCCCTAGATGTTGCTTACTTCCTAATCTCTCACGTTGGTTACTTATCTCGGTGGCTTCTCAGTTCCTAATCCTCCATATTTCTTACTACCCCTAGATGTTGCTTACTTCCTAATCTCTAACGTTGGTTACTTATCTCGATGGCTTCTCAGTTCCTATCCTCCATATTTCTTACTACCCCTAGATGTTGCTTACTTCCTAATCTCTCACATAGGTTACTTATCTCGATGGCTTCTCAGTTCCTAATCCTCCATATTTCTTACTACCCCTAGTTGTTGCTTACTTCCTAATCTCTCACGTAGGATGCTTAATCCGATGGCTTCTCAGTTCCTAATCCTCCATATTTCTTACTACCCCTAGATGTTGCTTACTTCCTAATCTCTCACGTAGGTTACTTATCTCGATGGCTTCTCAGTTCCTAATCCTCCAAATTTATCCTACCCCTAGTTGTAGCTTACTTCCTAATCTCTCACGTAGGTTACTTATATCGATGGCTTCTCAGTTCCTAATTCTCCATATATCTTGCTACCCCTAGTTGTTGCTTACTTCCTAATCTCTCACGTAGGTTACTTATCTCGATGACTTCTCAGTTCCTAATCCTCCATATTTCTTACTACCCCTAGATGTTGCTTACTTCCTAATCTCTCACGTAGGTTACTTATATCGATGGCTTCTCAGTTCCTAATCCTCCATATTTCTTACTACCCCTAGTTGTTGCTTACTTCCTAATCCCTCACGTAGGTTACTTATCTCGATGGCTTCTCAGTTCCTAATCCTCCATATTTCTTACTACCCCTAGATGTTGCTTACTTCCTAATCTCTCTGGTAGGTTACTTATCTCGATGGAATCTCAGTTCCTAATCCGCCATATTTCTTACTACCCCTAGATGTTGCTTACTTCCTAATCTCTCACGTAGGTTACTTATTCCGATGGCTTCTCAGTTCCTAATCCTAGATATTTCTTACTACCCCTAGATGTTGCTTACTTCCTAATCTCTCACGTAGGTTACTTATCTCGATGGCTTCTCAGTTCCTAACCCTCCATATTTCTTACTACCCCTAGTTGTTGCTTACTTCCTAATCTCTCACGTAGGTTACTTATATCGATGGCTTCTCAGTTCCTAATCCTCCATATATCTTACTACCCCTAGTTGTTTCTTACTTCCTAATCTCTCACGTAGGTTACTTATCTCGATGGCTCCTCAGTTCCTAATCCTCCATATTTCTTACTACCCCTAGTTGTTACTTACTTCTAAATCTCTCACGTAGGTTACTTATCTCGATGGCTTCTCAGTTCCTAATCCTCCATATTTCTTACTACCCCTAGTTGTTGCTTACTTCCTAATCTCTTACGTAGGTTACTTATTTCGATGGCTTCTCAGTTCCTAATCCTCCATATTTCTTACTACCCCTAGTTGTTGCTTACTTCCTAATCTCTCACATAGGTTACTTATCTCGATGGCTTCTCAGTTCCTAATCCTCCATATTTCTTACTACCCCTAGTTGTTGCTTACTTCCTAATCTCTCACGTAGGTTACTTATCTCGATGGCTTCTCAGTTCCTAATCCTCCATATTTCTTACTACCCCTAGTTGTTGCTTACTTCCTAATCCCTCACGTTGGTTACTTATCTCGATGGCTTCTCAGTTCCTAATCCTCCATATTTCTTACTACCCCTAGTTTTTGCTTACTTCCTAATCCCTCACGTTGGTTATTTATCTCGATGGCTTCTCAGTTCCTAATCCTCCATATTTCTTACTACCCCTAGTTGTTGCTTACTTCCTAATCTCTCACGTAGGTTACTTATCTCGATGGCTTCTCAGTTCCTAATCCTCCATATTTCTTACTACCCTTAGTCTTAGCTTACTTCCTAATCTCTCACGTAGGTTACTTATCTCGATGGCTTCTCAGTTCCTAATCCTCCATATATCTTGCTACCCCTATTTGTTGCTTACTTCCTAATCTCTCACGTAGGTTACTTATCTCGATGGCTTCTCAGTTCCTAATCCTCCATATTTGTTACTACCCCTAGTTGTTGCTTACTTCCTAATCTCTCACGTAGGTTACTTATCTCGATGGCTTCTCAGTTCCTAATCCACCATATTCCCTACTACCCCTAGTTGTTGCTTACTTCCTAATCTCTCACGTAGGTTACTTATCTCGATGGCTTCTCAGTTCCTAATCCTCCATAATTCTTACTACCCCTAGTTGTTGCTTACTTCCTAATCTCCCACGTAGGTTACTTATCTCGATGGCTTCTCAGTTCCTAATCCTCCATATTTCTTACTACCCCTAGTTGTTGCTTACTTCCTAATCTCTCACGTAGGTTACTTATATCGATGGCTTCTCAGTTCCTAATCCTCCATATATCTTACTACCCCTAGTTGTTTCTTACTTCCTAATCTCTCACGTAGGTTACCTATCTCGATGGCTTCTCAGTTCCTAATCCTCCATATTTCTTACTACCCCTAGTTGTTGCTTACTTCCTAATCCCTCACGTTGGTTACTTAGCTCGATGGCTTCCCAGTTTCTAATCCTCCATATTTCTTACTACCCCTAGTTTTTGCTTACTTCCTAATCCCTCACGTTGGTTACTTATCTCGATGGCTTCTCAGTTCCTAATCCTCCATATTTCTTACTACCCCTAGTTGTTGCTTACTTCCTAATCTCTCACGTAGGTTACTTATCTCGATGGCTTCTCAGTTCCTAATCCTCCATATTTCTTACTACCCCTAGTCTTAGCTTACTTCCTAATCTCTCACGTAGGTTACTTATCTCGATGGCTTCTCAGTTCCTAATCCTCCATATATCTTGCTACTCCTAGTTGTTGCTTACTTCCTAATCTCTCACGTAGGATACTTATCTCGATGGCTTCTCAGTTCCTAATCCTCCATATTTCTTACTACCCCTAGATGTTGCTTACTTCCTAATCTCTCACGTAGGTTACTTATCTCGATGGCTTCCTAGTTCCTAATCCTCCATACTTCTTACTACCCCTATTTGTTGCTTACTTCTTAATCTCTCACGTAGGTTACTTATCTCGATGGCTTCTCAGTTCCTAATCCTCCATATTTGTTACTACCCCTAGATGTTGCTTACTTCCTAATCTCTCACGTAGGTTACCTATATCGATGGCTTCTCAGTTCCTAATCCTCCATATATCTTGTTACCCCTAGTTGTTGCTTACTTCCTAATCTCTCACGTAGGTTACTTATCTCGATGGCTTCTCAGTTCCTAATCCTCCATATTTCTTACTACCCCTAGTTGTTGCTTACTTCCTAATCTCTCACGTAGGTTACTTATATCGATGGCTTCTCAGTTCCTAATCCTCCATATTTCTTACTACCCCTAGTTATTGCTTACTTCCTAATCTCTCACGTAGGTTACTTATCTCGATGGCTTCTCAGTTCCTAATCCTCCATATTTCTTACTACCCCTAGTTTTTGCTTACTTCCTAATCTCTCACGTAGGTTACTTATCTCGATGGCTTCTCAGTTCCTAATCCTCCATATTTCTTACTACCCCTAGTTGTTGCTTATTTCCTAATCTCTCACGTAGGTTACTTATATCGATGGCTTCTCAGTTCCTAATCCTCCATATATCTTGCTACCCCTAGTTGTTGCTTACTTCCTAGTCTCTCACGTAGGTTACTTATCTCGATGGCTTCTCAGTTCCTAATCCTCCATATTTCTTACTACCCCTAGTTGTTGCTTACTTCCTAATCCCTCACGTTGGTTACTTATCTCGATGGCTTCTCAGTTCCTAATCCTCCACATTTCTTACTACCCCTAGATGTTGCTTACTTCCTAATCTCTCACGTAGGTTATTTATATCGATGCCTTCTCAGTTCCTAATCCTCCATATTTCTTACTACCCCTAGTTGTTGCTTACTTCCTAATCTCTCACGTAGGTTACTTATCTCGATGGCTTCTCAGTTCCTAATCCTCCATATTTCTTACTACCCCTAGTTTTTGCTTACTTCCTAATCTCTCAAGTAGGTTACTTATCTCGATGGCTTCTCAGTTCCTAATCCTCCATATTTCTTACTACCCCTAGTTGTTGCTTACTTCCTAATCTCTCACGTAGGTTACTTATATCGATGGCTTCTCAGTTCCTAATCCTCCATATATCTTACGACCCCTAGATGTTGCTTACTTCCTAATCTCTCACGTAGGTTACTTATATCGATGGCTTCTCAGTTCCTAATCCTCCATACATCTTGCTACCCCTAGTTGTAGCTTACTTCCTAATCTCTCACGTAGGTTACTTATATCGATGGCTTCTCAGTTCCTAATCCTCCATATATCTTGCTACCCCTAGATGTTGCTTACTTTCTAATCTCTCACGTAGGTTACTTATATCGATGGCTTCTCTGTTCCTAATCCTCCATATTTCTTACTACCCCTAGATGTTGCTTACTTCCTAATCTCTCACGTAGGTTACTTATATCGATGGCTTCTCAGTTCCTAATCATCCATATATCTTGCTACCCCTAGATGTTGCTTACTTTCTAATCTCTCACGTAGGTTACTTATCTCGATGGCTTCTCAGTTCCTAATCCTCCATATTTCTTACTACCCCTAGTTTTTGCTTACTTCCTAATCCCTCACGTTGGTTACTTATCTCGATGGCTTCTCAGTTCCTAATCCTCCATATTTCTTACTACCCCTAGTTGTTGCTTACTTCCTAATCTCTCACGTAGGTTACTTATCTCGATGGCTTCTCAGTTCCTAATCCTCCATATTTCTTACTACCCCTAGTTGTAGCTTACTTCCTCATCTCTCACGTAGGTTACGTATCTCGATGGCTTCTCAGTTCCTAATCCTCCATATATCTTGCTACCCCTAGTTGTTGCTTACTTCCTAATCTCTCACGTAGGTTACCTATATCGATGGCTTCTCAGTTCCTAATCCTCCATATTTCTTACTACCCCTAGTTGTTGCTTACTTCCTAATCTCTCACGTAGGTTACTTATATCGATGGCTTCTCAGTTCCTAATCCTCCATATATCTTGTTACCCCTAGTTGTTGCTTACTTCCTAATCCCTCACGTTGGTTACTTAGCTCGATGGCTTCTCAGTTCCTAATCCTCCATATTTCTTACTACCCCTAGTTTTTCTTACTTCCTAATCCCTCACGTTGGTTACTTATCTCGATGGCTTCTCAGTTCCTAATCCTCCATATTTCTTACTACCCCTAGTTGTTGCTTACTTCCTAATCTCTCACGTAGGTTACTTATCTCGATGGCTTCTCAGTTCCTAATCCTCCATATTTCTTACTACCCCTAGTCTTAGCTTACTTCCTAATCTCTCACGTAGGTTACTTATCTCGATGGCTTCTCAGTTCCTAATCCTCCATATATCTTGCTACCCCTAGTTGTTGCTTACTTCCTAATCTCTCACGTAGGTTACTTATCTCGATGGCTTCTCAGTTCCTAATCCTCCATATTTCTTACTACCCCTAGATGTTGCTTACTTCCTAATCTCTCACGTAGGTTACTTATCTCGATGGCTTCTCAGTTCCTAATCCTCCATACTTCTTACTACCCCTATTTGTTGCTTACTTCCTAATCTCTCACGTAGGTTACTTATATCGATGGCTTCTCAGTTCCTAATCCTCCATATTTGTTACTACCCCTAGATGTTGCTTACTTCCTAATCTCTCACGTAGGTTACCTATATCGATGGCTTCTCAGTTCCTAATCCTCCATATATCTTGTTACCCCTAGTTGTTGCTTACTTCCTAATCTCTCACGTAGGTTACTTATCTCGATGGCTTCTCAGTTCCTAATCCTCCATATTTCTTACTACCCCTAGATGTTGCTTACTTCCTAATCTCTCACGTAGGTTACTTATATCGATGGCTTCTCAGTTCCTAATCCTCCATATTTCTTACTACCCCTAGTTGTTGCTTACTTCCTAATCTCTCACGTAGGTTACTTATCTCGATGGCTTCTCAGTTCCTAATCCTCCATATTTCTTACTACCCCTAGTTTTTGCTTACTTCTTAATCTCTCACGTAGGTTACTTATGTCGATGGCTTCTCAGTTCCTAATCCTCCATATTTCTTACTACCCCTAGTTGTTGCTTACTTCCTAATCTCTCACGTAGGTTACTTATATCGATGGCTTCTCAGTTCCTAATCCTCCATATATCTTGCTATCCCTAGTTGTTGCTTACTTCCTAATCTCTCACGTAGGTTACTTATCTCGATGGCTTCTCAGTTCCTAATCCTCCATATTTCTTACTACCCCTAGTTGTTGCTTACTTCCTAATCCCTCACGTTGGTTACTTATCTCGATGGCTTCTCAGTTCCTAATCCTCCACATTTCTTACTACCCCTAGATGTTGCTTACTTCCTAACCTCTCACGTAGGTTACTTATATCGATGGATTCTCAGTTCCTAATCCTCCATACATCTTGCTACCCCTAGTTGTTGCTTACTTCCTAATCTCTCACGTAGGTTACGTATATCGATGGCTTCTCAGTTCCTAATCCTCCATATATCTTGCTACCCCTAGATGTTGCTTACTTTCTAATCTCTCACGTAGGTTACTTATATCGATGGCTTCTCTGTTCCTAATCCTCCATATTTCTTACTACCCCTAGATGTTGCTTACTTCCTAATCTCTCACGTAGGTTACCTATATCGATGGCTTCTCAGTTCCTAATCCTCCATATATCTTGCTACCCCTAGATGTTGCTTACTTTCTAATCTCTCACGTAGGTTACTTATCTCGATGGCTTCTCAGTTCCTAATCCTCCATATTTCTTACTACCCCTAGTTTTTGCTTACTTCCTAATCCCTCACGTTGGTTACTTATCTCGATGGCTTCTCAGTTCCTAATCCTCCATATTTCTTACTACCCCTATTTGTTGCTTACTTCCTAATCTCTCACGTAGGTTACTTATCTCGATGGCTTCTCAGTTCCTAATCCTCCATATTTCTTACTACCCCTAGTTGTAGCTTACTTCCTAATCTCTCACGTAGGTTACGTATCTCGATGGCTTCTCAGTTCCTAATCCTCCATATATCTTGCTACCCCTAGTTGTTGCTTACTTCCTAATCTCTCCCGTAGGTTACTTATCTCGATGGCTTCTCAGTTCCTAATCCTCCATATTTGTTTTTACCCCTAGATGTTGCTTACTTCCTAATCTCTCACGTAGGTTACCTATATCGATGGCTTCTCAGTTCCTAATCCTCCATATTTCTTACTACCCCTAGTTGTTGCTTACTTCCTAATCTCTCACGTAGGTTACTTATATCGATGGCTTCTCAGTTCCTAATCCTCCATATATCTTGTTACCCCTAGTTGTTGCTTACTTCCTAATCTCTCACGTAGGTTACTTATCTCGATGGCTTCTCAGTTCCTAATACTCCATATTTCTTACTACCCCTAGATGTTGCTTACTTCCTAATCTCTCGCGTAGGTTATTTATATCGATGGCTTCTCAGTTCCTAATCCTCCATATTTCTTACTACCCCTAGTTGTTGCTTACTTCCTAATCTCTCACGTAGGTTACTTATCTCGATGGCTTCTCAGTTCCTAATCCTCCATATTTCTTACTACCCCTAGTTTTTGCTTACTTCCTAATCTCTCACGTAGGTTACTTATCTCGATGGCTTCTCAGTTCCTAATCCTCCATATTTCTTACTACCCCTAGTTGTTGCTTACTTCCTAATCTCTCACGTAGGTTACTTATATCGATGGCTTCTCAGTTCCTAATCCTCCATATATCTTACTACCCCTAGATGTTGCTTACTTCCTAATCTCTCACGTAGGTTACTTATATCGATGGCTTCTCAGTTCCTAATCCTCCATACATCTTGCTACCCCTAGTTGTAGCTTACTTCCTAATCTCTCACGTAGGTTACTTATATCGATGGCTTCTCAGTTCCTAATCCTCCATATATCTTGCTACCCCTAGATGTTGCTTACTTTCTAATCTCTCACGTAGGTTACTTATATCGATGGCTTCTCTGTTCCTAATCCTCCATATTTCTTACTACCCCTAGATGTTGCTTACTTTCTAATCTCTCACGTAGGTTACTTATATCGATGGCTTCTCAGTTCCTAATCCTCCATATATCTTGCTACCCCTAGATGTTGCTTACTTTCTAATCTCTCACGTAGGTTACTTATCTCGATGGCTTCTCAGTTCCTAATCCTCCATATTTCTTACTACCCCTAGTTTTTGCTTACTTCCTAATCCCTCACGTTGGTTACTTATCTCGATGGCTTCTCAGTTCCTAATCCTCCATATTTCTTACTACCCCTAGTTGTTGCTTACTTCCTAATCCCTCACGTAGGTTACTTATCTCGATGGCTTCTCAGTTCCTAATCCTCCATATTCCTTACTACCCCTAGTTGTAGCTTACTTCCTAATCTCTCACGTAGGTTACGTATCTCGATGGCTTCTCAGTTCCTAATCCTCCATATATCTTGCTACCCCTAGTTGTTGCTTACTTCCTAATCTCTCACGTAGGTTACCTATATCGATGGCTTCTCAGTTCCTAATCCTCCATATTTCTTACTACCCCTAGTTGTTGCTTACTTCCTAATCTCTCACGTAGGTTACTTATATCGATGGCTTCTCAGTTCCTAATCCTCCATATATCTTGTTACCCCTAGTTGTTGCTTACTTCCTAATCTCTCACGTAGGTTACTTATCTCGATGGCTTCTCAGTTCCTAATCCTCCATATTTCTTACTACCCCTAGTTTTTGCTTACTTCCTAATCTCTCACGTAGGTTACTTATCTCGATGGCTTCTCAGTTCCTAATCCTCCATATTTCTTACTACCCCTAGTTGTTGCTTACTTCTTAATCTCTCACGTAGGTTACTTATCTCGATGGCTTCTCAGTTCCTAATCCTCCATATATCTTGCTACCCCTAGTTGTTGCTTACTTCCTAATCTCTCACGTATGTTACTTATCTCGATGGCTTCTCAGTTCCTAATCCTCCATACATCTTGCTACCCCTAGTTGTTGCTTACTTCCTAATCTCTCACGTAGGTTACTTATATCGATGGCTTCTCAGTTCCTAATCCTCCATATATCTTGGTACCCCTAGATGTTGCTTACTTTCTAATCTCTCACGTAGGTTACTTATATCGATGGCTTCTCAGTTCCTAATCCTCCATATTTCTTACTACCCCTAGTTGTTGCTTACTTCCTAATCTCTCACGTAGGTTAATTATTCCGATGGCTTCTCAGTTCTTAATCGTCCATGTTTCTCCCTTCCCCTAGTGGTCCCTTAGTTTCTAGTTTCGCATTTACCTCAGTCTTGGCGTCTCAGTTTCTAATAACTTATGTATCTCACTAATAACGACAGCTTCTCAGTTCCTAATCCTGCATATTTTTTACTGTGCTTAGTTCCTAATCTCGTATGTCCGTCACTAATCTTGACAGCTCCTCAGTTCCTAATCTCGCATGTACTTCAATCATCGCTCCTCACTTTCTAATATTGCTTGTATCTGACTAATCTTGACAGCTCCTCAGTTCCTAATCCTGCATATTTTTTATTTCCTTAGTTCCTAATCTCGTATGTACGTCACTAATCTTGACAGCTCCTCAGTTCCTAATCCTGCATATTTTTTACTTCCTTAGTTCCTAATCTCGTATGTACGTCACTAATCTTGACAGCTCCTCAGTTCCTAATCTCGCATGTACTTCAATCATCGCTCTTCACTTTCTAATATTGCTTGTATCTCACTAATCTTGACAGCTCCTCAGTTCCTAATCCTGCATATTTTTTATTTCCTTAGTTCCTAATCTCGTATGTACGTCACTAATCTTGACAGCTCCTCAGTTCCTAATCTCGCATGTACTTCAATCATCGCTCCTCACTTTCTAATATTGCTTGTATCTCACTAATCTTGACAGATCCTCAGTTCCTAATCCCGCATGTTTTGTACAGTCCCTAGTTGTTCCTTAGTTCTTAATCTTCCATGGACCTCAATAATTCTGACGGTTCTACAGTTCCTAAACTCAAGGGATCCTCATAAGGATTTTACATAAGGTAAAATCCTTACATAAGGTTTTGTAAGGTTTGTGAAAATTTAGGTAGGATGAAGGTAGACGATAAGTTATTGGTATAAAAAATTAGACCAATTGATCATGTTATGGCGTGTTTAGTTCCGAGGGTGTAAAAGCAAACTTACTCTCTATCCGGGTCCATTACACTTTACACATTTTCTCGGAGTTCCATTATATACATAGCTTTGGTTATAGTTGTACGCTTTGAGAGTGTAAAAGTGTGTCAGACTGTCAACAACTTAGGTGTTCGGAGTCAAATTACTTCCGGACTGTTCAGTGCGCATACAAACTGCGGCTTGTTGTAGTTACAGGAAACTGTTTAGCCCTCGTTAGAATGCAAAGCGGGGTTGTGTGTTGTCTAGACAACCTATATTGCATTCTCAATGAATTGGCACATTCAGAGTACAGAAACTCGCAAGCAGTTGCAAGCATCCGTTTATCACCCAAGCTGATCGATATACCAGGGAAAAGCAACCATGACAACGCTGGAAAAGTTTTTCTTCATGCCTCAGTAAGAGGGGGATGTATTACACGCCTTTATCCTGAATACAACGAACTTTTCCTTTCACGTTCCCGCTCATCAAGGATAAAATGTGAGTAAAAAAACTAATAAAAATAAAATACAATGTAGTAGTCATTGAGAATGGTCGATGGAAGTGAATTTTTCAATTGAAAATAGTTTTATTATAATTTAGTTAACGTAGTTAACAAGAGATAACATGGTTATTAAAAAATGTTTAGTAAATGTTGAAATATTTACTGAATATATTTTTTTAAAATAAATATAACTGAAATTTGCTTTTAGAAACTGCCTGATGCTTTTATAAAATTTTCGCTTTTAAATTTGACGTAAAAATATATCACTTAATATATTAATATTAAAGTTTTTATAGTTATATTTATTTAAATATAAATCATAATACTTACTATCTGATAACAAACATTGAATAACATTTTAACTTGATAAGGTACAATAAAAGAGTAAACATGATCTACTTGTTAAAAAGTTTTTTTACAACATAACCTATAACATAAATCACCGGTGTAAATGCAGGTCATTTATACAACTACATAGATATGTTAGAAGCTATGACAACTCGAAGATTTTCCCCAACAGAGGTGATCCAACAGAAGTATTCTAAAAGAAATCCACCGCTATGTAATGTATAGATTAACACTATTGCCTATATTTCAAGCTTTACATTGCGCCTGGTTTATTGACGAAAATGTCTGCAAATTTTTTTTAGTGTAAACAAAACTGTTACTTTCTACTCTAAATACAGAAAGCTAACACGCTAATTCTTTATAACTTTTCAAACTAAAATTACATGACAGGGTTGGTAGGGTAGTCAAGACTGCCTTTTCACGAAAGGGCAGTGCCTACGGTCTGTAAAGTTAAGGAATAGCACTTAGTCGTCAGGCTTTTTGAAACCCGTGTCAACTGTGCCTGGCACCGCTTAGCCTGGCAATTAGCCACCTGTTACACTTCAGAATAAAAACTTTTATTTATTTTGTAAATTTATACACCAATAAATATTTTGTAAATAATATTAATAAAATTTTAGCTTTTTTGAAAAAAGAATAAGAAATTTAAAATAATACCAAACTCGAAATAATTTTATTAAAAAATCAAATAACTAAACACCAACAAGTATAGGCTAAACAAAACATTTTAAAGGCAATTCCTACTTAGGTCAACAAAAAAGTTTTACTTTGGTAACTTTTTATTAAATAATTACAATTAATATAAATAAAATAACATAATATATGCCTTAAAACAGCTGTTCTCACACATAACATTTAACATAATATCAGCTCTTCTTTGAAATAGTATGTTATCACTTATTTTGAGCCAAATGGAACGAAAGAACTATATTGCATACTCTGCCCCTTTTGTGGAAAGTTTTTCTCCCATTTAAAACGAAAATCTATTCATTAAATTTAATTAAGGAAACTATGTTTAAAAAAACTGTATTAACACGAAGTGTGTCATCCACTACAAGTCTTAAAACATATATTTGAACTTGAGTGGTGGAATGAAAAGTATTTTGTTAACGATTGAAACTTTTATCAAAGTTTATGTAAGAGGAGAGTATGAACTAATAGAAGGAATTTTAAAATAGAACCCAGTAGGCATACATTGTTTTATTTCCTATAACACTTTTCCATTTCAGTTACAAGATAGTAGTACTTCAAGTTGGCGTAATAGATCAGGAAAGCCAGTATAATACACTTAAAATATTTGCCTTTCAATGACGTCTCAATCACAAGTAGTAAATATTCATTAATACAAGTTTCAAATGCGACACACTATGACGAACTGTGCTGAAAATAGGACACCTCACAGATTTCGTTATTCACAGAATTCGATAAATCAACTTATAAATGTTTCAACTAATTTTTAAAAAATTCTAAAATATGTTTTGTATTATTAGATGAAGGTGACGTAAATACTTTCCGATTCGTATTGAAGTAGTGGCGCGTACATCGTAAATACTTTCCAATTCTTATTGAAGTAGTGGCGCGTACGCTGAACGTGTACATGAGAGGACAGGGAAATTGCGATTCCTTCGTGAGTAAAAGTTAGCCACGCTTGAAAATTGCTACAGAAGGCGGAACCTCTTAAGGGATCACACACTTGTATAACTAGTTACATCGTGAGAGCACGTGTGTCTAACGTGTTACGCAAAGTTGCTTTGTGTTCGCAGCCTAATTACAGATTCAAAGCGGCAAAGTTGTCACAGCATCAAGTTTCATCATTATACAGACATACGTGGCGAGGCAATTCCGACGCACGAGAACAAGTTTATAACAACAGTTAGCAATACACACATAGCGCGACCCAAACATACAGCAAGCTATGGGCCATATAATTTAGAAACCATTTCAAAAGGATTTTATTTTATTTTACAACCGTTAAACTTCAGAATGTCTTTCGCCTTCATCATAATTAACTAATTTATATAAAACTAAATTATAACAACCAACAATCAATAATTTATCCATCGAAAGGGTTTCAATGATAAAGCCCTCATCATCTTTAGTGAGTATAGCTAATACAAAATCTACGAGGGTCATTCAATAATTACGGTTTATTTTTACTAAATAAGACTTTCCATATCTTTTCAACATAACCTCGTCAACATTTATGTATTTGTTTGCGTTACTAGATTTTCAACACCGGCTGCAAAGAACTCTATGTCTTAGTGTCGGAGCCAATTTCCCACATCCTCGTTATTCTGGAACGTCTCACGTAATGTCTCCTTCAATGGACCAAACATATGGCAATTAGAAGGCGGTAAATCGGGGATATAAGGGGGATGAGGAAGTACCTCCTAGTTCATTTTATCAATAGTTAAGTGAGCACCGTGTGGACGTACGTTGTCTAGTTGGAGAATCATTCTTCTCTTCTGAGAGCTGCGGCGTTTCTCTCTCATGGCGAGATTCAGCTGGTTCAAAAGCAATCCTGAGTAGTATTGCTGTTTATTGACATGATAATTATCCTTAATTCTAGTTTTAAGAAAGAAAGTTGAAACTGTAATATACCTGCCAGAACAGTGTTCGTCAGTGACTAATTATCGACCACTTTTGAACTATTCTACCCACTTTTTCATGGGTGAACAGTTTCACGGTTCATTCAACTTTCACCATACACTTCAGTCATTCTAGAGTATATATGTGCTTGTTTTTCACCTTCAGTAATAAAAAAACGAGTCACAGAACTTTGTTCAACCAATGTGGAGTTTCCAAGACGGCCCGACATCGTTACACCTATAAAACAGACTAATGTTGATACATCAGCTGACTAAAACCTATCCCAGTGATAACACCTTAATATCCTAAATGCATCAATTTTGCACTACTAACCGTCTTTTCCCTAAGACCAGTTTTTCTCTTTAATTATGAATGATTCTCACATGATTAAAATAACAGCAATGTGATATTCTTATTTACACCGTGGCCATGCCAACCAACCAGCACAATTAATATGCCGATTACTTGGCCACACCCACCGATCAGCACAATTAATATGCCGATTACTTGGCCACGCCCTTGGTATAAATAAGAATATAGTTTTTCTATAATTTTAGCAATAGTTTTTTTATACTAGCTATTTTTTGTGATAGATATTAAATTGTCATTGAAACGCATTTGTGAAATAAATTATTGATTTTGAGTAGGTATTGGTTATTTAATTATTACTTGGGTTCACATGCTTGAGACTTTTATACAATTAAAACGTTATATTTATTTCGGTAGCCAAGTTCACATTATCTTCAGAAGGTTTCGCTATAATGCTGTAACAGCTCAATTTTGCCTTGATTTGTCTAAGTAATGAAATGTGAATAAGGGTGTGCCTATACAACATTGATAATTAGCTATGACTTGATTATTATTCTTGCATTTTTTTATTAGGCTCAATGAGTTTCAATTGGAAATTGAATTTTGAAAGTTAATATACGCGCGAAGTATCAGAGGAACAGCTTCAAACAAGCAGGGTGGACGCCATTATGTTATTTCAGTAGACAAAGTTTAAGCAAAAAGAAATAAATCAGAAAACGCAATCAGAGCGGAGGCAGAAAGCAGTTTCAGAGAAACGGTCACTGAAGGTTACTTCCTATTGAAAAGGGAAAGAAATACAAAAGAAAATGAGAATCTTGCTACAGTCCCACAAAACCGTCTCCGAAATGCAGGTCAAACATTATATCCCTTACACCTCCTTGCGTTGTCACCCCCTAATCTAATTTCTGTTATAAACCCTTTAACACTTAGCTACACACGCAAAACAATTAATTATATCTCCCGCACCGTAATCTTTGCCAGGGTTGACATAAATTTGCACTACACTCCCACGTGTCGCAATGCGCATGTTTTGTGTCTCTGCTTTTAATTACGCTAAGTACAGATATTTCACATTGGAGACGTCTTCCTCCCAGAAATGTATTCTTTTTTGAAGCAATTTTTCAATTCCTTCTATTAGCTCACTCTCCTTATCTATACCTTGTACAAACTTCCAATCGTTAATAAAATACGTTTTTATTTATTCAATCAGGTTCAAATAAATTTCTTTTTAAAACCTGTAGTGGATGACAATTGATGTTAATAAAGGTTAACATAGAATATTTAATAATTAATTAAATTTTAAAATGTTATTGTCTCGCTCTCATTTAAACTGAATGACTTCGTGTTTGAAATCTAGCACTTTTTCAATGACTCAACTGTCTAACTGCTAGAAATTTATTGCTTAAAAATGTATATAAAATTATAAGAGAAATGATCCTCGGAATAAGGAAGTATTATAAAAGATAGATAGAATAAGAAATTATAGACCACCATCAGCTTCATAAATTAAAAACGAAAAAAAGCGAAAGCGAATAAATAGTAACAAACTAAAAATAATATACTAAGGATAGGTATATCCGAGTAGATTGTAGTCATTGTAATTCCCATAAGTTAGCAGCTTTAATACTATGGTTAATAGATTAATTACAGTTCCTCAAATTAAAAATAAATTTGAATTTGAATTTTCCAGAATTAAAGAAATAGTTAAATGTAATAGATATAATCCTAAACTTATAGACAATATATTGAGAAAACAAAACTTAAATGAGTTCAGAAAAGATTCCACCTCATTAATATCAGAAAAAGAAAATATTAAACATAAATACATTTGCCTACCCTTCGAAATGGATTTAAAAAAAGGTCTAGAAAATGTTTTTCAAGAAGTAAATTTAAGACAAGATTATAAAAGCATGAATAGCCTAAACAATTGACTAGGAGACCCAAAAGACTAAATAAATATGTTAGATAAGTCTGGGATTTATAAAGAAAATTGTAATTCTTATAATAAAATTTACATTGACTAAAGACAAGAAAAACTTCAAACAAATTTAAAGGACGTATTAGCCATATAAAATTTAAAAGAGCTGAAAATCAAGTATTGCTGAACATCTTTTAAACATTATTGTTTTAACACCAGCCGTTTTTAGAGAAACATACTCTAAAAATAAATGATATTAAAATAGTAAAAAAAGTTAAATGAAAAAATCTGTTATATAGTTGTGAAAATTAATATATTAATAAATATGACGAAAATAATTTAATAAATTGTGACAACGGGCTATCCTGAACTATCAATTCGGTTGAATAATAAGGAGATAGTTGTAGTCTTATTTTTATACAAAATATATAATTGTATTTTGTTAAAATTGAAAATCTTTAACGACACCTCTTCACCACGGAAGTTGAGACCGGACTTAGTTGCGGCGGGAGAATTCACTGCGCCGTGATTGGTCGGACAATGTAAAGGGGCGTGGCGAAAAAATATAGAAGTTTTATTTAATTAAATTAAACATTACGCCACAGTTGATTTATACAGTGATAATGTTAAATTTAGTTTTTACGTTTTCAGATGTAAAACTCAGAATCACTACGTTGACACTAGAAGCAATACGCAAATGCACTTTAATAGAAGGTTTATTTAATTAAATTTTGAAGTTTTTATAGTATGATTTATGCGTTAATTACACTCCTTTTGGCGGAGGCTCGTCTGTTGCCGACCTCATAACGAGTAGTTTATTACGTCTGCGTTAATCAAAGTTTTAATTGCTCCGGTTGTAACGTACAGTTTGAACTCAGCCAATAACGAGTCTCCAAATGCGCCGTCATGTAATGACGTCACCCAACGACTTGAGTAATCTCGGTTTTAATTATAACTTGCCGCTTTCAGCTGTAATTGTTTTCCGCTATTACGGATTTTCAGCTTGAATTTTAGGTTATGTTTCTGTGTAATGTTCAACCCCTTCCAACACCCGTTAGACGCTGGAATGCGTTCGACAGAGCTTTACGAGAATTGATAACTATATATGTTTACGTAATCTGCAATTATAGAGTTTGCATATTCGGCAGTCACCTTGACAAACTTAAAAAGTAAGTAATAAAGAATATCAGTAATAGTTTATTCCACCACTAGAGTGTGTTCTAAAACTAAAAGTATAAACCCCTAGGACAAACATTTTAAGAAATAATTTGTTAAACATTTTCTAAATGTAATTTTCATAGTTTTGTCTTTTACCGCTTAGGCAGTAAGCAAAATATTATCTTTACAAATGGTTGACTTTTTAATATTGTTCTTCTTTAATGTAACTTCTGTTTGTGGTATTTTTGTCACTGATTTTTCATCACAATTTTTTTATTATTATTAAAATTTCATCCCCTCTTTAAAGTTTGGTTGGTGAGATCTATTGCTTTGAATGGCCATTTGGTAGACCTTACTTGCTTATAGTGATACCAATGGTCTTAGGTGAGCCCTATTGGTCGTTAGTGGAAAATATATGGAGCTTTCCCAATCTTTACGAATCTTTACCCAATTCTCAATTCCTGTATATAATAGCAATCCATATTTCTTATTCAATCCGACCTAGATTCGTAATCCATATCCTTCCTAACAGATTTGCGGAACTGTGAGAGCGTGCTTGAGCTTACTGATAATTTTCCCTCCTTCCAGTATCAAGGCCAATCATGTTCATAAGTTAATCCTTTCCTTTTATTCATGAATCCGTGCATGTTCCGTCTATTGTAGGAGGCGGCATCTTTCTACGAATACGGTAAGAAACAATTATGGTAAATGCAGTGAACTTGCTTATTGCAATCATGATTGCTCTCCCACCCCTATTGTCATTACAGACAAACGCACAGCAAAAGTCAATCTACTGCATTCCATATTACATTATTTCATACAAAACTGATTTAGATTTATTTGACGAAGGCGTTATTGCAGGATATGACAGTAATGCTCAATGTTGCTTATGCATTTTAGTAACGATTCACGTGTCAAGATTCAGAATCGTTTAACTGTAGTAGTTTTTTGGAACTGGGTAAATACCTTCAAAATAAAGTCTTTTAGTTGATTGTACAAAGAAAATTGTGTAATTTGTGTTGTCTCTATAAAGACATATTCTTGGAGATACTAAATAATGATAGATTTTCGTCATCATAACTATCAAAATTTCTGTGTTTATTAACTTAAAGTTGAAGCTAAGTTGATTTGGATGTATTTTGTCAAAGACAATTGACTTACGAACCAGTTTCGTGGTTTCGAACCAGTTTCAATTTATTGAAGAACAATTAAATTTATAAAGAAAGGGAAGACAAAGTAGGCAGTATACTCGCTAATGTGAAATATTATCCAGGAAAATCCATTTGCCGTACGTTGTTCCCTTACCCCTGGCTCGGCCTTTCCAAATAGCAGTGCATTTTGGTTTGCGAGGGAATGTCTGGCAATAAATAACTGGAACAGGAAGCAGCCTCCTGGAAAAATTCCAACCGTGTGACGGTGCAGAAATAATTTAATATAGGCAGGTGACGCAGAAGGGACGGTCAAATATATACCTTTTAGAAGATGCATGGAGTTGAAATTTCAGTAACGTTCGTATGTAAGCCAGTGAAATTTAAGCGTTGTTTTAAATTTTTTTATTTTTATTGTATTAAGACTCGACAGCATGTAAAAGTATTTTGTTTCCTGCGAGGAAACGGAACTATCCATGCAAACCATAATCCCCAAATGAGCAACTTCAAATTTCGAATCTTACTTTATTGAATATAATGTTCGCCCGTCTTTATTCCTACGGAAAGTTATAGAAGGGAAAGCTGTTAATGGAGCCGACCTACCCTGATTCAATGATCCCTCTCTCTAAGTTACAGACGATCATTTTGTTCCTTACTAAACATAAACCATCGTTCCAACATCCTCATTACTACATTGAGGTATAGGGAGTGGGTATGAGTATCGCGAAGGTCTGCTGTGTAACACCGTGCACCCGTAAGATAAGATTCTCTTGCACCTCCTTGTAGCAGGAAGGTTCAACCTGTTTAATATTTTGATGCGTAATAAATACAGGTTGTTATTGTCAAAGGTGAAATGCATGTTCCTAGCGTAACAATACTACCAGGGTATGTTTTATGTACTTCCGCCTACAGGATAGTTATTGCCACTCGAGGCATGACAGATAATGCCACCCTAGATATGACAGGTAATACCGTCCCAGGTATGATACTTAATATAACTTTTGGCATGATAAATACTGCAGCTTCAAACGTGAAAGATAATTCCACTCTAGATATGACAGGTAATGACATCCCAGCCATGATAATTATTATAGCTTTTGACATGATAGATAATGCCGCTTCAAGCGTGAAAGATAATGCCTCCCTAGATATTAAAGTTAATGGCTTCTCAGGCTCAATACTTAATATCACTTTTGGCATGATAAATATTGCCGTTTCAAGCATAAAAGATAATGCCACCCTAGATATTACAGGTAATGGCTTCCCAGGGTCGATACTTAATATCACTTTTGGCATGATAAATACTGCCGTTTCAAGCGTAAAAGATAATGCCACCCTAGATATTACAGGTAAAGGCTTCCCAGGGTCGATACTTAATATCACTTTTGGCATGATAAATACTGCCGTTTCAAGCGTAAAAGATAATGCCACCCTAGATATTACAGGTAAAGGCTTCCCAGGGTCGATACTTAATATCACTTTTGGCATGATAAATACTGCCGTTTCAAGCGTAAAAGATAATGCCACCCTAGATATTACAGGTAATGGCTTCCCAGGGTCGATACTTAGTATCACTTTTGACACGACAGATAATTTCGCTCAAGGAAAACATGAAATGCTTCATCTAGGCATAACGGAAGCAGTAGTAGTATTTTTCACCTTATACTTTTTCGTAGTAGGTATACTCCTCGACGGAGTTCGTAGAATACATTGGGGAGTAATGCTGACGATGGAGAAGATGCCTTTATATCACATTCACACTCTTTTTCAGTTATAAAACCTACTTCCCTTCTTTAAAATTCAAGTGATTTTTTCATCTCTTTTGTATTTCTTCCATTGTTTTTCCTTGCATCCGCTCAGCGATTCGTAGTAATTAATTTGATCTTTTGCCCACAAATTTTGAAAATTTCATCCTTTGTTCCGCAGTGATAACAAAATTGTGTTCAAAGGTCATATATATTTTGTTTTGCTTGTATGAATATATCTAAAATTTCAATACAGAGGATTCAGGAAGGGGCCATTTCTGAACCTTTTGGCGCATTAATTCTGCGGATCTCATTACTGGTGATCTAACAAAGAACGAAAGTATTCGGTTGTGGATTGTCGGCAAATTTTTGTTTTAACATTCATTTTGCGAATATCCATAAAATGGATAAACGAAGTTAAAACATTGCAAAGAAAGAAACAGTTTGAATAAATCAAATATGTTATAAAAGTACTCTGAGAGTATCACATTGCATTACCAACAAAAAAACATGATATTCTTAAGAATCAGCGTTATATTAAATGCAAAAAATAAATCAGCTGTTATATTACATGTAGTTTTGTCAATCAGCTGTTATACTACATTTAATGAATTACCTGTTATATTAGGTCCAAGTTTTGAATCAGCTGTTATAATGAATGCAAGCAATAGGTTAGCTGTCATATTAGATGAAATTTATGGTTCATACGTGTTATATTAAATGTAAATAATAGATAAGCTGTTATATTAGATAGAAGTAATGGAACAGCTGGTACTATTAATGCAAATAATAGATTAACTATTATATTAGATAACATATATGGATCAAGTATTAAATTAAATGCAAGTAATGGATCAGCTGTTACATTAGTTAGAAGTAATGAATCAACTGTTATTATTATTATTGCAAATACTCGATTAGCTATTATATTAGATGCCATTTATGGATCAGGTGTTATATTAAATACAAGTAATGGATCAGCTGTTATATTAGATAGAAGTAATGAATCAGCTGTTATTATTACTATTATTGCAAATAATAGATTAGCTATTATATGAGATGACATTTATGTATGAGGTGTTATATTAGATGCAGGTAATGGATCAGCTGTTATATTAGATAAAAGTAATGAATCAGCTGTTAATATTATTGCAAATAATAGATTAGCTATTATATTAGATGACATTTATAGATCAGGTGTTATATTAAATACAAGTAATGGATCAGCTGTTATATTAGATAGAAGTAATGAATCAGCTGTTATTATTATTATTATTGCAAATAATAGATTAGCTATTATATGAGATGACATTTATGTATCAGGTGTTATATTAGATGCAGGTAATGGATCAGCTGTTATATTAGATAAAAGTAATGAATCAGCTGTTAATATTATTGCAAATAATAGATTAACTATTATATTAGATAACATTTATGGATCAAGTATTAAATTAAATGCAAGTAATGGATCAGCTGTTACATTAGTTAGAAGTAATGAATCAACTGTTATTATTATTATTGCAAATACTCGATTAGCTATTATATTAGATGCCATTTATGGATCAGGTGTTATATTAAATACAAGTAATGGCTCAGCTGTTATATTAGATAGAAGTAATGAATCAGCTGTTATTATTACTATTATTGCAAATAATAGATTAGCTATTATATGAGATGACATTTATGTATCAGGTGTTATATTAGATGCAGGTAATGGATCAGCTGTTATATTAGATAAAAGTAATGAATCAGCTGTTAATATTATTGCAAATAATAGATTAGCTAATATATTAGATGACATTTAGAAATCAGGTATTATATTAAATGCAAATAATGGATCAGCTGTTATAGTAGATAGAAGTAATGAATCAGCTGTTATTATTATTGCAAATAATAGATTTGCTATTATATTAGATGACATTTATGGATCAGGTGTTATATTAAATGCAAGTAATGGATCAGCTGTTATATTAGATAGAAGTAATGAATCAGCTGTTATTATTATTGCAAATAATAGATTTGCTATCATATTAGATGACATTTATGGATCAGGTGATATATTAAATGCAAGTAATGGATCAGCTGTTATATTAGATAGAAGTAATGAATTAGCTGTTATTGTTATTGTAGATAATAGATTAGCTATTACATTAGATGACATTTATGGATCAGGTGTTATATTAAATACAAGTAATGTATCAGCTGTTATATAAATGCAAGTAATGGATCAGCTGTTATTTAAGATACAAATAATGAATCAGCTGATACATTAGGCTCAAGTAACTGTTATACTAGATATACATAACACAGCAAAAGCTTTAGTAGTTGTTTTTGTGTATAACTAAATGTTTCACTATAACTTATATACCAATCGGTAAAAAAAGAATAAGGTGATTGCGAAACAAATATCTACGAGTAACAAAATACTTTTTTACATTTATAATTCATAAAATACGTAATACATTAATTTTTAAAATATTTGTTAGACATGTTAGAAGGTTTTATTTTTTAAAATACTTGAGTTTATTACAATGTCGTAGTATCTACTTTAGAATGTATATATTCAAATATAGCTATATTGCTTTAACCGTTCGTGAAACATTGCTTTTGCAAAATAAATCCATCGATAAGGAAAATACTAAACAAAGATTTATAAATTAGCGTGTAACGTGATTGCGAGTCGAGAATGTAAATACGGATAATTTGAAGGTAAAGTTCGAACGGGTTTTGCAAATTGTATTAGTTCCAGTAGACGTTGTACATAACGAGATAAGGCTAATATTTACTCTGCAACCGTGCACAAGACCTAATATTGTATCTTTGCATTTCATGAACGAACTTTGCAATCAAATGTATTTGATTTCGATTTAGCCTATGTACGTTTTATTTAATCAAAATTTCCTTGTTCGTTTTGTTAAACCACAGTGATTGGACAGTATTTACAGGCAAACAAGTATTGAGTTTTAAAATTAAAATTGTATTCAAACAAATGCCTCAAATTTGCGTAGTAGATTGTCACTTCAAACGGCTGATTGTTGCTTTGGTAGTGACTCCGCATATTTATTAGTTCATGGTCTTCACTCTATAGTACTTTAAACCTCCACTACGTATATAGAACACTCTGTCAAGAACAAGTCCTCCAGACTTCCAGATATACACCCAGGTTTTTGGTAATCACTATTACTCTAAACGTAGATCAAGCTCTACGACTAGACCTAATCATCTAAACCTCCATTCTTACATCGAAGTCTCTGCTAAGACCTAGTACTTCAAACCTTTAGACACACTTCGAGCTCCTTAGAAAGACCTAGTCTTTCCGACACCCATACTTACATACTGCTCTCTGTCTACACCTAATAATCCAAACGCCCAGACTTACATCGAGCTCTCTAGTCAGACCTAACTCTTCATACCTTCAGACCTATATAAGAGCTTTTTACTCAGAACTGATTAGTTCAGACTTACTCAGAACTATTGCTCTAGACATTCTAGCCTACATCGAGTTTTGTAGTCAGACCTAACTCTTCATACCTTCAGACCTATATCAGAGCTTTTTACTCAGAACTGATTAGTTCAGACTTACTCAGAACTATTGCTCTAGACCTTCTAGCCTACATCGAGTTTTGTAGGCAGACCTAGTTCTGAATACCACCAAATGTACATCGAACACCTCTAGCTAGACCTAGTTTTTCTGACCTACAAACTGACAACGAATTCTCTAACCTGATCTACTTCTTAAAACCTTTAGACTTATATCGAATTCTATTCTCGAACCTAGTCCCCTAGACCTTTAGAATTACATAGATGACTAAACATCGATATCTGATCTAGCTAGATCTAGCGCTGCACACCTCCAAACTTACATCGACCGATTTGTCGGGCTTCTGTCTGGGACGTCAGGCAAGCACGTTTCCCCACGTTAGTCCCAGAACCATCGGCTAGTTATGTTCCTTCTTTAATCCCACTGTAAATCTACCCGTTCCTGTCGTTCATCCTACAGGAAGAAGTAATGGGTAGACAACGTTTTATGACATGTCCCTACCCCAATCCTGTATGTTAGTCACAATATTATCCTAAGCTTCATATTCACGTCTTCATACTGGCTTGTATACTCAAAAACTATATTTTAAAGAGTTAATTTTTTCGTTAGAAAAATCTTTTATTTATTAGAAACATTTTAAAATACCTAATATTATATATTTAATATTGATCACATGAGTATGTGTGCTCAAAAATTAATAGATAATTCAGAACATGAGTATGTACTAAAAGTGTAGCTTATTACACCTAAATTCCGTCTTTCAACCCTCTTCGTTCTCAGGATATCTATTCCTAATAGGTAATCGTTTCGCTGAAGCTTGCTGAATTCCGAGAACTTGACATACTTTCTTCAAAAAAAAATTGTATTAATTTTACGAGAATTCGTTAAATGAACTCGTTTAAACATATTCAACAATTTTGCGGTATATTTGTTTTTCAACCAGTGAATACACAAATATGTGGTGTAAATGCATGTGTTTTTCACATCGCGGATTTATCGGACCGCGCCTAGGGTGAGTCACTTGCGTGTATTGCATTACTTCCACACAGACACACAGCCGGGACGTTTCCGCAAGACTACATCCGCTTTGGTTATTTATTGGCAACTTCTCCTTGCCACTTCAAAATACACACTCTGATCCTCCCGCTGTAACATACCGCAGCTATCAATGTGTCCTTTACTCAGATTTTATGTTTCGTTTGTGATTTATGCATAACGTTATTCTTGTGCCTTTGTTTTAGACTTTCTCTTTCGTCTTAATATCTCCTTTTCCTAAGTTTTATTAAAACTTACCTTGATCAAATTGTAAATGAAATTTGAAAGATAATTTCAAATCCAATTACTTTTTTCATTTAGTCCAGAAATGACTACTTGTACCAATATTTTAAATTAAATTAAATTCGTAAGATAATATAAAAGAATATTACCGTTAATTACCTTTGTTAATTAGTCCAAAAACGACTACTTTTACAAATACTTCAAAAGTAAATTGAAATTAGAAGTTAATTTGAAAGATAATTACCGTTAATTAACTTAAAGTAAATTACCTTTGTTAATTAGTCCAGAAATGACTAATTTTACTAATACATCAAAATAAAATTAAATTCAGAAGTTAGTATGAAAGTAAATTACCGTTTATTAACTTAAAGGGAATTACTTTTATCAATTAGTCCAGAAATGACTAATTGAAATTAGAAGTTAATTTGAAAGAAAATTACTTTTAATCGATGTAAGTTATCTTTGTTAATTAGTCTAGAAGTTATTAATTATACAAATACTTCAAAAGTAAATTGAATGTGGTAGTTAATTTGAAAGAAAATTGTTTGTAATAACGTTAAGTAAATTAGCTTTGTTAGTTAGTCCAAAGGCTATTACTTTTAAGCCAATACTTTAAAAGTCAGTTATGTTTTTAAGTTACTTTGAATGTAAATTAAAGTTAAATGGGGTAATTTGCTTAAAAAATATTAAAGTTTAATTTCATGAATGGATGCAAATTTTATACTGTTCACAAACGAATAAAATATATTATATCAGAGAACTACAGTGAACATTAAAGTTTCCAAGTGACACTATCGTATATCATTGGGAAATATCCTTTTAGTAAAGAAGGTTCAAATGCAAATCTGTTTGTCTTGTAACTTTAACAATGAGAAAGACATTGTTTTCTTTAAATCCTTTTCTGTTATCTAATTGCTACATTTATATGTAGGTTAAAAGCGTTTGACGTCAGAGGTATAGGAAAGTATCTAGCTCTGAACAATGCACAGCGATTACATCGTCGGATCAGAGAAAGCAGCCGCAATAGGAAAATATTTAAAATAAAGCGTACTAAAGTAGTCTAAACAAAAAAGTACAAATTAAACATTGTTTTCCCAGCTGTTTTATACTCACTGTTCTTTGTTTTATTAAGTTATTAAACATGTTTAAACATAGCACAAAGAGTTGAAGATTCTGAGTTTTTGAAAAACGCGTGAGCGCGCGTTTAATTGTGTGTGTGTGTGTGTGTGTATGTGTGAGTGTATGTGTTTGTGTGTGTATGTGTGTGTGTGTGTGTGTGTGAGTTTATGTGTGTGTGTGTGTGTATGTGTGAGTGCGTTTAATTGTGTGTGTGTGTGTGTGTATGTGTGAGTGTATGTGTGTGTGTGTGTGTGTGTGTGTGTGTGTGTGTGTGTGAGTGTATGTGTGTGTGTGTGTGTGTGTGTGTGTGTGTGTGTGTGTGTGTGTGTGTGTGTGTTTATGTGTGTGTGTGTGTGTGTGTGTGTGTGTGTGTATGTGTGTGTGTGATTTGTGTGGCAAATATAAAGTTACTTTAAAAAAGTATTTGTTTTTTAAAGAAAGTGAAATTTCGTTTCAGAAAAATATTGGAGCCGTGGAACCGAAAAATGTGGTATTTATTCATTGTTCTTTTGTTAAAGATAGACTTATGAACGTTGGTTGAATGCGAGGAGGTTTTAAAATAAACCCTTTGAGCTATGTGTCTGAACTGGACAGATCCATGAAATATTCATTTCTTCTTTATTCAGTTTTCAGTGAGATGAATAATTCTCCGCCAAGCGTGAAAAATCATCGCCACATCTCACGTGGCACTTGGTAATATCTCAATGCACCAACGAGAATCTTGGTTTTTAAATTTCTTTTGGTTTTAATTTAAGGAAACTCAATACACGAAAAAATGATTTTTCCTTAAAATAAAAATTATTGTTTTTGCAAATTGATCGATGACGACCATTTACGACGAGATATATTTGTTAGTGGATAAGAAGAAGGTGAACTAAAATTGTTTAATCAGGTGGAGAATGAGAAGGAATAAAATAATGAAATAGAGACAAAAATTAAATATAGGAGGTTCAAAGCTAGACAAAGAGAAAGAAAGAAGGGAAGAGAAGGGAAAATATAGGAAAGGAAAGGATAGAAATAAAAAAAAAGAGAGAGGAAGAAGCGTGGTGAGGGTAAAAGATGAGAAAAAGGAGAACAGTTAACGAACAAAGAAGAGAGTGGTGAAAGAGAAATAGAGAGTGAGGTCAGGTTTGAGAAGCAAGGAGAAGAATAGGAAAAAAAGAAAGAAACTTGAGAAAAATACAATGGAAAAAGAATAGATAGTTAGAAGAAGTAAGAGGGGAAAGACAAATGGAAGAAAAAAGAGATGGAATGAAAAGAGAGAATTAAAGAGAAAGTAATGGAAGGGGAATAAAGGGTTAAAAATGGGTAAATGTAAAAGAGGAAGAATAGAGAAAGAGGTGAAAAAAGACAAGTGGAAAGAGAAAGTGGAGAAGAAAGGAAGACCTTGACGAAGAGAGAAAAGGAGATAGAAAGACTAAGATGGTTTAAAGGAAGGATGAAAAAGAGATGACTGACCAAATTTTAAGATTGATTAATGAGAATAGAGTGAGCCATAAGAACAAGGGAGGGAGAAGAAAGTTAGTTCAAAGAGAAGAGGAATAATAATTCCTCCATCGAAATAAAACGGAAATTTTTGGACTGTAACTAATGATTATTGACTATGGTGTAGTCCCTCTCCAAAGGCATGCAGAGGCCTAGTGTTCACGGGGACCCATGTTAGTGGAGGTCTTGTGTCGACTTTGTAATGAAAATGATTCCTCGCAGAGGGATGGATAGGATAATCCTGTACGAATGTGGCTCCCTATAAAAACAATGTTCTAGGAAATGAGTGAATGTGTGTAGGGGGCGCATAAAGAAGAGCCCGTCCAAATACTTGAAGAAATTGTATTTCACGGCTACGGCCCTTTTGGGTCATCCTTGTCCCGGTGACTCAGGATAACCCTCCCTATCCAATGTGGTGGTCTTAATCGGATTTTACCCCCTAAGTATTTAAGTCGCCTTATCACCATATGCGAGGTTGTAAGGCGATGGATCTTTATTTCCACATCCACTTAAGAGAACAATATTGCAGGTGAAATAATGAAAAAAAAACATTCAAAACAACCTACATGGCTCTTCTCCAATGGATAAAAAAACAGAAGGGGTTGAGACAGGGTTTAGAATCCGTCTAGTTAACCTGGAATCTAGTGAATCGGAAAGGAATGTAAAGAGGTAGAGAATTATAGGAACAGGAACGGAAAATGTATTTCTAATCTCACTTCGAAGCCTGATGTGAAGTGAAGTAAGCTAGGGCCTAGGCCTGCTGGGCCAGGAAGTCTTTTTTTGCCATTTTCGTCATCTACAAAAAATCCCATAGAAGGGCTCAGTAAAGAAAGCAAGTCCCGTGAGGTGCTAGCAGGTTGTACCTAATTCAAAGATGGGCCATTCGTGACTAACGAATGAAGGCATGTTACTTGTTCGGTAAGCACTTCTATTTTTCGTGTCAGGTCAGCACAATTTGTACACGACTTTGTAGTGGTCAAAATTTCAGCATAAGATTTTCCGTCAACTTTCGGTTGAGCAGATCTATAAATCTTCCTTGCTTCGGAAAACGCAATTTTCTCTTTGACCACGATGCTCAGGATAGCCTTCTCTTCCTTAAAGATGGTACAGTTGAATGATCGCACTGGGTAATTAGTTCGCACACTTTGGAGAATTACTGCATTCCTTTTCATCATGCCCTTCAACGCTACATTGACCACATACACCCTGCTTTGAAAACGAAGAACTAATGTGCCCAAAGCACTGACACTTGAAACATTGCCGAGGGTTAGCTACGTATGGCCTAACTGAAAGCTTTTGGTAACCTGCATAAATGTGTTTCGGTACCTCCGGTTTACCAAGAATTAAAACAAAAGAGGCTTTTGCAACTTTTTCGCCTTTTTCAGTCTTCATACCCGTTACCGACTGTGACCACAGTTCCGATTTCATTTCATCCATAGACACGTTCATCAAATCTCTACATGTAATGACCCCCCTGATATAATGATGTAATGAGTCACTGATATATTGACCACATCAAAAAAAAAGAGGTCATTTTTAAAAGAGAACGAGTTTGTTTCTCTGAACTGGTTGCAACAAGCAGCGTCTCATTTCTTAGCTTTTTTATAGATGCGACAGGACCTCCAGCACAGGCAGTAATAGCTTTATGAATAACAAAAGGAGACACTTTTGACTGGTTTTTTTCTTCTCTGTGAAAGAGAATAATAAAAATTTCGGTGAGGGCAATGCCGGTCATCTTCTTACTTACATCAACTTTACTAGGATCACCAAGAGAATCCTGGCGCGTCCTCTTCAAAATAGATACAGATGACTTATTTAAATTTTACATAGAATGTTTTCAGCCAGCTATCGTGTCGGGCGTTACGGGTACACCCTTGAATCACTTGGGATAATTTCCAACCCCCAGAACTTTGGAGCCTATAGCATTCTCCTTAATTCGACTGGATGAACATCAGTCGAGAACTCGTAATACTGTGCACAGGCTCCGACACCTGTGCACCGCGGACACTCCCTGACCAAGGATCGAAGCGGCTGATAGACCAGAAACCGCGCTTACGTCTTCGGCAGAGCAAGCTCACATCAGCGTCCCAGACCAGAGTTTGTCAAGCTCTGGACTTTTCAGCACTCCAAAAGCGCAACGGTTCTGACCAGTCCCTAAGAGAAGATGTTGGTGTTGAAATGTTTGGAGATTGTGTTAAATATGTGGGGTCTGTAAAAAGTGTATTAGTGTGTAATAGTGAAGTTAGTGTTGTTGGTAGTGTATATGTTTGGTTGGAGTACCGCGAGGGAAGCCAACTCCCTCTTAGTCCGCACCTCCCCTGCGGGGATTGTATTAGTGAAATATAATAACATAACTCTGTGGCAAGTAATTTGTCCCATCCTATAGGCAATAAGAAATCCTAACACATCCTATAGGCACTCCTATAGGCAATAATAAATCCCAAACCTTCCTGCCAAACATCTTTTACTCTATAAAAAACTAATTCCGTTTTCGGCGTGGCGTAGAACTTATCGTCAAGGTGTTTTCAAATATTAAATGGAAATTGAAAATTTAATAGCAAAGTTTCTCGCTTCGACACACTGCCGCGTTTGTAAATGATCGATGTGGCGCTGATGGAAAATCATAAACTTTTACACCTCTTTGCATCAACTAAACATGTGAATCGATACTAGACGTTCCCTCGCAGCTGGTCAGTAGTTATTGCTACAACATGTAGCACAGTAATCATAGTCTCGGCCTATAGAACCTTATGCTCAAGGTATGACAAAAAATGCTCAGTTCTGACGAAGTAATATCACTTCGAGAACTGAAAGGTTACCGTTCTCGTTACTTGAACTGTTAGTCCGCCCTTATATTCTCTGTTTTCATTGTAAGGTTATTCCGATTGCAGCAAGTTAGTTACGGATCTTTACTAATCCCTTTTCCCCGACAGCCTTTGGATTCGTTGAAAAGTCCTTCAACTCTTCTAGATGTTTCCTCCAGGCCAAAGAACAACCCATTCCCAAACAGGATTGTTCTATTACAGAGAGATGATCTTGCACATGCAAACAGCCCTACTTCATATCCTTTTATCCTCTAAAAAATTATCTGGTCCTCTCAGCCGATAATCTGATGTATTTTAACAAAATACAAATTCGATTTTTATATTTTTTTGAGATTCAATTAAATGGCGTCTTTTGAATTATTTCACAAGGACTTTCCAATAGTAACTGCCCTCATGGTTTCCACATGTGAACATTTCCTGCCGTGTTTAATTATGGCTGTTTACCTCAATCACCTACCCTTACCAACCTAATTGGTAATGAGAAAACACTGTTAGTCCCCTGGTTGAGTGAGACCAATAAAATTAATTAGGGGATGAATAACTACACCTCGCGTTACATAAATCTAGCCAGAGTAGTACAATGGGACAAAGCGGAATGGGTAGTGCAGTGGGTATACAATTATCATTATAGTAGAACTAAAATTAAAAAAAAAAGTATTTTGGGAGTAATATCGTTGAGCTGACGCAACTGGCTACTCTTTAATCCTGAAAAGGAACTTGTGGCTCAAATGACAACGCGGTTACGTAACTGTTATTTGACTCATTTTCTCTCCATCTCTAGTTTAGAGGTTAATTGGTTACCAGGCACTATAATGATGTCAAATGTTTCAACGACCACATCATTTGGTCGGGAAGACAAAGTCTCACAAGCCATTCCTAACTTTTCTACTTCCAAATACCTTTCTAATTTTAATTTTATTATAAGCATTTTGTATTGTATTTTAACTGAAGATAAATGAATTCTAAGTGAACATGAGACTAATATACAAATATATATATATATATATATATATATATATATATATATATATATTTGAGCTTTTTTAAAGTGTCAATAAACAACAACCTGTAGATAGATAATATTTTACAATTGGTTTTTAATTGAGATGACATATAAAGCTAAATATATAAATAATGATGTTTCTAAGACAGACAAAAATATTTTCAAAGCAAACTCGAGGCCTAAATTAAGCCGAATGCGAGCGATGAAAGAGGCGGTGATAAAGTTTAACTTAATGTGAAAAGTTTCCATGGCTTAACCACCAGAGGCCGGCGTGAATTACTTACAAAGTTTTCTTATAAAGTTTGCCAAATTTTGCCGAACTTTTTCCCACTTGAGGACATACGGTATTAAAGGAAGTGCCGCCTAGATATAGGGAGGCTATATTAGTAACCGTTGACCGTACAACAGAGGTCATGAGCCGGAAAGATAATATTTACCTCCACAAATAAAAGGCTGTTTTAAATTGGACTAGTAATCCCTGAAAATGAAATCTGCTTATAAATAAATATAGAATGAAATTTGTGTTTTTATTGATTTGAATTGTGTACTATTTTTTTAAAGTAAAATCATTTGTAAATATTTTACACTTGCCTATAGTTGCACTTACTTTTATAATTGTTGAAGACGCCCGTTTCGGGAGATGTGTCCCTTTGTGAACTTAGACTGGTTTGAGTCCTCAACAATTATAAAAGTAAGCGCTGCAATAGGCAAGTGTAACATATTTACAAGGGGTTTGAAGTTTGTGTAGCTCTGGAGAGGAAGGTGAAAGTTACTCATTCAAAGTAAAATTTGATTTTCACCATTAAGTGCTGTTTGCATTGGTGTTCTGTTCTTCAGAACATAGGCTATGCTGTGACACCAGCTTGTAGTAAAAGATCTTTTTAAAAAGACCTACACGAAAGCCATCTTAAAAATGTTTTATAAAGAAGAGATTTCTTAAAAGGTCATTGTTTAAGTATCAATGGCGCCATCATCATCTTAAAACAGTATATAAATATACAAAAAATAAAGTTGAATCTTTCGTGTGTTATATGACTTAAAAGAATCGGTAGCTCTTAGTCATTACGATTTTCAACAGACTCTGCACGATTAACTTTGAAGAGATCTATCAGTAAATAGTTCAGGGTAGTAACCCAGCATATGTATACCACCACATATTCCTCTGCTCCTGAGGCCATAGCCGGAATCCTGTAATGGGTTCTCACGATCTCGTGCACCAGGATGGATGAGATTCCTGACAGAGTTGCAACCTATAAGGCATTGACTGGTCAACGGCCCGCCTACTGCCCCATACGGACAGCCTTCCGTTGATTGCACAATGCAGTTTACCTGTATTCCAAAAAATTCAGTACTCGTTAATGGTTGTCTTAATTTATGGAGAAAACTTCAGAAAATTTGTGAACGGGAATTTCTCGTTTTCCAGTTAAGACTGGTAAACGAGATATGATATCTGATATGAGGACGATATCTAGTAGTCATAGGAGAAAATAAAAAAAATTCTTGCTTGATTGTATGCAAACAATTGAACAAAATTAGGTTTAATTAGCTTCTGAGTTATTCAAGGTAAAACGCACAACACGTTTGCTGTCATCCTCACTCCTCCAAATCAGAGCGTCTTAAGGAGAGATTTCGGACGTTGCTGCTGTATAAGTCTGAAGAAAGAGTAGGTGACATAAGGCCTATAAAGAAAAATACTTTGGCGTTTTTTAAAGAATAAATTGCCTGCAGAAGATTACAGCTGAAAAACAGAATTCAAAACAAGAAGAAATAAACAGAAAAATATAAATAATGCAAATGTTACGTCAAAACTAGAGACGACATTTTAAAGTAAATTCATTGAATAGTTGTAATGAAAAGGTAAATTAAAGCAAATGCATCCTGAAACAAAAGCACTAAATCTTTAATGATTCATAAAGTTTACAACAGACATCACGTTTGTCTCAAGTTAACTTTTGTAGTAAAACTCTTGGTTAGGTTTACGGGGAAGTAAACCCCAATACTTGGTTCACAATCGTTGCTGCAGTATTTGAATGCAATACTACGATTTAGAACTGTATGCCCTTCGCGAAAGGTAATAGCCCGAAGCAAATAGCCCTTCACGGTATACTCATGATGCTTTTTGCATCTCATAGGTTTATGATGCGGTTTATAGAATTTAAAAGTGCTTGTTTTATCAATGATCAAAAGGATATCTTTCAAACGTATGTAAATTACTTAATACACTTTTGCTATTACTGGCGACCAGACGTTTTGTTAACTAAAAGTTGTTAAATTGTAAACTTACACTTGGAGGAAACGTTTTCGTCTTACGACTTCTTCAGCCTGCAGGAATGCTGCAGTTGTACTCCCTCGGTACCATTGCAGCATTTTTAGCGGCAAAAATACGAGGATGAAGAAGTCGTAAGACGAAAACGTTTCCTCCAAGTGTAAGTTAACAATTTAACAACTTTTAGTTAACAAAAATTCTGGTCGCAGGTAAGAGCAAAAGTGTAATACGTAAGTAGCAACCATCTCATCATGAACAGCAACAAGATTTCGGAATGTAAATTGTTACAATGTTTTATGATGCAAATGCAATAGCGTGATGCTTTTACTAGACAGGATTGACGCGTTGATTAAATACTGTATTCAATCTACCTTCATTGCCCATTGTTACTGCGGCGTAGAACATTATATATTTTAAAATAAAATAAATCATTCATTTTGTAAAGAAATAGAGAAAACATTAATATTACCCATTTTAATAAAATATTGGACAAAAATAAAATTATGTGCATCTGAACGTTGCTAACATTTCAAATATATTTAAGATGTTTTCTTCGTAGATATTACGCAAACATTGATGGTGCTGTTTGCATTGTTGATTTGTAATTATAATAAAGTCCGTGATAGTGGTTTATATTGCATATGTTCAACTATTATATAGTGCATAGAATATCAAAATGGCCATCGTTCAAGTGCTATAATTTCATCTTTAGATAAGAACAAAGAATGATGACCATAATGAATTTATTGATCTCATTTCAAGAGCTCAACAATTGTTGTCTATATATATATATATATATATATATATATATATATTTTGTAACTCTCAGAAGATGATTATCGTAGCGATCGAAACATGAAAAGTACAATAATTAAATAATATGATTTTATATATCATCGTTTACTTGAACTTTCTATTTAATTAAATTATACCTTCACAAATTTTTTTATATTGTATTTCATTCATTGTGGTAACAGTTTTAATTTTACCATTTAAAATCAAATTAATAGGTATTTATTAAAAAAAAAATAGTTTCAACAGTTAAACAATCTAAGTAACCATTTAAGTAATTTTCGGAATATAAACATATTTAAAAATTATACCTTGGTTAGAGATTTTAAATATATTTTCTAAAAACACAAAATTAATTTGGAAAGTTGTAAAACTATTTAAAAAAAATAAAAGCAGTAGTTTTAAAAAATTTAGTAATTTAAGGAATAAGAGAAAATTTTCAAAGTTATTTTAAATAGCGAAAATACTATGCTTTATTCTTAGTTTAAATATGTATTTTACATTTTACAAAATGTTAATGTTTAAAACGGACTTTAAATATCGTACTCTCACTGAAGCGTGAAACTTTGAAACAATGCCTAACACGCATAAATTCATTTCAATAAAGTTTTGAACTATGGTAAGCTTTTTGTCAAAAGTTTTGGAAGACAAATGGGTCGTTTTGGTAGAGGGGGTAAATGTGAGGAATGGGTGGGGAAGGTAAAACCTTGGCATTGAACTGAAAACTTCACTTGCAAAAATTTGTCAAGTTTTATGTATGTTTGTAATTAGTAAGTTTCGGAGTTTTCAACTTCCTCTTGCAACGTTGCCGAGATATATTACGCCGGGTAAATTGTATTTGTATGTTCTGTAAAATATAAGAAAATATTCAGTCTTTAGTTATTATTTTTATTTATTTCCTTCCGATTCATTGTAAAGAATAAAGCAAACTTTTAGGAATGAACCATGTGAACTCCACATTCACAGTTAAAACCTCGTTATCCGGCCCTCGTTTATGCGGTAAAAAAAGTAAACATTTATTTAGAGCAAGAGGAAAATTTTTATAAACTCACAGTTAGAGAAAGTATTTTTGCTGTAAGTTTCAAAATTCTTTTAATCACAAGCTGTGTTATAATGTATTTTATGCTATTAAAAACTAATTAAGAAACACGATATTTTATTAACAAAACCTCATAATATATATATATATATATATATATATATATATTTATATATGTATATATATATATATATATATATATATATATATATATATATATATATATATATATATATATATATATATATATATATATATATATATATATACTCTCCATAAACACAAATTGTGCTTTTAGATTTACCGTGGTGTATTCGCAGAATAAATGGTTGTGTGAATCCCCCATTTAATGGCGGACTGAGTGGGTAGATTAATGGAGAAACTATCGAAAACCGCCCCTCTATTACAGAATGGTAAATAGTGCGGTTAGATATGCAACCCTCGTAATACGTGTCCTGATCTATCACTGGCATTGGTGTCTGTGGTTAGCTCCATGATATTATCTCTTCAGTCATCTTGGATTTGCTGTTTGGCGTAACTGTGTGGGGATAATGTACAATATCAGTTCTATCACCCCTTATGAAATGAGACTTTACATTTATTACAGAAATTATAAATTAAAACAATTAATATAAGCAACAATTTTTTAAATTCAGTTCCTACTCAGGTCAATAAAGACACATTTTATTTTAGTTAACTTTTATTAAGTAAATACAATACATATAAATAAAGTAGCATATTGTACGCATTTAACAGATGTTCTACAACATAACCTATAACATAAAATCAGCAGTCTAATAAAACCATATGATATTACTTATTTCAGCAAAATGGAACGAAATAACCATAGTGCATATCTTGCCTATTTAGTGAAACGTTTTTCACCCATATAAAGTGAAATAATTGACTATTAAATTTAATTTATCAGTTGCCCGGCTTCTTCATCGGGCGTAACACTTATGCATCCATTTTTGAAATTATTAATCCATTCGTAGACATTCCGTAGTAGCAAAAACGCTGTTTCCGTGCTGTACCAAAAGACTTTCATGAGTTTTGGCCCTTTATACATCTTCCGACCATAAAAAAGGATCACTGAACGTTGTCCTCCTTTGGTGCAAATATAAAGCAGAGCAGCACGATAACGAAACTAACGTTGCAGCTTGAAACATGCATAGATATTACAACAAATAAACAAAGCATGCAATATTAACGCAAAAAGGCAGTACTACCAACATGAACAAAAATATAACTAGATACCGGATAATAATTAAGTTATCCTTGTATATATATAAAGAGTGTGAATTAATGGAAGGAATTGAAAAAAGACTTTTCCATAACAGAATAAATGCTTTAAATGTAGTAACAGAAGAATAGACGTTAGCGGGGAGTTCTATCCTGAGTTCTCTGTATTGATTTTGTGGTAACTGATTCCCTTATCGTTGTCGTATACTGTGAAAATCTTTTAGGGAGTGTTTTGAAAGGAAAAAGCAAAACTCATGAGTCGCCTAAAATAAGGAAATCATTTATTTGTCATTCATAAACTGACTTAAGTGTTCCTAAAACTAAATAGTACTGAATATTAGAAACATTTAATTAACAGAGAAACAAAATATGTAAAACGAACGCAATATAATTAACGATTTTAAAATATAACCAACAATATAAAACAAAACAAGCTACACCTGAATACTGCAATCAAGTGGTGAATACACACACTTGCACACACGCGCGCGCGGACACACACACACACACGGCAGCGGAGCGCACACCGCGCCGCCCGCGGGCCGTCCCCACCCTTACCCCACCGCAAGCTCAGAATTCTGACAGGGCCTATCGTAGCCAAACTAGGATACTGTGCAATGACCCGCCAAAATCTGCCAGAGAACAGGTCACTGGACTTTATTATAAAAACTAACTTGCTGAAATCTAACCCTTTGGGTACGTATTCCCGGGGAATGAGTTCTTTGAAGGCATCTTTTTGGCGAAATGACCCTTTGGTTTTAGGAGTGTGTAAGAAATCTGTTTTAAATAAAAACACTATTGTTTTGTTGGCAAGTTAGTAAAAATTACATATTTATTTTACCCTTAAATTTGAAACTACAGCACAATTTGCAATTTTCTTATTTTAACTAGCTCTTTAAAATATTAACAATTCATTTCTGTTTCGTATTACTTTCTCTCTTCTTTACTATTCTAAAATATACACATTACAAATGGTAACTCTTTACTCAGTTAACTCTTTCTTTTACCCTTTCTATACAAAATTTAAGTAAACTTCTTACTGAATTTATATTAACACCAAAAGTTATAAGAAAAATAATTTTTAGTTATATTAACTGAAAAGTGTAATTTAATTATGTTTATTTAACCCTTCAGTATTCAAAATCAAATTTGTTTCATTTTTTAAGTAAAACTGTCTTTATCTTTGACAATACCTTTTTCAATCCCTTTGAAATAAGCTCCTTTTATGTGATTTTGCAAATCTTGAACGTTTGATTTTAAACTCTAGTACATAAAATTAGACAATGGAACTTTTAAAACTTGACTTCACCAACAAATAACTTTAACTCTTTTAATTTAAAAACTGATCCTTTGAATAACATAAGTTATATCAACACACAATTTTATCCCATTTAACAAAACATTAAACTTTTTGAAAAACATAAGTTATATCACTAAACAATCTTATCCCATTTAAAACAATTAATATTAAAAAAAGAGTTATATCAGCCAACAATTTTTTTATACTTCTATAACTAATTAAACCTTAACTTGAAATTCTTAGCCTAACATTTGATTTACTAGACCCACATAATCTTTGCTGAATATTTACATTTTATTTTTATTGTCTACTTTAAATCAAAGAAATTGTTTCACATTTTAGTTTTGTCCCTTTTTTTCTATTTCACAACCCTTTTATTTTAATTCCAAATAATTTTGTAAACCCTTAAACCCTTTTATATTTTAATTAAATCTGATTTATAAATGTTAAATAATTTTTCATTAATTAATTTTAATTTATTCCCATGAATTAATTTTAACCCTTTCTCATTAATTAATTTTAATTGCTTATTATTATTTAATTTTAATTAATTCTCATTCATTAATTTTAACCCTTTCTCATTTAATAATTTTACTTGATTATCATTTAATAATTTTAAGTATTTAACGTTGGTCTAAAATACTAAAAAAAGAAATCTTTTCTGTTGTATCCTCTGTCTTATTTGACTTCTTTTGCACAAAACTCATAAAAGAATTTCTTAACACCTGTTTATATTTTAATCATTTATCGCTAATTTTTTATATTTAAAAAAACCTTTAATTTCTAACATTTACTTAATTAATTTTTTTCCAAAACAATTTTTAACTTTTTCTATTTAAAAAAATTTACAATTTACTAACAATTTAATTCTATTTCATATTTATAAACTAGTTTGGAGGACTCTTCCATTTTGTGGTGGGAATTTCCCCCACTAACCACTACCCCCTTTAGTTCATGAATTAAACAAAGCCATTGTTTGAAATTTTTTACATCTTTAAATTTTTAAAAAGAAATTTTATTTGAAATTGAATTATTTAAAATGTCAACTTTCCCCAAAAATTGTTCAATATAGAATTTTTAATTTAATTAAATGAAAACGAGAGAAATTAACCTGACCTTAATCGCAGGGTCACTCCAAAATCCTGGTAGATTTTTCTTTCTTCTCCCTCCAGATCGTTTGTTGCTACGTTGGCCATCTTGGTATGTGATGACACCGATCTTGACTGTTGGTGTGCCTGCTGCGATGCCGTAATTGAAGTTTGATATCCCGATTTTGAAACTTATAAAATTTTGCTTTCCCTCTTTCAGTTCTTAAGTTCTTATTGTTCAATTATTTATTTAATTATTTATTTTTCACTGTTCATATATAAAAGGTTGATTTAAAAATTGACATTTAATTAAATTTGGATTTCTTCACTGTTCACTGTTTTGTATAAATTTTGAAGCACTGTTCTTTATAAATTACCTTACTGACTCTAATAATTTTTCATATTGTTCTCCTCTAACACACACAAACTTCTTAAGAACGCCGCCACATAGATGTTAAACTTTGCCAGTCTCGCGCTTAGCACGTCATTTGCATCGCCGTCATTTACAGATCACAAACTGAACCAAAGGCTTGTGACCTGGAGCGACCGAACCGACGTCCTCCCTCTTTGAAGTCCTGAATAACGCTGTTTCTTTTTACCCCCGCTGGGCTTTCTCGTTCCCACGAGACGTATCGTACCATGTTTTGTCAACCAATTGGGTGGCTTCTAAAATCTACGTCACGACATCATGCGACTTTTTCTTCCGCTGGGCTTCCGGTTTCTCACACAAAGCAAGCTCACTCCAAAATGATCAAAATATTGTCTGTTTCATTAATTTGGGTTTAACTCTTCTATCCAGCGTTTTCGCGAATTTTGGTACAGGGCATCTCCTTTCCCTCTTGACAAGCCGCGTCTTCTCGAATGTCGATGGTGATTGTAGGAGTATTTTGAGGTTTTCTCTCCTTTCCATGTAATTTACTGGTATTTTAAAATATACAAAACCCCTTATCCCTTCTAATGGCTTTGCTTTCACATTTTTACATTACGAAATTTTAATATTATTGCGACGGTGTTTGCTAATTCCAATCCTACCCGTTGCAACACACACACACACACACACACACACACACACACACACACACACACACACACACACACACACACACACACACACACACACACACACACACACACACACACACACACACACACACACACATACCAAAAGTCGTCAATTGCCTACTAATTCCACATGAGCCGATGCGTCAATATGGCAGTAATAACTCTGGTGGATTTTTTACTTTTGTTGTCTATTTTCAATTTTTAGTTTTTTTTTATAAATAACAAAAATTAACCTAATTTTAAATTTATATGTTACAAGAAAAAATTAATTCTTTCCTACTTGCTCTAAACAAATCTGGCTTTGCTTACTCAACCAGATAGTGAACCTGCTTGCCCACTACAGTGCATAGAAGCGATTTCATTTTTAACCTTTTAAAATAATATTTTGAAAAGATTTTACCAAAGTGCAAAATCTTCAACTTTGAAACTCTTTTGACCGTCTCAACCCACACACACACACACACACACACGCACGCGCGCGCGCAAGAAACGCACGCACGCACGTACACACACACACACATACCAAAAGTGGTTAATTGCCTACTAATTCCACACGAGCCGATGCGTCAATATGGCAATAATAATATGTTTTGTACCTTTACCTTATGTTTAATTAAAAGATGGTTTCCGAAACGGGGGGAGGGGGTGTGAAAGCAAGTCAGTGACAGCAAAACCAGATGAAAAATAGTAAAAAAAATTTAAACTCGTTAAAATTTAAGTACAAAATTTATAAAACTTTAAAACTAAATTTACACTTTACATTTTTTACATAGGCTAAAGGCCTATAATGCTAAAGAATAATGCTAAAGGCATTATTGTGTCATTCATTCCTCACGATGCTGGTACTGTTTATCAACGAATATCTTTGAATATAAATTAATAAATAATTTTGGTATTTGATTAGCCTTAGTTGTTTTTGATTATACAAGAAAACGTATATCATAAATACATATATATGTATAATATTTGTTTCATTTTCATAGGCTTTACTATTTATTTATTGTGAAAAGTGGAGGGAGGCAAGACAGGCTTTCATTTCAAGAAAATGGGGCGTGGTGCCCAAACGTTTATGAATTCCTGATTTAAAACCATTATTTATTGATACATTTCAACAAGTGGTATAGTTAAAACTGTTTGGATACGTAACTAATTTAATTAAATGTGGGTAATCCTATGATGATTCATGATGTATATTGAAATAATACTATTTGTAATTTCAGTGTTACGATGTCCATACTTTTTAACCACTTATTTATGTCTAGTAATATTTTCTCCAGGTAATTGACAAGGAAGGTTTAAGTAAAACCCACGAATTAACAAAATATTTGTACTTTCTTTAGTTTTGTTAATTTGTTTCAATATTACATTGTTTAATTCCAGATGTAACAGCAGGTGATAAATACCAGACTTTAACACCTTAGGCATAGTGTAAACATAGTCAATAAGAGTTAGTCTGTTTTGGAAGACTGTGCATTGTGCCTTAAGAAGCACAAGAGAGCAACACGGTGCTTGTGACACTCAACAGATGTCCCGCAGGTTAAAAGCTGACGCAAGGGTCGGTTGTCCATAATAATTTATCGCCCGTCTCTAGAGAGTTCTAGGATATCTCGGTGGTTTCTATCATTTTCACGCTGACGACTCCAATTTAAAACTAGTTTATCGAAATGTTGTCAGCCTTTTACAGACAAGGGTTTGTCTTTCTCTGTTACTTTCACACTCTCCCTACCTATGTTTAGCCAGAATTTACCTAGTTGTAGGTTTTCAAATATCTAAGGAGTTTGGAAAATATAGGCTATTATAAACTATTTAGCTTTAAAATATGAAATTGTATAGCCCCATTGTTACATGAAGCAATAAAAAAAATTTAAGTTTAAATAAAAGGATTAATATTGTAAGAATAGGCCATTTAACTGAAATCGATAACTTCGTAGCTACTTACATTCAGAAACACACAAATACTGAAAACAATGTTTGAAAATAACAAAGAAATGCGAAGAATATGTGGTGGAAATTTAATTTCCGCTCCCGTCCCTTCTTCCAAGTAACTTAGACCCAAGAGGGGTAAAATGCAGCAGCAAATTACCTCTTCTTTAAAACACATTTACCAGTCTTCCCTTTGTGCCAACACTCCTGATGGCTTTTTCTCTTTATTAGATTTTTATATTAGACAGTGTGTTATTAATGTTTTTGTAAAAAAAAATATAAATTTTTCGAAGTAAGGTAAACTTTGGGCCTTAGCATTTCCTCTAATATTTAATAACGAAAATATTTATTTACCAAATCCAAAAGTAATTCACTAATGTGTTAATAGAAACTTAAATAACACAAGATATAATGTCTGAGTCTTACATGAAAGATGAACTAATGTGTACGGAAAGAATAACACCTGATTTAATTTGTGCTTTTCATACAGTTGATATAATGAGTGAGGATCAAATATAAGTTAGTCTAATGTGTGCTGCTCATATAACAGTTAATATAATGTGCTAGGCACAGCTGATCTGATGTGTGCTACTCATGTAACAGCTGATTTAATGTGTGAGAATTCAATATCAGATGGTATAATATGTGCTGCTCATGTAACAGTTAATATAATGTAGGTTTAAGTAACAGCTTATATAATGTGTGCTGCTCATGTAACACCTGATCTAATATGTGAGGATATAATATCAGCTTATGTAATATGTGCTGCTCATAAAACAGCTGATTTAATGTATGGGGATGAAATAACAACTGATCTAATTTGTTCCGCTCATATAACAGTTAATATAATGTGTGAGGCTCAACGAACAGCTGATCTAATGTGTGCTGCTCATGTAACAGCTGATATAATGTGTTAGGATCCAATATCAGGTAGTATAATATGTGCTGTTCATACCACATGTAACCTGACCTAACATGTGGTGCTAACAAAATAGCTGAGATAGAGTGTGAGGCTCAAATACCAGCTGATGTTATGTGTGTTGCTCTTATAACAGTTAATATAACATGTGAGGCTCTACTGACCGCTGATCTAACTTGTGCTGATCAAAAAAATAACTGATCTAATGTTTATGGTACGAATAATGGCTGATCTAATGTGTATGGCTCGGTACAGCTGATCTAATAATATGCGGTTCAAATAGCAACTATTCAAATGTGTACAGCTTAAATAAAAGCTGATATAATAATATGCGGTTTATAATAACAACTGATCAAATGTATACAGCTTAAATAACAGGTGATATGATAATATTCGGCTCAAATAACAACTGATAAAATGTATACAGCTTAAATAACAGGTGATATAGTAATATGCAGTTCAAATAACAACTGATCAAATGTGTACGGCTCAAATAACAGCTGATATATCAATATGCTGTTCAAATAACAACTGATCAAATGTGTACGGCTTAAATAACAGCTGATATAATAATATGTGGTTCAAATAACAACTGATCAAATGTATACAGCTTAAATAACAGATGATATAATAATATGCGGCACAAATACAGTTGATTTAATGTTTACGGCACGAATAATGGCCGATCTAATGTGTATGGCTCGGTACAGCTGATCTAATATTTTCTGCTCATATGAAAGTGATATAATTAGCGTGACTTAAATAAAGGCTTGTAATAATTTCTGATATAATGCACACGACTCAAATAGCATCTAATGTGATGTGTACGGCTAAAATAATGGCTAATATAATGTGCGATGCACGAATGAAAGCTGATATAACTTTTATGGATAAAATAGCAGCTGATGTAATGTTGGTGTGTGACGTAATAACAGCTAATATAGATTTCACGGCTCATAAAATAACTGATATAAAGTGTTGGACTGATATAATAGCTGATCTATTTCGTTGCGCTGAAATAACGGATGATTTGCGTACGGTTCACATATCAGCTGATCAAATGTGTACAACTTGAATAACAACTGATATAATAAATGTGCAGCTTAAATATCAGCTGATCAAATGTGTACGGCTCAAATAACAACTGACCAAAAGTGTACAGCTTGAATAACAACTGATATGATAAATATACTTCTGTAATAACAACTGATCGAATATGTACATCACAAATAACAGCTGATATAATAATATGCGGCTCAAATAACAACTGATCAAATGTGTACGGCTCAAATAACAGCTGATATAATAATATGCAGTTCAAATAACAACTGATCAAATGTGTACGGCACAAATAACAGCTGATATATCAATATGCTGTTCAAATAACAACTGATCAAATGTATACAGTTTAAATAACAGCTGATATAATAATATGGGTTCAAATAACAACTGATCAAATGTGTACGGCTTAAATAACAGCTGATATAATAATATGTGGTTCAAATAACAACTGATCAAATGTATATAGCTTAAATAACAGATGATATAATAATATGCGGCACAAATACAGTTGATTTAATGTTTACGGCACGAATAATGGCTGATCTAATGTGTATGGCTCGGTACAGCTGATCTAATATTTTCTGCTCATATGAAAGTGATCTAATTAGCGTGACTTAAATAAAGGCTTGTAATAATTTCTGATATAATGCACACAGCTCAAATAGCATCTAATGTGATGTGTACGACTAAAATAATGGCTAATATAATGTGCGATGCACGAATGAAAGCTGATATAACTTTTATGGATAAAATAGCAGCTGATGTAATGTTGGCGTGTGACGTAATAACAGCTAATATAGATTTTACGGCTCATAAAATAACTGATATAAAGTGTTGGACTGATATAATAGCTGATCTATTTCGTTGCGCTGAAATAACGGATGATTTGCGTACGGTTCAAATATCAGCTGATCAAATGTGTACGGCTCAAATAACAACTGATCAAAAGTGTACAGCTTGAATAACAACTGATATAATAAATATACTTCTGTAATAACAACTGATCGAATATGTACATCACAAATAACAGCTGATATAATAATATGCGGCTCAAATAACAACTGATCAAATGTGTACGGCTCAAATAACAGCTGATATAATAATATGCAGTTCAAATAACAACTGATCAAATGTGTACGGCTCAAATAACAGCTGATATATCAATATGCTGTTCAAATAACAACTGATCAAATGTATACAGTTTAAATAACAGCTGATATAATAATATGGGTTCAAATAACAACTGATCAAATGTGTGCAGCTTAAATAACAGCTGATATAATAATATGCGGTTCAAATAACAACTGATCAAATGTATACAGCTTAAATAACAGCTGATATAATACTATGCTGCTTAAATAACAACTGATAAAATGTATACAGCTTAAATAATAGCTGATCAAATGTGCACGGCTCAAATAACAGCTGAATAATATGCGGCTCAAATAACAACTGATAAAATGTGTACGGCTTCAAATATCAGCTGATCAAATGTGTATGGATAAAGTAACAGCTGATGTAATGTATATGCGGCTCAAATAGCAGTTAGATGCTTTAAATAAAATTGATTCCTAAGATTTTTTTGTAAAAGTAACACGCTTTTGTGATAAACATTATACATAAGGGAATAAAAATCGGTCAATAAAATTTTAAATATTCTTTTCTAAAGTCTAATTGATACTTTGGACAAAACTAATATTAGATTCCCACAGTTTCGTGTAAAAGACAATACTAACAGAATAGGCTTTATTTGTTTTGTTAATATAGAATGCCGACAAAAATACAGCATTGTGTTTTCTTAATTACATAAATTAGAATTTACATAACTGACTTATATGTTAAACTATAAAAATATTCTCCATTTTCATTTACTTTACAGGTCCTTGTGAGCCGTTCTAGAGTTACTGTGTCCATAAATCACGAACAAATAACTATACGCAACGAATACCCGATTAGCGCAGAAAATATTTAGATGTTCTCCTGGCTACGAAGTTATTACGGCCTATAAAATACAGTAACGATTCGTTCATTCCCTCAGTGACTGTAAAATCTGATGTATTGACTATGGGTGTGGGGGTTGGGGAGAAATTTTACTTTGTCTCGATCTGTAATATAATACGTGATTTTATGAATACTAAGCTGATTCCTTCGGTTAGACTTAACTAAAACGTTTCGGAATCAGGCAGAGCTTTGAGGCTTCGTATATATAGATAACGTTACTGATCACGTGGGCCGTAATTTTTTTAAGTTGGCTTCACGTCTTTATTTGTAGTTTTACAATTTTATTTTACTTGTGTTCGCCACTAGCTTTACAATGTTGTGTACAGGATGTATGTCTTTACAGCGCACTACATCCTTGATAAGTTCCTGTATTCCTTCCTGCATCTATTCCTTCCTATCTGGTAGCACGACCTTACCATTTGCCACTAACCATATCTGTCGTGTGTATATATATATATATATATATATGCTTCAGTGAGTTATTCCCACTTTGTAGGGTTTGTCGTGTTACAGGTAGGATAAGCGTAGTTATACTTGTACAACCGAGGAATGCGGAGGAAGATTTTTTTTGTATTTTGTTTATCTTTTTTCAAATTGAGCTTGGGCCACCCAAACCCGCCCTCGTGGGGGTAATAACTTATAGGATACTGCCATACGCGTAAGGATTGAAGGATAAGGGAAATATAGTTCGAATTAAAAGCTGGGCATGGGACGCGTTGTTGATGATGAGAGAAGTCAAGGTCAAGACTCGTAAGGGCAGGACCACTTCTTTAAAGTGCACATGATCTTTGCCGGAGCAACAGAGGAGAAATGTCGTCTTCCTACGTTAAAGTTACCAAATAATAATGCATAACAAAATGATCAAGTTTAGGTACTTTTAGTTTCATTTCATTAAACATCAAAATATACTTATACTGTTTATAGAAGGTATACTATTCTATAAATCGTAAAATAAGTCAAAAGATGCCTTGATGGGTCTTTAACTCTTATATTCGTTTTACTATTTATGACTTCACAGTTAGTAATTAAATTAGTTCTCTGCTACTTGTTACAGTTTTCCTCCCCTTCATTAAAATCCTCTTTAAACTTAATAAAGATGCACAAGGGGTAGACGTTTGATTGCCCGGGATACAAAATTAAATGTCTATATTTCGACTCTGTAAAAGCATTTCCAGATGTTA
>JBAIZL010000004.1:136002231-136019731 GCA_036971475.1 Prosapia bicincta | reverse complement strand
TATGTTTTCTTGTTTAATAATCTAAAACAACATAGGTTATTCAAATACAAGAATATTTATATTCAAAGCTTTTCGTTGGTAAACAGTACCAACGGTAAGTTTGAATATAAATTTCTAAATATTCTTGTATTTGAATAACCTATGTTGTTTTAGAATTATAATATTTGTTTTATATATATATATATATATATATATATATATATATATATATATATATATATTTATTTAATAGTACAGCACTTTAATTAATACGTCTAACTTTCGTTTTGTAGGAAATAAACTGAGGCTAAATTTAACTGTATAAATTCAGCGAAGCGACACTACAGTAGGAGTCGAGAAATAAAAAGGGACCTCAAGCAATGAACTTTTTAAAATGTCTCCTTCAGAGAAAGCAGTAATCTTAAGCAAGGTACATTTTCTCTTGAACTAAGGTTATGATGTTCTGAGACAAGTATAGTGTCTTATGTAAATGCATACACATAACATTTGGTCCTTTTTTTCCCAGAAAACCTAATTTTTTTTCTGTCTATACTTGAGATTTAAGATGGCGGAAATAACCTTGCAGCATTCTCCTCCGCACTTGACCCGTCTTCGAAACAGACCCAGAGTTTGTTTCTTTTGATTTTAGATAACAGAATGTACGATTATTACTCCACATTCCAATGCTTCAATGTCCGAGTAACGAGTAGTCATGTCTCTTTTTCCCAGGTAGCGGTTAGACACCTAATTCACTCCAGATACCAAATTGACACATGGTCGCACTTTTTGTAGAAGTAGGACACCTTTATTCATCCCTAGTGTAAGATTTGGACACTTCTCTTTGTCTCCTGGTAAGTGGTAGACACCTCCCTTGATAGGCTGCAAATAGATCCCTCTTCCGCGCCTTTGATTGACACATATCTTGCACCAGGTAAAGGGTAGACCTCTCCCTTCCTCTTGGGTAGTGGCTAGATACCTGCTTCATCCCGGGTTGAAAATACACATATCGTCTCGTTCCCTATATAGGGTAGACCTCTGTATGTATTCACCCAGAATAAGATGTAGATACTTCTCTCTGCCTTCGAGTAGGTGGTAGACATTTAATTACACCTAGAATAACAGATTGACACCCCTTTCTACCCAGGGAAGAAAAAAGACAGATCGTATACATATATTTTCATCTCTGGTAGCAGCAAGACAACTCCTTCATCCCTGGTGGAAAATAGACACATCGTCTCGTTCCCTCTAAAATCAGGATCGCTAATATTTGTCCTTTTTTTTATTAACTTGGGAGCGGGTTAAACTGCCCGAAGCACCGCTACCTTAAGGTATATTGTACTTACCTCCCTGATCTAGTCAAATAGCCCCTTCCCTCTTACCAGGTTTAGGAGTTTCCTGACTAGTGTTTTACCTTCAGCATCCACCAGAGCTGTATAATCACCAAAGAGGTTGAAGCGCCTCTCGGCAAGTGTTTCACATCTATAAATGATGTGTGTGGCAGTCTCCAGTTCTTGTCCGCATAATCTTCACACTGGTTCATCTTTGTAGATACCCATTTTATGCAGATGTTTCCTTAGTCCACAGTGTCCCGTGAGTAGACCTGTGGCTATCCTCAATTCCTGCCTAGACAGATAGACGAGACTCTTCTGCAGCCCCAAGGAAGGTTTCCTAAGGGATAGCTTACTGTGTCTCATACCTTCAGCCCTGATCCAGTGCTCACAGTGTCTTTCAGCCACCAACCTTCGCACTGCAATCTTGACCATGGATTTGGAAATACCTACCGCCGGCTCCGGTCCAATCAGGGGAGTCGAAGACCCCGCTCTGGCCAGCGCATCTGCGGCTTCATTTCAAAATATTCCCCTATGCCCTGGCACCCAACCTATCTTGATTTGATTGTACCTCGCCAGGGCTTCTAGGTTATTTAGGCACTCCCTGACTATGGCCGAGGTGACCACATGTCCGTTTAGTGCCTTAATTGCTGCCTGACTGTCAGAGAAAATAGCAATCCGGGCCCCGTGTATTCCCCTTCTCGCTATCTCTCCCAGACAGGCATTTATAGCATATATTTTGGCCTGAAAGACAGAGGTATACCTCCCTAAGGAAAACACTAGTTTTACCCTTGGGTTTTTACAATACACCCCTGCTCCACTGCCGAAGTCCATCTTGGAGCCATCTGTGTACCAGATCTGAGCTCCCTATGTTACTGACCCTGACCATTCCATTATAGTTTGGTGGGCCTGGTCAGCTACAAACGTCCGAGTAATGTTGTCACTGCCCATTTCCAAAACGGGTTCTTCGACCACGCACTCGATACTCATATGTCCCGAAACATCTGGGAGATTAGCCCATTTGTTCGAGTTACGCAATCTCCATGCCGCCAGCCTCGCCTCTCTCCTAAGGACAAGCTCAAGGGGAGGGAGGTTAAGCATTACTCCCATTGCTGCACCAGGTGTAGTTGAAATCGCTCCCAGTGTGCACAGACAGGCCAATCTCTGGATAGAGCTCAGTTGAGCTCTTGTTTGTGCCTGGTTGGCCTTTGTCCACCCCACCAGAGCTCCATAGGTAATCATAGGTCTTATCGCCCTCAGATACATCCAGTGCATCATTGATGGCTTCAGTCCCCATTTCTTACCCACCATTCTTCTCACTGTCATCAGGGCCCTTTTGGCCCTGTTAACTGTCCTCTCAAGATGTGGGTTCCAGGTGAGTTTCCTGTCCAGAGTATCTCCCAGGTACTTCACCTCCCCCACAAACTCAAGGTATTCATCAAACAAGTGAGGGATCCTGGTCGTCAGATCTTTTTTTCGCTGTCTGGTGATGTTAATAAAAGCAGTCTTTTTTGGATTTACCCTAAGGTTCTCCTTATTACACCACTCTTCAATCAGTCGTAGAGGACTTCTGATTACCTCAAAGACTGTATCAGGGAATCTGCCCAGGATCAGAACAACTATGTCGTCCGCATATCCCAGACAGAAGTACCCCTGTTCATTCAGGAGTTCAATAATGTTGTCAACCACTAGGCACCACAACAGAGGAGAGAGAACCCCCCCTGTGCACAGCCCAGACTTGTCTCCGCCCTTTTGATCTCCTCTGCCACCTCTACAGAAATGCTTCTGTTTGTTAGCATGGAACTTATCCAGCCACAGGTGGTCGCATCCACTCCATGACGTCTTGCACCATTTACCATCGTCTCCACTGAGGGGTTATTGAAAGCCCCTTCAACGTCGAGGAAGGCACCAATGGCACAACCTTTCTTAGCGATCATTTGCTCTATCCTACCAACCACTTGATTGGAGAGCTCCCTCGCAGGATTTCCCCGGTTGATATGCATACTGGTTCCAATGCAGTGGTTTTATGGCCAAAGCACCCCACCTTAATATGCCTATCAACCAGTTTTTCAAGTCCCTTAAGAACAAAGGACATGAGAGTAATAGGTCTGTATCCTTTCCCTTCCGATTGGTTACCGGTGGGCTTAGGTATAAAGACCACCTTACTAGATTTCCAGGCTGCCGGCACATGCCCTAGAGAAATGCTTAGCCTGTATAATTTAGTAAGCACCAGCACCAGCATATCCATTCCCTGCTGCAGCAGCACAGGATAGATCCCATCTGGACCTGGAGAGGGTTTAACCTGGACCTTTGTAGGGTTTAAATGTGCCTATAGCCCCTCTTACCCTTTGTGGAGTTACTATCCTCCTTGCCACTTCCCAGTCTTCTCTCTTACCACGTCTTGTGGAGGGTTTGGCAACTGGTTCAGTGTCTGCTCCCCCAAGTTCCTCAGAGTACTGCAAGGGAAATGTGTTCTGATTAATTCTTCCACAGTTTCCCCTGCAGTTTTTGTTATATTTCCCAATGGGGTTCTTAGCATCCCCACCGGGTTAACTGGGTCCTTTAAACTGAGCACTTTATGCAGTCGTGTCCATTCCCGAGTTTTGTCAATCTCTTGACAAAACTCCTTCTAGGACATCCTGCGTGCTTCTCTAATTGCCCTGTTGTATTCAGCTAGAGTTTTCCTATTCTGGTCCCACTCCCCGTTCTTTTTTGCTCTATTAAAGAGTCTCCTGGTGGTCTTCCGAAGTTTGGCTAGCTTCTTATTCCACCATGACGGATCCCCTACTTTTCTCCCCTCACTGAGAGGGCAGTTATCAGTAAAGGATTCTACTATAGCCTCGCCAACCAATGTGGCAGAGTCTTCTAGTTCTCTCCTCCCACCATACTCCAATCCAGCCTCCTCAATCCGAATACCCAGATCCCTCCTGTAGGAGCCCCAGTCTGTTCTTCTTGGATTCCTGGTTGGCCGAAGCATGACTGGATTGAGGGAGATATCATACCTAATATGTCTGTGGTCAGAAGAAGATGGTTCATCCGACACATGCCAATTTAGTACATACATAGCTATCTGGTTTGATGCCACCGTAATGTCCATGACCTCCCGTCTGGCCTAGTGACAAACGTCGGCTCTTCCCCCTGATTTAAGACTAGTAAATTCTTAGAGCTAAGATAAGCTAAAAGTTCCTCACCTCTAGTGTTGGTACCTGTACTTCCCCACGAAGTGTGATGGGAGTTAGCATCCATCCCCACCAGCAGCTCCTCATCCACAGTCCCGCAGTGCTCGACCAGCCTCCTCAGCTCTTGTGTTGGTAGAGCCCCCGCGTAGTCAAAGTGAAGATATGCCGTGGCCAGGTTCAGCCTCCTCATCCTCCCCTCCGCCCGCAGCTCCACCATCACTGCTATCAAGTCCCCGCAGCAGACGTCCGTTAGTACAAAAGCACTCAACCCCCTCCTGACCAGGATACACGTCCTGGGAACACCGGAGTTCTTATCATATAACAACTTACCTTCAGATGTCGCCAGCCCGCATATTCGTCCTCCAGAAATCCAGGGCTCCTGGATGAGCACCAAGTCCACCTCTCCCCTGTCCAGCATCCTACAAACGACAGCACTAGCTGCCCTGCTGTGCTGTAGGTTCACTTGGAGAAACGTGATCATCGTTCTGCTTACTTAGCAGTTGCCTGGGTCCGCAGAGCAGCCCCAGGACTAGAGAGCACCTTGAACGTGGCCTGTCTCAGCCCCACATTCACCCTTAGGTTGTTGTTCCGCAGAATATTTGTCCTTAGTCTTGATACTTGTAAGGCTATACTTGTCCTTATTCTTGCCGAATTATTTCCACAATTTTGAATTATTTTCTCTACTTATTTAGGAGTGACGAGTAAACAACTACCTCTTTATAAACTTGATAAACTACCATACACAATATTTCATGATTCTTTTTATCCTCTTCTTGGGTGTGTTATGAGTCTACTTTAATAGTTCCTATATTTAGGGTCCTTTCCTATTACTTAAAGCTCTAATAGCTACTGGTCGATCAATACAAAAAAATACAGAAAAATACAAAAAAATCGTGCATTTTACACTAGTTCGATTCTTGTTCTATAAAGTGGTTCAATGATGGGAAGCAAAATTTATTGGAGATACATTTTATTATTATAGTATGTATGCTCTGAGCAGGAGAGTTCCTAGTCAGCAAAAAGGTTAGGTATTGCATTTCTGGTGGTCCCTACATTGTAGTGGACAATAAGTTCGTTTGAATGCTGGGACCAGATGCGAGACATACCCTACACGGTAAGATTTCGACCTAATGACGGTCGTCATAAAACATGGAACTATTAAAACGCCTCTGAAATTGTGAGTTAAGACTAAGATAAAATTTTATATGTGTTCAACCAGTACAGTTGTGTGAAATCTAGAAACCCAGAGATAGTTTAAAGGCTTAGAACACTCCCAATCTACATGACAGAGAAGATGATAGTGAATCCTGTATAAGGGATAGAGATTCCCTAGTGAACGTTAAAGGAGGAGGAGACTGTGTGGGCAGTTCGCATCCTTCTGTCAAAGCGAGACGAAAACATCATTGTGTTTGTAGTAATAAATAGATTTTACAAAAAGAAGTTGAACTTTCCAAGTGCAAAGAGTTCTTGATAAATTATATCCCGGAACGATTTGTTATTTATCTCCACCTAAAGTTAGCAAAATACTTTAATAGATTTACGAGTACTTATAAACAACGTAGAATGTAATGACAAAGGCCATAACTCACTATTCTTGAAATAACAATTTATTCTAACTTACAGATCGAGCATGCAAATGCATTTCACAAGAATAAACTGTACTCTTAAAAGATTTATGTTAACTGAAATCGAATATTTTGGTGTTGCATTGCATTTTGTTTTTCCGAACTTTTCAATTTTTAAACTTCTCTTAAAAATCTCACTGATTTATTGGTTATTTAATAAAGCTAGTACAAAGTCTCGTAACAAATTGTATGCCTAATGGGACGTATTTTGATCTGGTTCTTCGAAGTTTAGTTTTTTACAAACAAAAATTTGTATAACTGTAGGACCTACTAAATGCCTTTTTTTCGTCTTGGTTGGTTTCATACCATGACAAACGTATAGGTGGCCTCACCTCAAATACCTTGAAATTGTAAATTGCATTTACAGACTATGTCCTTGATGATTCTAAACAGAATTCATATTAAAAAAAAGATGAATTAAATTATATTTATTGTCTATTTTCTCAACAGCGGTAATTTATTCTTCAATATACTTTTGATTAGCTTTTATTTTGTTTCCTAATATTGTGTTTTGTTTAATATTAATGAACATGTATTCACTAAATACTGTTATCATTAATCAAGGTTTGTTTTGGTTGTGTCGTGTTCGTGTATTCATTAACGAATGAAATAATCTACATCTGCATTATAGTAGCAAACTAGAACTGTGGCGTCTAATCAGACGTAATTACTATTGGCTCTAATTGGATAATATTGTCATTAGTTATAATTTATACAAATTTAAAAAAATAGATCAGAGGAATCTAGGTTAGCTGCACGTGTTAGTGGTGACCGCCTTTCAAATAAACACCTCTCTTCACGCCGTAAGTTGTTCTTGGGGTGAGACACCCTACGATGTAATAATGTCTCCCTATTTCCAGTACCAAGGGATTATCATCCCCTTCCCCTAATCCTACCCGAATCTAACCACCGTACCTTATCGTTCTTCTAACAAGTGAGTGTAGACACCTTTTAATGACCCCGAAAAAGAATGGGTTTACTTCAGATACGAAACCCTCAACACGTGATGACATAATCCTTTGCAGGAGACTTTCTGTCCTTACCTTCTTATATTTATAACCCTCTTCTATCGAAGATAATAGTCCTGCTGACCGATCAGTTCAAAGTTAAAACAAAGAATCTTCCGTGGTTCTACCAAACAGAAAATACCGCAACTGTATTGAGGTTTTTATATAACTTGTTCAATGTATGTGTGACGGTATGTTTTGTGTGTTAGCCTGAGTGGTGATCAGATAATTGTATAATACCATCATCAGCTTAACCTTTACCATTGTTTGTAACCTGACGATGCCAATTGTGTTAGCGAAATGTTCATCATAGTTTTTTTTTAAAAGCCGACTATTCACTTTTTTTACAGCTGATAGTTTATTTACATTAAAATTTGTGTAGGCGTACTCTATTTTTTCTATTGTGCTGAGTATTACCTGAGTATTGTGCTGAGTATTATTGTGGAGAACGTAATGGGAATACAGGATTAAAGAAACTTCCTGGTCCAGAATGCAGGTAAGGAATATAGCTCTAACACTCTCTGTCAAGAAGTTCCAACGTGTAAGAAGGAAAGTTGGGTATTAAAGAAAGGATCTCGTGGTCCTGACACCAAGGCAATAGAATAGAAATTGGGAAGAAAACAAGTCGGAAGGACGTTTCTGGCCCACAAAGACCCAACGTGTTCCTGGTAATACGTCATACGCAGGAAAAGAGAACACGTTAGGTTCCAGGGAGGTCCTGCCCGTGCGCAAATCGCATTTTGCAAAGTACTATTGTTTACGACATTCAACTGGTATAAATTTACATTTCTGACTGACTACCTCACTCTTTAAAATTCAATTATTTAAATATGTAAATAGCACTGATTAATCCACTGCTTCATAGTTCCGTTACAGGTGATGTAACGCACATCTCGAGTGTCGCAGTTACCCCAACGAAATTAATATTTTTGTTTTGTACGTCTACTTCAGTTTAGAGTAGGCTACAGAAGATGATGTGCATGTTAATTCCATTAGAGCCTAACTAACCAGGTATTTGTATGGTATACCCTTTCTTATACCTTAGGGTAAAGATTTACTTGTCCCAAGGGTTCCTGCATGACCCAACACGGTGTTTTCTGGTAGGGTTTCTTTCTTTAAGGGTTTTCATCCCGCTCTTGGGTGACAATTACCATACTGGTTCATTTCACTATCCTGATTCTTCATGGAAAGAACTTATTACCTCGGTACATGCGTAGCCATCGCTATTCCCTTACTCGCGTTAGGGTTACTAACCGCATGCGGAACTGTGACGGAGGCAGCTAGCTAGAGGATGGCTGGCACGAATGCTGTCCAGATTGCAGAGGCTCAAACCCGGAAGAATAAAAGGCAAACATTTTAATATTTTAAAATTAAAGGAAATTTAGGGATATATTTGTGTGAGCTGTTTAAACGTATATTTCCTTTCCTATATAGTATGTGAATAAATCAGAGAGATGAAACCTTCGCTGACGACTGCATGTCAGCGCTTAATTCCTCATGCCACAAACTTTAGCATTAGCAAAGAATTTCATTGCGTTATCTCCTTAGCGGGATCCATTAAGTGCCGTCGTACATCTCGCTTGGTAAACCATGATCTAAAGTGATATCGTCCCATCAACATTTCCATCAATCATTACGCCGTGCAAACGTACGCAACCAAATTTCTACTCGTGGCGTATTACCAACAGCCAATAACAGTAAAAAACTCATTTAAAGCTGTTTATAAATTTATGTGTATTCTTATTGGTTTTCCCTTTGTACAGAAATTGATATTACTTGGTAGTTGCATAGGCTATAAAACCAAAAGTGCCAATGAAACAAATATATAGGTGTTGTACAGTGAATTGGAGTAATCTAAAATACTTGAAAGTTTGCGAAAGTACGTAGCTCGGCCAGAAATTCCGTTTGGGGCGCTTGATAGCAGTGGAAGAGTCTTTGGACATTCCACAGCGGCTAACACTGAAGTTATAAACGTTAAATACAAAAAATTATCTGACTTTGAAAAAAACATTTTTTATTGGTTTAAATACATGAAAACATAAAGAATACTCACAAGGAGTTTGTCTTGTAGTAATTTCCTCTGAAAATGATTGATTGCTTGGTAATCAAAATGTACATGAAATAAAACGTTTTTGTGTCTTAAGAGGTTTTATTTATAAAAAAAGAATAGGCCTACTCATTGAGCATTAAATGTAGATTCAACATAGGGGTAAAATTTATTCACTAGTTCATACACTCTCTATATATAGTGTATATATATATATATATATATATATATATATATATATATATAATTTTCAATCGTTATTAAAATACTTTTTTGCATGTACTCATGTTCATATGCATTTTTAATATTGTAGTGCCATACACTAGTTTTTTCAAATATTAATTCAATTGCAACTATTAGTTTCCATTCTTCGTGTATATATATATATATATATATATATATATCTTGTTTAAATTTACAATCGCTAATAAAATACTTTTTCATTAACTACCCAAGTTCAAATACATTTTTTAAAACTTGTTAATACAGTTATTTAAAATAAAAACTTATTACAATTTGATATTACTTACGGCCAAACGTTTTCTTAACTAACGGTTTAAGTAAGACGAAACGTTTCCTTCAAGTGTAAGTTAACAATTTAACAACCTTTAGTTAACAAAAAGTCTGGTAGCAAGTAATATCAAAGTGTAATAAGTAATCAACAACCAGCTCGTCATGAACAGCAACAAGATTTTGATATGAAATAATAATTCGTATGAAATAATAAAGTTAATGAAAATATTTTAGTTTTATATGGTAGAAAAATTTCTTACAAGGAGCAAGGAATACAATATAGTTATTTTCTCCTATTAGGCTTAAAATAAGTTGTAACAAGTAGTAAGCTGATTTTATGAAATAAAACAAATAAAAACATACAAAAAACTCACAAATTAATCATTTAATGACTCTTATGCGTTTCACTGACAAAGTCATTGTCATCAGTGAGTGTTACTACTATAAACTCTAACTTACAACTCTGAGTTGTAAGGAGTTGTAAGTTAGAGTTTGTAGTAGTAACACTCACTGATGATGATGATTTTGTCATTGAAACGCGTATGAGTCAATAAATGATTAACTTGTGAGTTTTTGTGTATATTTTTATTTGTTTTAACATAACCTCACAAGATAAGCTCAAAGAATAGTTGTATACCTGATTTTGTGTTATAGGTTATGTAATAAAATAGTTCTTTTAACGCATAGGTTATGTTACTTTTTTATATTCATTGTAATTATTTAATAAAAAGTAAGTACAGTAAAATTTTTCTTCGTAGAAATTGACTTAAAATTTTTTTTTTGTTTATATTACCTATAGGAGAGTCTAAGTTTACTCCGTCGTCCCTTGTCCAACGGTATGTGAATGGTGTTATTTACTGGAAGAATTTTAAGTCCAGTAGGGACTTCCATTAAACCAGGAATGTTGATAGCGGAAGGAAAACCGGGCACCTCGATACATAATACATTGAAAGCAGCATAGATAACGGGCATTAGGAAATAAGCTTGATTTATCTGCGATAAAATAATACGTGTTCAAAATAAAGATCCGCGACATAAATCTGTTTCTCTCTGCTTTATTAATGGAGTGTCGAACGACAGACGTGGCGAGAGGAGCGGTGTATCTCACTTTATGAATGGAAAGGCCCAAGTGCATTTTATAACAGGGTTTCCGGTTTGCAGTTAAGTGACAAAGACTTTAACCGTGTTAGCTGAGAGCTTTCCTCTCGCTAAAAGCAAAGCATAGTCCCTTTGAGCACACAGCCAATGTGTAATTTACACTTTCGAATACGTTAGGAGGGATGTGGTCATTAATTGTATTAAATCCGTCGTTGTCTATCCTTCTGAAAGCATATACTAATGCGTTTTATAACGGGGAATCCAGTGGCCATTGCAAAGGTTACTGCTTTCTATTAATTTTTCTTCATCATTGAAGAAGGTTGTATTACATTATATAAACTAGCAGTCATGTCTAAATTCTGTTTACAATGCTAATTATTAGAAATAACTTTCAAAAGGCGGCCAAAGAATGTATAATAGTTTACATTTTTTTTTGATACCTGTAGTATATATATATATATATATATATAAAACCCTGGCCTTTCTCTAATTTTTGTTAACTTTGATTTATACATGAGTTTTAACTTTTTGTTGTCTTATTTTAATAGATATAAAATTATATCTGTTACAGGGTCTCTATTACGGAAACTTTGCTTCTTAAATTAGAAATTGTGAAACTAGATTATTTTTTATAAATTGTAAATAAATTAAAATTTGTTCTGAACTTTACTAAAATATAGATTCTGTTGGCTACACTTATATCCAAATAATACTTATACTTTTGTAGAGCTCCTAGAATATTGGCCTTGGTTACCTTCTGCGCCTACACTTGACACAAGCGCAAGTGTGTCACGTGCATTTTTATTTCTCAAAAAAACCTTTACGTCGCACCTTTTTAAAATTTACTTATAAAACAAAACAATTTACTTAATTTAATAATTTACTCCTTTTAAAATACTGCCATCTTTTGTCCCCACCAATCCCTCTGCCTTCTTCTGAAGCTCCATTAAAACTTAAAAAATTTTCTCCTGATCATTTCGTTTTTATGAAAATCCCTAATCCCCCCTATAACAATATGTTCTTTGTAGTTTCCCACAGTTTACACAATTAGCCCATCTAAAGGTATCGAGTTAATATCCCAGGCTATCGGTCACTGGATTTTCCCGTCTTAATAAGTTTGGACCCTTTTTATTGTCAATGGCTGCCCGCACACTGTTTATAGCTTCCCTGGAAAAGAATAAATGAATGGTACCTGCTTTGTCGGCACCTTACCAAACTATTTATGTCTTTCTTTGCTTAATCCTACAGATAATTATTTTAGGTACTAACTAAATTTCTTCTAAAGCCTCATAAGTTATGTTATAATATATATATATATATATATATATATATATATATATATATATATATATATATATATATAATAGACTCCTTTTTACTATGACCGCACCACAGAAAAGGTATTGTTATGGAACTATTTCTTGCACATTTAGTGTCACGATTACTGCATTTGATTCCATGCACGATTTGACGATTCCATGGATATATGCACTGAATATATGTATAATGATCAATATCTTCCTTCCTCTCAGCGTTCGATCATATTCAATTTGCACTGTTGTGTAGCTTTACTCCCCAAGTTGGCCGAGTCAACACACTAACGGGTGGAAGGAAAGGGAGGATATCTCCCTCCACCTCCGCCGACTCCGCTGCAAGTGTAATTCATCACTTTATCGAGAACAGACGTGCCAAAGCCGACAGTTTGCCCATCTCACGGCGAGACAATGACATGTAATTTAAAAGAAAGGTAGTTACATAACCTTTCTTAAAATAATAACAAATAGTAAAAGTAATAAATAAAAATGAATAAATTATTCATAAAGCTTAGTAAATTGTTAATAATTAAATTGTATCAGTACTACATAAATCAGACTGCGTACACATGAACGTTTATCGGAGGATACCGTATCTGCAATGAATCCTGCCGCATAGGTAGTACATCGTGTGGTACACTTGGGTTAATTAGAAAATGGAATTACGCCCCTTTGGGGAAGAGTTCTGAAAGACGAAGGAAAGAACTTGAAGGTTTGCGCAGACAGAAGTCATAAAGCTGTTAAAGTCCACGGTTGAAGATAAGTCAAGAAGGAGGTAGTCTTCCTTTTAGGAATTTGCTAAGAAAAGATAGCTAATATTAACGTTAAGAAAACTTTGCTATAAAAGATTTACGATAACCAAGATTGGTTTTTGTTCCCTCTGAGGATGGTCGTTATTCAACCGAAATGTTCATAGTTTTAATAAAACATATTGCGGTTAGAGTTGATTTCGGTATTTATTAGACAATCAATCTAACAAATTGAAATAACAATTCAATCAACGTACAAAAAATCTTCCCAAATACTACTTATTTAATTTTCTAAGCCATCGCTATCAAATACTAACATTTCAGCTTACTACTGAGCAAAGATAATAATTAAATAATCACTAAGACGAACTCACAGAATAAAATGTTCATGTTTTCTAACGCTTTTTATTAAAAAAGCCATCGTTATTAGAGAAAAAACCTACACATAATTTAAAATATTTACTGCTCTGATAACTGTAAGTTATGGCTTAGATCTTGTGTAGCTATATTCACTGATGATGACGGTACTGCATTGAGGATACATATTTGTTAATTGCGGTTTGTGATGAATTATTCCTTTGAAATAATGTATAGTTTTATAGTAAATATGCAGGATTTTTAAAGTAAATGTTTGACATTTTTATCACAGGTTCAAACGTTATGTATAGTTGAATGTTATTTTTGCGTCATGGCAAGAATAAAATAAATGTATTCATTTGTAAAAGTTTACGGAATAATACCGTTTTAACTTCCCCAAAACCATTTCACGTTTGAAGCATCAGGTTTACACAAATTGTACAAACCCGATTTACAGGGGCGAAATGCCTCACGCTTTACAATGGTTTCATGGGTATAGTTACGAATAGGTAGGACGTATTTTATTTTACAAGGTACTTTAACTAAACCCGCAAAACTTTGCTTCTTTTAGGAGGGAGGTTTTGTTTAGTGAAGTGCTGTAAACGGCTTTAGCCGAATTATACAGGAGAATTCTACCTCTTACATATTTCGATAAATATAATTATACTAACGTCAAATTTAATGTTATTTCAATCAGCAGTTTACTTGAAAAAGTAAGAAGTCAACAGGAATACAAGGGAAATGATAAAAGCTATCAATGGTATCAGAAAATTGAAAAAAAAAACAAGTAATATATAAAACATATTTTTAAAGTTAATTCTTACTTGGGCCAAAAACAAAATATTATTTTAGTTACATTTTAAAAATAATTGCAATTAATATAAATAATGTAACATTACCCATGCATTAAAACAGCTGTTCTACCACATAACCTATAACTTAAATCAGCTGTTTTATGAAATCATATGTTATGATTTTAAGTTAAATGGGCGATAAAAACTAAATTGCATATCTTGCCCCTTATGTGAGAAGTTTTCCTCCCGTATAAAAATATAATTATTTCATTTCAAATTTAATTAAAGAAGAAATATTTGAAGAAACTATATTAACATCAAGTGTCCTCCATTAAAAGTTTAAAAAATATATTTGAACTTGAGTGAAGGAATCAAAAATATTATATTAGCAAATAAAAAATTGAACAAGATAAATAAATAAATATATATATATATATATATATATATATATATATATATATATATATATATATATAGAGAGAGAGAGAGAGAGAGAGAGAGAGAGAGAGTGAGAGAGAGAGAAAGAGAGAGAGAGAGAGAGGGAGGGAGAGAGAGAGAGAGAGAGAGAGAGGGAAAGAATGTGAACTAATATAAGAAATTAAAAAAAAAAAAACATTAGGCTACCCCAAAAGCACTAACAAGGTTCTTTATGGAAACCTAGCTATGTTTTACCGCATTAAAATATAGCTGTAAAGCATCCGGCTTGGCTAATAAATAACAAAAAATAAAGTGTCCTGGCGTAGGCTAACCAGTTGATATTTCAATTGAACTCTCCACATTTTGTATGTGTGTTGCACGGCCGGTACAAGATCGAACACATTTCACACATCAAAAGGCGTGAAAGTATTGTGTTATCTAATATTTACTTTTATAATGAAACCTAACCTAAAATGTAACTTTGTAGCTATATTGTAATCAATATATTTAGTTCCGTAAGGTAATCGGTCTTCATGAAATTTCTCGAGCAAAGAACAAGATAGCATAGCTTAATTCGATCCATTTCAAAGCTTGAGGGCTAAAGATGTTGGGAAAACTATCAGACATGTCAAAATGTACCTGGGCTTCGCCCTACAGGCATTATAGAACCAATGATTTCCTCATGGAAATATCACTAAAGTGGGTTTATTAATAAGTAAGCCCTACGCCAGATGGGGACTAATCAGCTGATGTAAACAGGGGATGTGAACTTAATTGTTTATTAATTTTATTTTCAATGCTCTGAAATGTTGAAATAAACATAATAATAGAGGAATAGTATGTATATAATAGAGGAAGGCTGCGAGTTTGTAAAAAGTTTGTAGAAATAATGGTATAAGATAATTTAAAGAACTTTGGGTAAATTAATGTTAATTTTAGTGTTTTATTTAGTATTACTATATAAATGAATCGTAATGGAGGAAGACCGTTAGTTCGTAGACAACTATTTAGGAATAGTGGTGGGGATGAAGGTTAAGGAACATTTACAATGCAGGATTAGGGGATGATGAACATATCCACAATTTTAGGCGCCCTCTAAATGATGAAAATTATGTGATTCAGAATAGTGTTGGCTTAAATTCAATAACAGCGCCTGGAATGTCTCCAAGGATTGGACCTATAGCTATGTTAATCAGAAATATGAATATGTCTTCTGGACTGGTAAATGGAGTAAATAAGGATTGGAGCTATAGCTATGTTAATCAGAAATATGAATATGTCTTCTGGACTGGTAAATGGAGTAAATAAGGATTGGAGCTATATCTATGTTAATCAGAAATATGAATAAGTCTTCTGGACTGGTAAATGGAGTAAATAAGGATTGGAGCTATAGCTATGTTAATCAGAAATATGAATATGTCTTCTGGACTGGTAAATGGAGTAAGACTAATAATTGTGAAAGCTATGTTAGAAAAATCATTATACTTGAAAATAACTACTGGCATATAAAAAGGCCAAGCAGCATTTCTTCCAAGACTAAAACTAATAACAACAGATAAAAATATGAATTTTTAATTTGTTAAGATTCAATTTTGAATAAGGCTAACCTTTGCAATGAAAATAATCAAAGCTCGAGGGCAAACCATTAAAGAAATTTGTATCTTTTTGGGAAACCCAGTATTCAGTCATGGACAATTAGTCTATATCTAGCTTTTAATAAAGCAAGAGTGCCTTGAGATATTAAGATTCAAATAGAAAACCGAAGCACACAGGGGAAAATAAACAATGATGAAAATAGTTACACAAAACATTGTTTACCAAGTAATATCATTGTGATTATAGCATTCATTGGCATTGGAATGAGATTATTAATATAATACTTAAACTACAAAAAAAGTATTTAACAGTGAGTATTTCAATTCATTTTATTGTAATATATAAGAAGCATCCATTGGTGCTGCGAGACCCTAGAGTATCTATATTTTAATAAGGTACAGCATATAGATTCTTAATAATAGGTACTGCATATAGATTAATAAGGTATAACATTCTATTTTATTGCCTGTATAAAGTTTTCTGAACTTTAGAGTGGGTGTATTGTTATTTTTTCAAAATTGTCAGCGACAGGTTTAGTTATATATTGTGCTGTTAATGGAAAGTAAAATGTTCATTACAATATCAATTAGGCGTGAAATCGATATCATTCACACGATACACGTTATAAAATCATCAAGGATTTTGAAATTTAGAAAAATATAAAAGCAGTGGATGTGTCGACAATACCGGCAACCCATTGAAACTCCCGTACAAATTAGAGCACGCGGAACAGCCTTGGCTACTTGTTGCTGCTTCTCCCCTGTGAGACTTCAAAGTATTTTCGAATGCCTAAAACGTCTGTTGCATATGTTCCTGCAAAGTGACGTCGTCATTGAAACGATTTATCAGGAAATGATTGGCGACATTTAATGATTGAATTATTTATATTATTTGTGCCACTCGGAAGATTGTTTCGAAATTTCAATTCAATACTGTTGTGAAAATCGAGGGTTGTTTAATCATCAGAGATTAAATAGTTTTTTAATAAACTGAAAAACACCTAGTAGCGAAATTTCAAATTATCTCGAAAGTACGACAATAATACTTTCATTTATAAAATAGTCGTCAAAACGCTTTGTGTTGACGTTGCTTTCACACGTGTATCCATGCCGAATACTTTTCTTCTCACAGAAACCGTCAACAATAAACGAAACAGTCAAAGTGTTTTTCAGTAGAAGGGAAATGAGTTCTTACGCCGCTGAAGTTTACTATAAATTATAATAGTTTAATTAAATAATAACACCAACTAACAACCAATAATCTTTTTCCTAATACGCGTCTCAATAACAATGTTAACATCATCAGTATGTATAACTATAAAAAGTTTAATTTATGACTAAGTTAAAATAACATTTTTCAAAGTACAATTTCTTGAAACAGCTCGGGCAATAACCTAGAAGTTTATGATTTCTAATGAGACCTTATATTAGTAAAATAATAATTTAGCCTTATCTAGCTAATCAACTTCGATACATCCTTTAAAAAATGCATCTTAGTA
>JBAIZL010000004.1:135897231-135997231 GCA_036971475.1 Prosapia bicincta | reverse complement strand
TATGTGTCTTTATTTACAGTTAGAATGAAATTATTAAAAATATATTTATTGATGCACGTTTAGACAAAAGTTATGCTCATTTTCAATTTTGCTATAGTAATGCCAAAATATATCTTGTGTTAAATAACTAATTAAAATTGAACTTATACAGTACAATTTAAATAATATACAGTTTCACCTAGAGTAGCATTTAACTAGGTTTAAAAAATTATATCTATTCTAGGAGATGCATCAGATTGTCAACTCGAAGCTCAACCGCTGACATTTAAATGGGGTTGGATAAATTAAGGTACTATACCTATGAGAATGAATCTCCAAGTATATAAATAAACTCAACAAGACTATAGACTCAACAAGACACATACGTAGAATACGTATTTCAAGAATTATTAATTTAGCTTTAACATAAAAACATTTCAAACTATTGGTCATACACAATACATCTAATCACCCCTACACAACACAAACACGCTGCATTTAATCATATGTTACACCGCCTAATAAATATACCAATGCTACAGAAAGACTACGAAGAAGAACGTAATACCATAAAATGCATCGTTCAACAAAACGGTTACCAACACACACTCATAGACAACATACCCAGGAAAATCAAACATAAACACCATCAAACCGCCACACAAACACTCCACACAAAAAACAACAAATACATATCCCTCACCTACCACAACAAAAAATACACACAAAATAGCCTCCACATTCAAAAAAACTTCATTACCAAATATCCTACAAAACAACAAACACTCTAAGAAAACATATACAACCTTTTCAAAAAGAAACTGACATATATAAACTCTCAGGTATTTACAAATTAACTTGCAACGATTGTCTTAACTATTACATTGGCCAAACCGGCAAGTCATTCTATACACGCATTACCCAGACATAACAAACAAACCCTAAATCCAGCTACGCAAAACACCCAAAAAACACTCAACACACACATACCGACATACACACTAATTTAAATATTCTACACACATTAAAACAGAGTAAACAACTAAAACCTTAGAAAAATATGAAATCTACAAACACTACGCAACAGACAGGGAAAATGTATTAAACGATCACACACACTTTGAAGCCAATATCCTTTTCCAGTACATGACACAAGACGCCGACACCTCACCCCACTCCACTGTCATAAATCCATCTCCGTCATACTGCTTGTAAACTGCCAAAAATGCCGCTAGTAGAGGATTAGCTCCGTAAAAGGAACGATCGTTTTGAAACGCGTCAGCAAGTAAGCAATCACATATTCACTTAGTTAAGTAGTTTAAAATTAGTTTATTTTAAACTATGATATTAAAAAACACAAGCAACAACCAATTCTCAACGTATTTAAAAAAGTATCTCTTTCACTCTTCACATAGTTCTAATAAATAAACGTAATTAACAATGCTCTGACAAGAAATAATGGGACTTTAGTTAGATGAGTATTTAGGGTGAGATAATTTAAGAAAGTTATTGGTTGGCCTAACAAGACCCGTTTTAATAATAAAAAATATTCTCACACAATTATACTTACAATGACACAGAACTATCATATAAATGTACCCTACATCTACCATCATAGGTTGCGTTGCGATTTCACAATCTATTACGTCTTCCGAAACTGTTTTTCTCATTCGAAATAAAAGTAATCGCTACGCCATCCAGGTATTTAAATATAATAATAGGTAAAAGTGTGTATTATAGTCTATCCATTTTGGGACGGCGGGTAAAAGATTAAGTCACCGCCCGAGCTCCCAACAATAGCTTGGGTCAGGCGCTCGGCGGCCGGCCGCCCGCGCTAATGAGGCGAAAAAAGCACTCCACTCCAAAATATTATCACATAAAAGTAAGCGTATTTTTTAATTTTTTATTACAGTTTTGATGTCTACGTGTGATTTCATGAAAAACTAGTCCAAACACGACGGAGTTATGTCAATTAGTAAAATTAGTGGTTACAAAAAATTGTATTTGGCCTTATTTAACTAATTGACATAACTCCGTCGTGTTTGGACTAGTTTTTCATGAAATCACACGTAGACATCAAAACTGTAATAAAAAATTAAAAAATACGCTTACTTTTATGTGATAATATTTTGGAGTGGAGTGCTTTTTACGCCTCATTAGCGCGGGCGACCGGCCGCCGAGCGCCTGACCCAAGCTATTGTTGGGAGCTCGGGCGGTGACTTAATCTTTTACCCGCCGTCCCAAAATGGATAGACTATAGTAGCTGACGTTAAAACTATATGAACGTTATGAGACTAACACACCAAACAATATGTAATATAAAATATTTCAAATAATTACATCAACAACTCAAGAAACAACCAATTCTTACAACGTATTTAAAAAAACCTCTTTTAACCTTAGACAATTACTGTTACAATCTAAAAGAAATATCGGAGAAGAGATATTTCTTCTACCATGATCGGTTGCGGTGAGAATTCACAATTAATTACGTTTCCTGATACGACTGTCCTTTATTCAAAATCAAAGTAATCGCTACTTTAGCAAATATAATTTATATAATAATGTGTTTAAGAGTGTAGTAGCTGAATTTCAAGATAAAAATCAGATAAAGTTAAAATATATATTACTATCTTCCATATAACTTTTGTTTATCCCTAAAATAGCATGAAAACAATTTCTCAAAAGCAATTTAAAGTTTGAGAGTTTGAACTTGATGAATAGACTTACAACCAACAACAGATTTATCAAGAATGATAGCAGAAGAGAAAATATCGGTAGATTTTTACATTTTCTAACTTGTAAGTTTCAATGGCCAATTAGTTTGTTTTGCAACCGTAACGGGTCTATTAGAAACTAAACAATATTTATGCAGTTGAGTTTTACTGAAAGCGATATTCTTTCATTTTTTAATTATTTTTGCAGAAAATGTGGATTATATGAGCGATCAGAAAAGACGTCCTTCTTGTCTTGCCATCTGTCCCTTCATATGATCGTACAGCTTCTGGATAGGTCGTTTCGGTTTTTCTGTTTTAGGACCTTCCTCAGTATTTTTGTTTCTCTAATTTATTTATAAATTTGCCTTGTTCATCGTAAATTAGTGCACAGTGGGTAGAACGTCTGCGTCAAAAGAACTACGTAAAGTAAATTACTAGGGGAAGCACTAATTGCTGGTTACATCAAGACAGGTGAAGCCGATCCATTATGTTAAGTTATTAATTTAAAAAATATTAACCAATGATGAAGTTTTTGAAATTAAATTTTATAATAGGTAATTAAAAAAATGGGTTTACTGTTGTTAGGAATTTCTAGAATGACTGTATAGTTTTAAGAAATGTTTTTAATTATTATAATGCGTATGTCTGTTATGAACTGTTTTATATAGCAAATGTTTCAACCAGTTCACTGAATAAAATCATCAACATTTTGTAGTCGCTATTGCTTAACATTCTGTGTGCGGTTCCAAAAGAAGCGACTCGTAAAGCGAGTAATCCGACAGAGTTGACATAGATCGCAGCACCTGGCGCTAATAAATCATGCAGGATATTGGCTCAGGCTGGGAAGCGACCGACAACTGACCTAATCCAATCGGCCATATTGGCAGAGCAATAAAATAAGCGGGAATTGGATTTTGTTGACTACTGTAAATATTTTGTCTGCAGAAAGAGAGCGAGAGGTAGTAAAAAGCCAACGTAAAGTCGGAAAACTGTGACTCTTCGTTCATTTTCCACGGAATTGCTACAACGCTTTACGTTCGGAATCGGCGAGAATAGTAATTCCATTAGGGCGGTGACAGCTGGTTGTGGATCAATAAGTGAGGAAATATATATATATATATATATATATATATATATATATATATATATATATATATTTAAAACAACATAGGTTATTAAAATACAAGAATATTTATTAATTTATATTCAAAGCTTTTCGTTGGTAAACAGTACCAACATCATCAGGAATGAAAACTACAATAAATTAATATATATATATATATATATATATATATATATATATATATAATTGTCTCGGTGACCGATTAGCTATACATAAATGTAATAATATTTACTCTGAGTATTGTACAAACTATTTGACGGAAATCTTTATATAACATGAAAAATTAGGTAAACACAAGGAAAAATAACATTTAAACACACATCTACCTCAAGTTTTATTTTACCTCACTAAGTGCTTTATTTGGAGTCAAATAATGTTTTAAAGTCTAATTATTCTTTAGTTACACTCCAAATTCTACACATATAATCCTTTTCATTAATTCCTGCCCCAGTTACCGTACTAAAGTGATTCTATAAAGATATCCAACCCTAATAACCTTACCCCAATTGTTCTGTCCCATAGATATGCTTCAATAACCCTATTCCAATAACGTACCTCAATATTTTACCATAGTTCTCCTATTCCTGTGATCCTGTGTTAAAATTGCTGCTCCTAATCTTCATCTTAAATCGTACTTTTATAAGACTTCTCATTTAATACTCCCGAAATTACCAACACAAGTGGTCCTATAACAGAAATCCAACTCCACTAATATTGCCCCTGTGATTCTATGTCAATAGATCTGGTTCAGTAATCCTACTTCAACAATTTGCTTCAAAGTTCTTACTATAGATATCCTCTTCCAGTAATCCTAAGGAGATAATTTTACTCCAAAACCTACCCCTATAAATCCTGCCCCAATTATCGTACTCAAGTAATACTACACCAGAAATGGAATAATTATTCAGTAATTCAACCCCAATAATCCCACCCTGTGGTTGTTTATAATTTACCATTAATTTCAATACCATTACGGGAGCCACAGCTCTTGAAAGCTCTATACTTTGAATAATAACAACTTTTCCCTTGACTCGAGAGGTATGTAAATGTTCTTGAAATATGACCTGGGTGTAGTTAGAATCCAAGGTTCAGGTGCTGGCGCAACTAAAGATATTTGTTTAATTAAAATCTACAAGTTAGAAAACATTGTATAAACGAGTTTAACTCACGACATAAGTTTTAAACTTGGGACCAATTAAACTGAACAAACAGTTTGCTCTGTGTTGAAGCACTAAGCTTGAAATATTGCTTGCATTAATATTGTCATTGGTTGTACTGTGCAAGTTTTAATTGAATTAAAAAGGTAACAAAGGAGATCTGGTTGTAACAATGCAAACCTTTTCCAGGAAAACTACGAGTGGGGATAGGTTGAAGAGTTGATTCTGCACGCCAGCGCTTAATTGGCTCAATGCACGTATCAGCGTTTTCTCTGATCCTGGTTCCAAACATCAAACAGCGGCTTTTCATTGTGTAATTAATTATAACTAGTTGTTTTTACGATATTTTTGACTGGAATTGGTTTAGACGAAGGAACAGTAGTCATTCACAAATATCATCAAAAGCCACACAAGCACTGAATTTTTAAAATCATAAATCCGTTATACAACTTATACACACATAAATACAATGCACTAGAGAGTCTATTATTCGAACTAATTGGAACTGGAGGGCGTTCGGATAATTATTAATATTGTATTAAATATAAAGCTATGTTTACGTTTTAGAAAACATTTAGAGTGAGTTATTGAGCTGTATGTACAGTACTTTACATTTTATTAGGCCTACTGTAATACAGGAACCAATTAGTTATTATATAAAGAAAATACCTATTGTGATACTGTATTATAAATAAAACAATGTTAAAGGCAGAATAAATGAAAACAAACCCTTATAATTATGCGTAGGCCTAAATTACTGTAAGTATTATTTAAATGTATACAATAATTTTAAAATTTACAACATATATAGTACACGTAGGTACTACAGTATTTATGTAGTTGTACAAAAAAATAACAAGAAATAATTGTCAACACATTTCTTACATAATGTTCCATTAGGAAATTCCCACCACGCACACGGCTGTCTGCACTATAAATCGTCTGTACCGCTACATAAATAATATTTACTCTCAGCATATTTTCCATGTTGTAACACACTTTAGATGGTGTTACATATTAAATTTGCAAATTTCAGAAAATAAGCGAGAATAAATTCAAAATTGTAATAATGTATAACTATGTAAAAAAAAAAAATTGTAAGGTATGATAAATATTTTTAATGAGATCTCTGGCTGATAGTGACATCTATCGAGAAAAATTTAAAATAAGTAATCAAGCTAGGGATATGCGCCCCGCGGATGCGCGATAGGTAGGAAGGCTGCTCGAATTTAATTTATCTCTCTCATTTGGCCAGGATGTAACCGGGAAAGGACGTCTCCAAATGGCAAGAAGATGTATTTAGTTTCTTTTTATTTTAATTAATATAAAGTACTCTTTTCTTTCAATCATGGCATGGAACATGGCTTACGATACCAGATACAAGATGGGTTGCAGACTTATTCATGGTTTTCCCGACGCTTATTCACGAAAATGAGGCCAGGCTTTACCGAGATTTACCACGAGGAGGAAGGGAAGTTGCGACAAGTTAACACAGCTAAGTGGGCGATTTAAAACTTTTAAAACTTAATTTCAAAATTTAAAACATTTCGAAGCTGAATTTCTAAATTATGAACATTGAACCTTTTAATTAATAAGCATAATTATTATTACGCATCTTTTGGTGCCAATATGTTTACATTTAATTATTAAATCTGATTATACAAGAAAGGCAAGTAAACTCGAATATATGTTCATTTTCAGCCATTGATTAATTTATTATTTGAAGGATTGCTATCCTTAAAAATTTATAAGTAAAATTAAAAATGTTCCATAATCCGTAACTGAGTGTTAAAGAAATTTATGTGTCATGATTTTAATTTATTTTATCTGTCTATTTTAAAATAAAAGTTTATGATTTGCTTTAATTGAATTTAAAAGTCATTATTTTACCAGCGCACAATTCCTTGCATTTCAAATAAATAAACTTTAAGAATTAATTCAAGAATATTCTGCTAATTTTAATTGTTTAACTTGGTAATTTAAAATACTTTAACTGTAACGGATTTATAGCTTCTATTGCGTTACAGACAGACGTTTCATTACGCCTCAACTGTAAGCTAGAAGTGAATATTAAATGTTTTAAGAGTTATAACTAAATAAAGTCCAATTTGTAAAATTATAAACCGTTACACAATTTGCGCAACTCTGCTTTTTTCATATTATAACATCCGTTACAATGTTCGAATAATTGACGCTCATGTTTCCGCGTTTTGCCATCATCAGTGACAAACAAGTACTCACTGACGTGCTAAAAGATTAGAAATGTTTATTGTGTCAATTGAATATCAATGTTTAGATATGTGTGCAGCAATACTAATCTCTAAAAACAAACTCGAAAGCATTTATAGCCTAATTAACTATTTAAACTATTTGGGTTTTACGATTTTCATTTTATACCAAATTTTAGTCCCTTTATAAAACCACAATAAAGAGTAGGTTATGCGTGTTGCTCACGAGAAACATTGCCGTCCCCAATTTTCCAGACCAAGGGGAGGTTTATCTACATACCTAAATCATTACATTTTCACGACGGTTAAACTCTTGGCCCAGTTACAATAAATAGACAATGAGTATTAATTGCAAGAACATTAGTAATTCAAAAACGTGTGAAATATAATCTGTATAGATATAATATTACTTTAAAAAACGTATTTTTAGTTACGTAACTAATAATAACAATTTTATTAAAAATTCTTCAATAAACACAAGTAATACAAATGTGGGAAGAAAATGGTAATTCGTAAAAAAAGTACAGTATTTCATAATTATTACTAACAAAATACCAGAGAAGTATTCTAACTGGTTTAAGGATTACTCCTTAGGATTATCTTTATTCCATCTATTCTTCATTTACCCTCTTCAAAGCGGAAAGGGTCAAACTTTAAAACTAAAAAAGAACAAAACCTTCGAACAGCAAGAAGTGTTCAACAGACTTCGCATACTTACATAGCCTAGTAAGTTAGATATATCTTGTACACCTCTAACCAAATGAAATCAGCCATTCTATCAAGACACGGAATAAAAACGTAGCAGTCCTTATTACATGCAAAATCCAGAATTCTAACCATAGTACCACAATAACTACCAAATCTATGTACGCAAATATTTCGAAAATTAATTGGGGGTGTACGGTATATCGTCCGATATGACCTTCCGCCCAGGGAAATTCAAATTTGTTGTGTTGGTAGAACGCTGCGTCCTGAAATAACAATAAACTAGGATAACGCGAGACACACGAATCTAAATGTCACCCTTGCAAATGAAATGATATCTGCGAATGGCGTCGGTTCATTTATCATCGGGCTGATTGTCACGAGGCCCTCTCTGAAGTTTATAAATGTTTGATACAGTACTGATGCAACCTTGTGTTACAATCGGTGTAAAAATATCAGTGTGAGCGGTGAATACGTACTAGTTACTTTTTATTGTAACTAGTATCTGAAATGAATTTATGAATAAGATATTTCTAAAGATATTGTATTTTTCAGCGGATTCTACAACACTCAAACGTAATCACGGCAGGAGCGTCTTCTTTACTGTCTTGTGCTCTTATTTCTGGAAATTTATAATTATAATAAAATTAAAAGCCGTAATATAGAATGTTTTTTAAAAGTCAACTCCTATTTAAGTAAAAAAAGACAAATTTTATTTGAGTTCTTTTAAATTTTCTAATATATATATATATATATATATATAATTAATAAATATATAAGTATATAACTCTAATATATATCAAAATAACAATATTAAGTGGTAAAATATGTATGGTTTCGACTATTACTTTTATTTGTTAATATTTATACGCTTTCTTTTTTTAGTCGCTTGGATTGTATTACAGTTTCTTTTCGTTTTCTTTTTGCATTGTCCGTTTGTGAAGCCAGGTTCGACATCGTTAATCAAGTTTGTTTATTTTGAACATTATTTATGACATTTTTTGTAACCGTGGCAACAATTTAAGGTTGTTCAATAGAAGTTTCGACTATAACCAGATGCGAGAAAAACAAGAATTAATATACTTCTTTGAAAAATACACTTCTAGCTATGGGAAAGTTGAGTCATCGCCAAAAGCACTAGACTTTGAACATGAAGATACTCAGTTCGAATCCGATCTAGACCTCCAAATTTGTACTATATAATTATTTAATAAATATTTTTAAACGCTGTATTAACATCAATTGTCAGCCAGTACAGGTTTAAAAAATGTATTTGAACTTGATTGGATGAATGAAAATGTTTTTAATAACGATTGAATATTTATAAAGTCGAGTGAGAACGATGGAAATTTATAAAATCTCTCTTTCTCTCTCTCTCTCTCTCTATCTCTCTCTCTCTCTCTCTCTCTCTCTCTCTCTCTCTCTCTCTATATATATATATATATATATATATATATATATATATATATATATATATATATATATATATATATATATATAGGGGAGAGAATGACCTTATATAAGGAACCAAAGAAAACACTGTAATCAACGGATAAAGTAATGAGTGTTTAAAAGTAATTCCTGTCACCTGTTTGTAACATTTATTGAATAAAACAGGCCCTAACTACTCAAGCAGACAAGTGAAAGCAACCGTCTTTAACGCAGACAAAAACCTAGTAGAAAATAAATTAGGAGGGGTTCAAACATGAGTGCACGTGCGCGAGCGCGCACGCGCGTGTGTATAAGTCTCGACCTATAGCTCATACATTTGATGTTTTAACGGAGACATCCTGTTTGTGAGGTATACAGGTACACTGTTCTTTGTCAAATAGAACTGCAGCTTCAGTGGAGAAATCATAGGTATTTAATTGCCGACAGAACTAAGCAAAACATTTATTTCGAAAATCTGTTTTAATATGTTCGTTTTGTTATGAGTTATAAAAAAATTAATTCATAAATTTAATCCGAGATTTTACACAAGCAATTTCATCCCTTACAAAAGCAAAGTGGTAACTCGCGACAAATGTGGCGCCATTAAAAACGTTATGAAAGTCGTAAACTGTAGGCGACGTCTTAGTATATACGTTAGCGAGAGCGCGGGGTCAGTCGTGCCGGAGAGTTATCAAAGGAAGGGCGTATTAGGTTTATGTTTATGCCATTCAATAGGAAATTATTGTTTTATGCATTCTGAATAATATTACGTTTTAAAAAGTAATCAGTCAATATATTTTCAACATAATTATTTATTTGAATTTAAACTCTTTTTCATGGTGTCGCGTCAGATATGCCCAGCGACACTTGTGCCCAGCGACATTTGTGACCACATTGGTTCAAGGGGTGGGGGGAAGATACACTGGAAATCTCAACCCTCACCCTGACACGCTGCTAAGCCGAATGCCCCAGTCACTTGACACTTTCTCCTGGCTGTCTTGGTGTTAATTAGAATTCCTGGTTGTCTTGGTGTTAGTATTCGGACTGTTCGTATAGTGTATTCAGTGACGTTTATACTACCATGGAGCTTTCTACGACAACGAAGGGTAAAGAGTGCGCGCTATACGAAGGCTACTGCTATTACTTCAAGCGGAAAAATGAGGATGGTGTGATTTCTTGGCGATGTTCAAAGGTAAACTCAAAAAAGTGTTTTGGCGCTATCAAGAGCCGAGACGGTGAGGTATTGAGTGAAACCGATCATCAATGTGGAGCTCCAGATGTGGCAAGGCTGGAGGTGAAGAAAACTGTTCAAAAAGCGAAGAAGAGGGCTCGAGATGAAGATCTATTTCGAAAATATATAATGAAGAATTAGGCGAACTTCACAACAAAGGATATGAATTTGTCACGGAGATGCCATCTCAACGTGCTTCGAAGAGAGATCTCCATCGTCAACGGTACAAATCTCAAGGAAACCAAACAGAGCCCGAAACATGATATCATCCTTAATAAAGAGATATTGAAAATTAAAGATGGCAGCAGTTTTCTTCTCGCTGACGACAACGCTGGTGAAAGAATTTTAGTGTTCTGTGGAAACAGAGGAAGGGAGGGACTGAAATTCCAAAAAGAGTTTTTTATGGATGGAACGTTCAAGAGCTCAAGCAAGCAGTTTTCGCAGATATATTTAAACCACGCCGATTTTGTAAGTTCGCCAGAAGAAACAAATGTATACCCTGTGGCTTTTGTACTGTTGCCGAATAAAAAGAAAGAGACATACATTAGGCGGTTTCAAATTATACGTGACGTTATGCCTAGCTGGTCGCCAAGAACTGTCAACGTTGACTTCGAAATAGCAGCGATATCAGCGTTAAAAGAGGTGTTCCCTTTGGTTGTGGTAAAGTGGTGTTATTTCCACATGAAGAAGTGTCTGTGGAGAAGAGTGCAGGAGGTAGGTCTCACGCGCGACTACAAAGACAATGACCAAGTACGCCTTCACATTCAAATGTGTGCAGCTCTTGCATTCCTTAAACCTGAGGATGTTAGTGACGGTTGGTTGGAGATCTACTCTCAGGCTCCAGAAAATGCAAAACTAACTGAGTTTTTTGATTATTTCATAGAAACATGGCTGAAAAATGATGACTACCCTATTGAACTATGGAACTGCCACAACAGACGTCATAGAACAACTAATGCTGTTGAAGGATGGAACAACAGACTAAACAACACCCTTCGGAAAACAAATCCTAGAATCAAAGAATTGATTAGCTGTTTGAAATCTGAAGCGGAAAATGCAGCCCGCACTTACATGACGCTACAGTTGAACCTTGGAGGGAAGAGGAGAAAATCCACTTATTGTGGACTGGACGAGGGCATTAACAAAACATTCAAGACTTATGAACAAAATGGTGACATAAGAACATTTCTTTTAACTATATCCTACTTACAAAAATTAGATTGAGCTCAAACTGGATAATGATAAAAGTAATGACCATATTTGTAAATAGTACGAAATTCATTTAAAAAAAAAACAAAAAAAATACAAAAATTAAAATACAAAAAAAAAGAAATTGACAGGTTGAACTATGATATAAAAAAACAAATATAAAAATGATGAAGCTTATAGCTGATTTTAAACACGCCTAAATGATAGAAAACTGACTTGTGTTTCTAAGTAATGGTGAAACTTGTTTTCTATCACGTAGCCAGTCCAAAGCCTGGGCAAAGTGTGATGGGAATCAGAGAGGCCATAATCATACCTAATGCACGAAATAATGTGGGTCTCCCAATCCATGGTATATTTAGGGTAGCTTGGTCACAACTGTCGCATATTTCATCATGGTCACAAGTGTCGCTGGGCACATCTGTCGTATATTCCTTTTTCATTGAAAACTTATAAGAAATGATTATTAAAAACATCTGTTTTTACCAATATAAGCAACTTTTACTTCAATTTAGTATTGATTAAACGTGAATGAATTTCTGTTGTTTTTTGGTCAAGGTAAATGGGTTTCTTAGAGTTACTGGAAAACTGAAAATGTTAAATAGGTCCTAGTAAATCAAATTTGGAAAAACTTTCGAGAATAGTAATAACAATAAGGATAAGTGACAGTTTGAAGCTCATTGGACAGTGAGAATTGTGAAAAAGGAGCTGGACAGAGAAAACCTCTACATCAATAAAATTGTGCATTTGTTAGTGCAAAGCCCCAAATAAATCTATCAGATAACGCTTTTGTGGGACTGGCATAAAAAAAAGACTTTTCTGAGACTTACTCTTAGGAAGTTATTAAGTGGGAACCATACCCCCACTTATACTCAATATAGACAGTCGATCAAACTTTATCACAGGTTTCAGGACGTGTGTGTAGGAAATTAAATTGATATAATTTTTTGATCGGCTGGACCGATCTTTAAACTTATTGAAAACATTAACAGCCATATTTGAGTGTAGTGGGTTAACGGAAATGTCCAGTGTTAACATTATAGTGTGGCCTATTTTCAAGGGACAAATTGGACAAATATCTTCAAAGGAATAATCCCTCGTAAAGATTACTTACAAATTCTACAAAACCAGAATGCTTCCTGTTTTACAGAACCAGTCTTATGACGATGAAGAAGAGTGGATCTCCAGAACCCCTAGTTGCGTGGCATGATAAGAATTATTCTTGCTTTTCCTCAACGTAGGTTAAAGCGAAGAGGACTTCAGACGCCCGTGGTCCGTTATTTTAGTTGCAGGGCAGCTAACGGAGGTAATCATTTCAAACATTTGCACGCCTAAACGTCAAAGCAACCTAATAACTATGTGTTACACATCAGTTCAAAATGTGAATACATTCCATTAGACTGTCTTTTTGGTATATATATATATATATTATAACATAAAGTACGAGGCTTTAGATTAAATTAAGATAGTTGCTAAAATAATCATCTGTGAATTAAGCAAGGGAAGATACAAATAGTTTTTCTATTGCGGACAAAGCAAGTACCAAAGCAGGTCATTATTCTTTCCAGGAAAGCGATAAGTTGAGTCCGGCAACCATTGACAATAAAAGGTCCAAAGCTTGTTAAGACGGGGAATCCAGCGGCCGATATAGCCTGGGGAATTAACCGTGTACCGTTAGGTTTAGCTAATTGTAGAACTGAGGGAAACTGACAAAGAACGTATTGGTGGTAGTGGGAGAGATAAGGGAATTCATAAAAACTAAATGATCGGGAGTTTTGGAGGAAGTTTTGAAGAGAGTCTCTGAGGAAGAAGACAGGTTGGTGGGGACAAGGATGGAAGTGTTGTAAAGGGAAAATTTTGTTAAATTAAGTAGAGTTTTTTATAAGTAATATTTAGTAAAGTGCGACGTAAAAGTTTTTTTTTTGTATCAAGTGTTAGCGCGGAAGTGAACAAGCCAGGATTCCAGGGACTCTTCAGAACAATAAGTATATTTGAAAATAAGTGTAGCCAACAGACATCTATCTTTTAGTTTAAAACAAAATTTTTAATTTCATCAAAAAAATTTATAAAATAATTCTATTCACCATTTCTAATTTAAAATCAAAGTTCCCGTAAAAGCGACCCCGAGAGCAAGAATAAAAATGTAATACTATTTTTTTGTTATTCTATTAGAAATCTAAAGCCTCAGAAGACCATCTTTATTATTGTAATTTAGTTAAGATATCAAGCCTGTCACTGCACAATATTAATATAATTTTGGGATAATGTGTAGAGTTAATTGAAGAAAATAAATGCAAGTGATGTTTAAAAAGTGATAAGATTGTTAATTCTTTTATAAACCTGAAGGTGTGACTTTAATAGGTAAGGTAATTAAATAACATTTAGAATAATTTTAATTATAACAAAAGTTGAGTTATAATTTGGCGCCCAACGTGGGGCAAAGATAAGTTATAATTTGACGCTCAACGTATTGGCCAAGTTAGTTATAATTTGACGCCCAACGTATTGGCATAGTTAAGTTATAATTTGACGCCAAACGTATTGGCAAAGATAAGTTATAATTTGACGCCCAACGTATTGGCAAAGTTAGTTATAATATATATATATATATATATATATATATATATATATATATATATATATATATATATATATATATATATATATATATAAAATTGAAGTTATACACTTTAACACGTATAAAAAAGTAGGCTAACAAATTAACAACTGAAATTTATTTTTCAGTTCTAACTGAAGAAGCTCTAATCTTCCGAAACAGCCGACCTTATTATAAGATCAAAGTACTCATACATCCAAGTGTTTGAAATCGCCACCGTTAATTGCAATTCAACTAAAATATTAAGGCAATACTGAATTGCAAATTATATGTATTTAATGTAAAGCTACCACATGAAAGGATATTTAGTCTTCTGTTTTAGCTGTTCCGTTATCATTTTTATGTCTTTTAAAACATAAAATGTCGTTAAAATAAAAAAATGTTAATTAGTGTCCTTTTGACCTATGTTTTGATGAGGAAAGGTGTCAAGATAATTGTTTTTACGTTGCATCATTTGTTTGGTTGTTACTATAGAAGTTTTTAAATAAACTTGTGTTAGAGCACAAAATGTAGCTCATATCTTCATAAGGGTAGCCACCGGTTGTCTCCGAAATTGAATCGGTTGCTCTGAACTAGAGGTCGAGTGTTAGGGTAGTTAATAATTAACACAATCTGTGAGAAGTCTGAGAGACGTCTGTGAGAACTTGTGAGATGATCCGTCTCAAGTAAGAAGTTGTGCAACTTGCGAGAAGTCCTGCAACTTCAGAGAGAACCTGGAATTTGTGAGAAATCCTGGAACTTTGAGAGGTCCTGCTTCGTGTTAGAGGTCCTGCATCTTGTGAGAAGTCCTGAAAATTATGAGAGGCTCTGCAACATAAGAGAGGTTCTGCGTCTTGTGAGAAGTCCTCGAACTTGTGGGAGGTTCTGCAACTATTGAAAGGTCCTGCGACTAGTGAGAACTCCCGCCACTTGTAAGAGGTTCTGCATCTTGGGAGAGGTCCTTCAACTTCAGACAGCTCCTGCAACTAGTAAGAGGTCTGGAAACTTGTGAGAGGTCCTGCAACTTGTGAGAAATCCAGGAACTTATGAAAGGTTCGGCAACATCTGAGAGATCCTGGAACTTGTGAGCAATCCTGGATTTTGTGAGAGGTCGTGCAACATGTTAGAGGTCCTGGAATATGTGAGAGGTCCTGGAATATGTGAGAGGTCCTGCCACCCATGATAGGTGTAATAGATGTAAGGTAAACGACGGTATCATGAGTGCTTATTCAAATTCGTTCTTTTTATTGAATTCTTTTACGATAGTATAGCTACAGGTGTCACCTTATTTATGATATTAGGATAGCTCATGCTTTCCGAAATGAGAAAAAGGGCCTAAAAATTTCGCTGAACGAAAATCAATCATAATTTTACCTCTGCTCAAGTTTATTAATTGTTAAAAGTTCAATATCATAGGAAATTCATGATGCACACCAGGAAAATCTATCCACAGTTCTAATACCTTGATAATAAAAGTAAAATCTTGAACAATATTATTATTTTGAAGTGAGCACGTATTGGTGACATATTTCAATTTAGTGAAATTATTTTAGTTTGTGACGTTTTATTCTAAATATTAGAATATTCGCTTAGTAATTGTAAGCCGAGATTTCATACCTGGAATATAATCCTCTGTAAAGGCAAAGTGGTGTAAACTAGCGACAAATATGGCGGCATTAGCGAAGTTATGGAAGTCGTAAACTAGAGACAATGCTTCTTTTGTCTTAAAATTTAACGAGGGTGGTTGGTGAACATGTGGCTTGGATCTGTCATACTTTGCCACACAGATTGACTGGAGCATAACATCAGAGTTACGTCACGGTAGTCGTACTTGAATGTTACGTTACGTTACTTTCTCGTAAATGATAGGTTACGCTATGGAACTCTCCCATTACTATCATGTTATCTCACTACTCTCGCTTGAAAGTTTTTACCTGCTCTAACTTTAATATTACGGAATACTACATCTCTCTAATTTGTACGATAAACTACGTACGTTTTGGTATTCTTACTTGAATGTTACGTTACGCTATAGTAACTTGTTTGTCACGTCATATTATTACTGCTACTCTTTAAACCTAACAAATTGCATATCGATTTTCGATTACATTGTATGTGTTCAACTGACAGTAAGCTATTCCAATATATCTAACTGACTACGCCACTCGGATATATCCAACTAACTGTACGCCACTCGGAAATAGCCAACTGAATGTAAGCCACTCGGATAGAGTCAACTAAATATCCGCCACTCGGATATATCCAACTAACTGTACGCCACTCGGAAATAGCCAACTGAATGTAAGCTACTCGGATAGAGCCAACTAAATATACGCCTCTTGGATATCCAACTAACTGTACGCCACTCGGATATAACCAACTGAATGTAAGCCACTCGGATAGGGCCAACTAAATATACGCCACTCGGATATACCCAACTAAATGTACGCCACTCGGAAATAGCCAACTGAATGTAAGCCACTCGGATATAGCCAACTAACTGTAAGCCACTCGGAAATAGCCAACTAAATATACGCCATCGCATATATCCAACAAACTGTACGCCACTCAGAAATAGCCAACTGAATGTAAGCCACTCGGATATATCCAACTAACTGTACGCCACTCGGAAATATCCAACTGAATGTAAGCTACTCGGATAGAGCCAGCTAAATATACGCCTCTCGGATATCCAACTAACTGTACGCCACTCGGATATAACCAACTGAATGTAAGCCACTCGGATAGGGCCAACTAAATATACGCCACTCGGATATACCCAACTAAATGTACGCCACTCGGATACAGCCAACTACATGTAAGCCACTCGGATGGAGCCAACTACATGTAAGCCACTCGGATAGAGCCAACTAAAAATACACCTCTCGGATATATCCAACTAACTGTACGCCACTCGGATATAACCAACTGAATGTAAGCCACTCGGATAGAGCCAACTAAATATACGTCACTAGGATATATCCAACTAACTGTACGCAACTCGGAAATAGCCAACTGAAAGTATGCAACTCGGATATAACCAACTGACTGTACGCCCCTCGGATACAGCCAACTACATGTAAGCCACTCGGATAGAGCCAACTAAATATACGTGTCTCGGATATATCCAAATAACTGTACGCCACTCGGAAATAGCCAACTGAATGTAAGCCACTCGGAGGGAGCCAACTGAATGTAAGCCACTCGGATATATCCAACTAACTGTACGCCACTCGGAAATAGCCAACTGAATGTAAGAAACTCGGATACAGCAAACTACATGTAAGCCACTCGGATAGAGCCAACTAAATATACACCACTCGGATATATTCAACTAACTGTACGCCACTCGGATAGAGCCAACAACATATACGCCACTCGGATATCTTCAACTAACTGTACGCCACTCGGAAATAGACAACTGAATGTAAGCTACTCGGATGGAGCCAACTAAATATACGCCACTCGGATATAACCATCTAACTGTACGCCACTCGGATACAGCCAACTACATGTAAGCCACTCGAATAGAGCCAACTAAATATATGCCACTCGGATATATCCAACTAACTGTACGCCACTCGGAAATAGCCAACTGAATGTAAGCCACTCGGATGGAGCCAACTAAATATACGCCTCTCGTATATAACTAACTAACTGTACGCCACTCGGATACAGCCAATTACATGTAAGCCACTCGGATAGAGCCAACTAAATATACGCCACTCGGATATATCTAACTCACTGTACGCCACTCGGATATAGCCAACTAAATATACGCCACTCGGATATATCCAACTAACTTTACGCCACTCGGAAATAGCCAACTGAATGTAAGCCACTCGGATGGAGCCAACTGAATGTAAGCCACTCGGATAGAGCCAACAACATATCCGCCACTCGGATATCTCCAACTAACTGTACGCCGCTCGGAAATAGCCAACTGAATGTAAGCTACTCGGATGGAGCCAACTAAATATACGCCACTCGGATATAACCATCTAACTGTACGCCACTCGGATACAGCCAACTACATGTAAGCCACTCGGATGGAGCCAACTACATGTAAGCCACTCGGATAGAGCCAACTAAAAATACACCTCTCGGATATATCCAACTAACTGTACGCCACTCGGATATAACCAACTGAATGTAAGCCACTCGGATAGAGCCAACTAAATATACGTCACTAGGATATATCCAACTAACTGTACGCAACTCGGAAATAGCCAACTGAAAGTATGCAACTCGGATATATCCAACTAACTGTACGCCACTCGGAAATAGCCAACTGAATGTAAGAAACTCGGATACAGCCAACTACATGTAAGCCACTCGGATAGAGCCAACTAAATTTACGCCACTCGGATATAACCAACTGACTGTACGCCCCTCGGATACAGCCAACTACATGTAAGCCACTCGGATAGAGCCAACTAAATATACGTGTCTCGGATATATCCAAATAACTGTACGCCACTCGGAAATAGCCAACTGAATGTAAGCCACTCGGAGGGAGCCAACTGAATGTAAGCCACTCGGATATATCCAACTAACTGTACGCCACTCGGAAATAGCCAACTGAATGTAAGAAACTCGGATACAGCCAACTACATGTAAGCCACTCGGATAGAGCCAACTAAATATACACCACTCGGATATATTCAACTAACTGTACGCCACTCGGAAATAGACAACTGAATGTAAGCTACTCGGATGGAGCCAACTAAATATACGCCACTCGAATATAACTAACTAACTGTACGCCACTCGGATACAGCCAACTACATGTAAGCCACTCGGATAGAGCCAACTAAATATACACCACTCGGATATATTCAACTAACTGTACGCCACTCGGAAATAGACAACTGAATGTAAGCTACTCGGATGGAGCCAACTAAATATACGCCACTCGAATATAACTAACTAACTGTACGCCACTCGGATACAGCCAACTACATGTAAGCCACTCGGATAGAGCCAACTAAATATACACCACTCGGATATATTCAACTAACTGTACGCCACTCGGATAGAGCCAACAACATATACGCCACTCGGATATCTTCAACTAACTGTACGAAACTCGGAAATAGCCAACTGAATGAAAGCTACTCGGATGGAGCCAACTAAATATACGCCACTCGGATATAACCATCTAACTGTACGCCACTCGGATACAGCCAACTACATGTAAGCCACTCGAATAGAGCCAACTAAATATATGCCACTCGGATATAATCAACTAACTGTACGCCACTCGGATACAGCCAACTACATGTAAGCCACTCGGATGGAGCCAACTAATCATACGCCACTCGGATACAGCCAACTACATGTAAGTCACTCGGATGGAGCCAACTAAATATACGCCACTCGGAAATAGCCAACTGAATGTAAGCCACTCGGATGGAGCCAACTAAATATACGCCTCTCGTATATAACTAACTAACTGTACGCCACTCGGATACAGCCAACTACATGTAAGCCACTCGGATAGAGCCAACTAAATATACGCCACTTGGATATATCTAACTCACTGTACGCCACTCGGATATAGCCAACTAAATATACGCCACTCGGATATATCCAACTAACTTTACGCCACTCGGAAATAGCCAACTGAATGTAAGCCACTCGGATGGAGCCAACTGAATGTAAGCCACTCGGATAGAGCCAACAACATATCCGCCACTCGGATATCTCCAACTAACTGTACGCCGCTCGGAAATAGCCAACTGAATGTAAGCTACTCGGATGGAGCCAACTAAATATACGCCACTCGGATATAACCATCTAACTGTACGCCACTCGGATACAGCCAACTACATGTAAGCCACTCGGATGGAGCCAACTACATGTAAGCCACTCGGATAGAGCCAACTAAAAATACACCTCTCGGATATATCCAACTAACTGTACGCCACTCGGATATAACCAACTGAATGTAAGCCACTCGGATAGAGCCAACTAAATATACGTCACTAGGATATATCCAACTAACTGTACGCAACTCGGAAATAGCCAACTGAAAGTATGCAACTCGGATATATCCAACTAACTGTACGCCACTCGGAAATAGCCAACTGAATGTAAGAAACTCGGATACAGCCAACTACATGTAAGCCACTCGGATAGAGCCAACTAAATTTACGCCACTCGGATATAACCAACTGACTGTACGCCCCTCGGATACAGCCAACTACATGTAAGCCACTCGGATAGAGCCAACTAAATATACGTGTCTCGGATATATCCAAATAACTGTACGCCACTCGGAAATAGCCAACTGAATGTAAGCCACTCGGAGGGAGCCAACTGAATGTAAGCCACTCGGATATATCCAACTAACTGTACGCCACTCGGAAATAGCCAACTGAATGTAAGAAACTCGGATACAGCCAACTACATGTAAGCCACTCGGATAGAGCCAACTAAATATACACCACTCGGATATATTCAACTAACTGTACGCCACTCGGATAGAGCCAACAACATATACGCCACTCGGATATCTTCAACTAACTGTACGCCACTCGGAAATAGACAACTGAATGTAAGCTACTCGGATGGAGCCAACTAAATATACGCCACTCGAATATAACTAACTAACTGTACGCCACTCGGATACAGCCAACTACATGTAAGCCACTCGGATAGAGCCAACTAAATATACACCACTCGGATATATTCAACTAACTGTACGCCACTCGGATAGAGCCAACAACATATACGCCACTCGGATATCTTCAACTAACTGTACGAAACTCGGAAATAGCCAACTGAATGAAAGCTACTCGGATGGAGCCAACTAAATATACGCCACTCGGATATAACCATCTAACTGTACGCCACTCGGATACAGCCAACTACATGTAAGCCACTCGAATAGAGCCAACTAAATATATGCCACTCGGATATATCCAACTAACTGTACGCCACTCGGAAATAGCCAACTGAATGTAAGCCACTCGGATGGAGCCAACTAAATATACGCCTCTCGTATATAACTAACTAACTGTACGCCACTCGGATACAGCCAACTACATGTAAGCCACTCGGATAGAGCCAACTAAATATACGCCACTCGGATATATCTAACTCACTGTACGCCACTCGGATATAGCCAACTAAATATACGCCACTCGGATATATCCAACTAACTTTACGCCACTCGGAAATAGCCAACTGAATGTAAGCCACTCGGATGGAGCCAACTGAATGTAAGCCACTCGGATAGAGCCAACAACATATCCGCCACTCGGATATCTCCAACTAACTGTACGCCGCTCGGAAATAGCCAACTGAATGTAAGCTACTCGGATGGAGCCAACTAAATATACGCCACTCGGATATAACCATCTAACTGTACGCCACTCGGATACAGCCAACTACATGTAAGCCACTCGGATAGAACCAACTAAATATACGCCACTCGGATATATCCAACTAACTGTACGCCACTCGGAAATAGCCAACTGAATGTAAGCCAATCGGATGGAGCCAACTAAACATACGCCACTCGGATATATCCAACTAACTGTACGCCACTCGGATATAGCCAACTAAATATACGCCACTCGGATATAATCAACTAACTGTACGCCACTCGGATACAGCCAACTACATGTAAGCCACTCGGATGGAGCCAACTAATCATACGCCACTCGGATACAGCCAACTACATGTAAGTCACTCGGATGGAGCCAACTAAATATACGCCACTCGGATATATCCAACTAACTGTACGCCACTCGGATACAGCCAACTGAATGTAAGCCACTCGGATGGAGCCAACTAAATATACGCCACTCGGATATAACCAACTAACTGTACGCCATTCGGATACAGCCAACTGAATGTAAACCACTCGGATATAGACAACCGACTGTACGCCCCTCGGACATGCCAAACGACTCTACACCACTTGAATATATACAACTGACTATAAGCTACTTGGATATATTAAACTGACTGTAGGCCACTCGGATATATGAAACTGAATGTAAGCCACTCGGATAGAGCCAACAACATATCCGCCACTCGGATATCTCCAACTAACTGTACGCCGCTCGGAAATAGCCAACTGAATGTAAGCTACTCGGATGGAGCCAACTAAATATACGCCACTCGGATATAACCATCTAACTGTACGCCACTAAGATACAGCCAACTACATGTAAGCCACTCGGATAGAACCAACTAAATATACGCCACTCGGATATATCCAACTAACTGTACGCCACTCGGAAATAGCCAACTGAATGTAAGCCACTCGGATGGAGCCAACTAAATATACGCCACTCGGATATATCCAACTAACTGTACGCCACTAGGATATAGCCAACTAAATATACGCCACTCGGATATAATCAACTAACTGTACGCCACTCGGATACAGCCAACTATATGTAAGCCACTCGGATGGAGCCAACTAAACATACGCCACTCGGATACAGCCAACTGAATGTAAGCCACTCGGATGGAGCCAACTAAATATACGCCACTCGGATATATCCAACTAACTGTACGCCACTCGGATATAGCCAACTAAATATACGCCACTCGGATATAATAAACTAACTGTACGCCACTCGGATACAGCGAACTACATGTAAGCCACTCGGATGGAGCCAACTAAATATACGCCACTCGGATATAACCAACTAACTGTATTCCACTCGGTACTGCTAACTACATGGAAGCCACTCGGATAGAGCCAACTAAATTTACGCCACTCGGATATAATCAACTAACTATACGCCACTCGCATACAGCCAACTAAATATACGCCACTCGGATACAGCCAACTACATGTAAGCCACTCGGATAGAGCCAACTAAACATACGCCACTCGGATACAGCCAACTACATGTAAGCCACTCGGATAGAGCCAACTAAATATACGCCACTCGGATATATGCAACTAACAGTACGCCACTCGGATACAGCCAACTGAATGTAAGCCACTCGGATGGAGCCAACTAAATATACGCCACTCGGATATAACCAACTAACTGTACGCCATTCGGATACAGCCAACTGAATGTAAACCACTCGGATATAGACAACCGACTGTACGCCCCTCGGACATGCCAAACGACTCTACACCACTTGAATATATACAACTGACTATAAGCTACTTGGATATATTAAACTGACTGTAGGCCACTCGGATATATGAAACTGACTGCTCGGATATACGTAATTGACTTTACGCCACACGGATATAATCAACGGATTGTACGCCACTCGGTTATAAAAAACTGACTGTATGACATTCGGTTGACATTCGGACTGTCCACCACTCGGATATAGCCAACGGGTTGTACGCCACCCAGTTGTAACCAACTGACTGTACCCCACTCTTGTACAACTGAATGTGAGCCGTTCCGATATAACCAACAGACTATACACCAATCGGTTATAGCCAACGGATTGTAAGCCACTAGGCTATAACCAACTGACTGTACGCCACTCTTGTACAACTAACTGTATGCCATTTGGATATAACCAACTGAGTGTAGGCCTACAGCAATCGGATAAAGAAACGGATTGTATGTCACTCTTGTACAACTGACTGCACGCCACTCTTGTACAACTAACTGTATGCCATTTGGATATAACCAACTGAGTGTAGGCCTACAGCAATCGAATAAAGCCAAAGGATTGTATGCCACTCTTGTACAACTAACTGTATACCACTCTTGTACAACTAACTGTATGCCATTTGGATATAACCAACTGAGTGTAGGCCTACAGCAATCGGATAAAGCCAACGGATTGTTTGCCCCTCTTGTACAACTGACTGTATACCACTCTTGTATAACTAACTGTATGCCATTTGGATATAACCAACTGACTGTAGGCCTACACCAATCGGATAAAGCCAACGGATTGTATGCCACTCTTGTACAACTAACTATATACCACTCTTGTACAACTAACTGTATGCCATTTGGATATAACCAACTGAGTGTAGGCCTGCAGCAATCGGATAAAGCCAACGGATTGTATACCACTCTTGTACAACTAACTGTATACCACTCTTGAACAACTAACTGTATGCCAATTGGATATAACCAACTGAGTGTAGGCCTACAGCAATCGGATAAAGCCAACGGATTGTATGCCACTCTTGTACAACTAACTGTATACCACTCTTGTACAACTAACTGTATGCCATTTGGATATAACCAACTGAGTGTAGGCCTACAGCAATCGGATAAAGCCAACGGATTGTATGCCACTCTTGTACAACTAACTGTATACCACTCTTGTACAACTAACTGTATGCCATTTGGATATAACCAACTGAGTGTAGGCCTACAGCAATCGGATAATGCCAACGGATTGTATCCCCTCTTGTACAACTGACTGTCTGCCAGTCGGACATATACATCTAAAAACCATTCAGATATATCCAAACAATACAGAAATCGTGTGTTATTTAGAAATTACTGTCGTACTGGGATCAAATTTCACTAACAAATAAAGTTTTTATTGCGAAACGAATAGCCTAATTTGTTATATATTATCCAGAAAGCGACCGCCATAAAGCCGCCCGTTTAGTTTTGACACGTCGTTGTTCTGATTTATTACAACCGTATTCATGTTCGTCACTGCAAGCACCCATAAAGTGTATTGCTATGGCTTGGCGCATTAGGGGAATTTTATTAGTTCAAATCTATTAAAATGGTGGTTACGTAACGCGTTTGCTTTTAATATTTGGATCGTTCATTATTTAGTGCTACATATTGGTGACAATGCTTGTTCCACAAAGAGAAGAGCAGCTGTAAATTTTACAAGTTAAATTCAAACAAAAACCAGTAATACTAAATAAAATGATTAGAACAACAGGCATGTCGTATTTAGCTAACATGTATTTTAATGTGGTAGTTTTTTTAATTAAATTTTGCCTATAATGAAATAAACGTTATTTATTAGATTTGAAATTTACCTGTGAGTTAAAGTAATATGTACACACACCAGCAATAAATTCTTGTATTACATGAAACGCGTTTCAGCGATCAAGTGATCTTCGGTATTTAAAACTACAATATAACAAATAATGTAAACAAAAAGTTTTTAAAGTTATTTCCTACTTAGATTAACAAAACCAAATTTATTTTAGTTATTTTTTTATTACAAAAATAAAAAATTACAATTATTATAAATAAAGTATCATAACCTATGCGTTAAGACAGCTGTTCCACTATATAACCTATAACGTAATAAAATATACTGTTTTATAAAATTATTATTTTAAGCCAAATGGTACGAAATAACTATATTGCATAACTTGTCTATTTGTGACCGTATCTTTCATATAAAGCTAAAATTAATTCATTATTATATTTAATTAACGAATTAATATTTGAAAAAAATGTATCAACATCGAGTGTCATTTAGTTCAAGTTAAAAAAATGTATTTGAACTTGAGTGGATGAATAAAAAGTATTTTAATAATGATTGATAATTTGAACAAGATATATAACTAAATACAAAATTTGGAATTTGAGCAATATATAAAGAACAAAAGTCAAAATACAAATACAAGAATTATATTTGAATTTACAATTCAAATGTTGTAAAAATTGTAAATTCAAATATAATTCTTGTATTTGTATTTTGACTTTTGTTCTTTATTAATACACAAGAAAACATATTGCGATATATATATATATATATATATATATATATATATATATATATATATATATATAAGAAGAGTGTGAACTAACAGAAGAAATTTGAAAAGAGTAAAATTTGATTTGAGTTTTTATACTTTCAAGTATTTTTAAATTGAAAATAAGTCATTGTGAATTAGCTTATCTGATTAGAAAGATTTTGTTTTAAAACAAATTTTCGTATATAGTTACTCTGAATTAATTTCAAAGACCTCTTTTCCTCTAGGTATGTACTAATACGAACATTTTAAAATGCCGATTCTTAGGTTTAATTTAACATTTTCACTTTTCGTTCTCGATATATTGGAATTACTACTTTATAGATACAAACTGTAATGTATATAGTCTACTTTCTAAATAAAATATACAAACACAATAGGCCTATAAGCCTTCTTAATAAAACTAATTAAAAAGTTTCATTCTTGAACAATTTTGATTGAAACTAACCCTCGAAAAAAAAGCAACGACACGAAATATTTGTTTAAATTTTGTGTTCGTCTATTATTGCCAACAGTTACGATTTGAAAAAAAAATTGTGTCGTAATTTACTGCAAAAATCGAAAATATTTTCAGCTCTATTAATTTCCTTCTATTATCTCACACTCTCCTGATATATCTTTAATAAATTTTCAATCGTTAATAAAATACGTTTTTATTCATCCAACCAAGTTCAAATACACTTTTTTTTACCTATAGTGGATGTGTTGATACAGCTTTTTCTAATATTTATTCATTAATAAAATTTAATAAATTTAGGGGTTTAGTTCAGATTCGAACTGAGTAACTTCATGTTCAAAGTCTAGCGCTTTAGCTCTGAACAAACTTTCTGATGGTTAGAAATGTATTTCTCAAACATGTATATGAATTTTTTTTTTGTTTCCATCTGGTTGTCGTCGAAACCTCATTACACAACCTTAAATTGTTACCATGGTTACCACAAAATGTTATAAATAATGCTCTAGGATTAAAAATGAATGAACAAAATAAAATAAACAAACAAACTGGATTAACGATGTCGAACCTTGCTTCACAATCTGACAATGCGAAAGGATAGCGAAAAGAAACTACAACAAAAGGCAAGCTACGAAATAAAAGAAAGCGTATAAATTGTAAACAAAAATAATAGTCCAACACCAGACATAAAAATGGAAATGGAAAATTGCAAGGAAATTCCCTTTCGATTTTACCACTTAATTTTGCAATTCTGACATAAGTATATACATATTTATATTATTGTAATTATAAAATAAAAAGAAACTAAAATACAATTTATCTTTGCTGATTCTTGTAGTTCTTTCTTGAGTTGGAATTGACTTGAATAAGATTTTATGTTTTTTGTGTTTATAAAAACATTAAAAAACATATGTTAAATGCCACCAATCACGATGAAATAAGAGCAAAGGTTGAGTCAAAGAAAATCTGCACTTTTCTGTGATATTTATTCTTGTTAATTTCCTTAATTTACTAATTTCTTGTTTGGTAAAATGTCTCGTAACATTAATTTATTTATGTACGTTTTGTTCTCAGAATTTCTAGTTAGTTTTTGTAACTGTAGTTGTGTGAATGCTACAGAGTTCCGGGTTTTTGTTGGCAAAGGTTTCCCGAAGTGGTCAGCGATTTTGACAAGGATATAAAGCAAAATACGACTAAAGTTGCGTTTGTATTGCTTTATGTTAGCAATTGAAAAACCGTTGTGTAAATACATCGAAAAGAGATGAGCCGACAGTATTTTACATTGAAATATTAGTTTTATCGCGTTGTATTTAAATGTAACTCACATACTATATGCGTGCAATGTTTTAATTCATAAACTGTTTGTAATATTAAATCAGATTAAATATTTAATTAAAAATCCATAGGCTCACCTTTTCGTGGAACGGAAGGTTTAAGACAAAAGTAGAGGAAAAAGTGAATAAAGCAAAATTAATTGTGGAATGTCTGAATAATAATGTAATATGGGGGAATCAAAACATGGGGAGGGAAATGAAAAACAGTAGTCTAATTACAATGCGGAAATGTGCTGCGAAATGCGACCTAACTGCAGCAAAGATAATGATTGCTGGAAAGAACAGAATTGAAAATCCTTACAAGAACTAACGAAAACACTGAGGGACAGAGCAAGATGCACACACACACACACACACACACACACACACACACACACACACACACACACACACACACACACACACACACACACACACACACACACACACACACACACACACACACACACACACACACACACACACACACACACACACACACACACACACACACACACACACACACACAAACAAACAAACACACACACACAAACAAACAAACACACACACACACACACACACACATATATATATATATATATAAATATATATATATACATACATATATATATATATATATATATATATATATATATATATATATATATATATATATATATATATATATATATATACATATATACACACACACCTATATATATATATATATATATATGTATATATATATATATATATATATATATATATATATATATATATATATATATATATATAGCGCAGATGCGACCTAACTGCAGCAATCATAATGCTTGCTGGAAAGAACAGAAATGAAAATCCTCATAAGAACTAACGAAAACACCGAGGGACAGAGCAAGAAGCACAGTCATATGGCGCAGATGCGAGCTGGAAAACATTAATGAATGGGTGGTGAAAAAAGTCGAAGTGGAAAGACCATATAAGAAATAAATCTGAAGATAGAGTAAAAAGACAGGGGAAGATGATCAGAGGGGAGATGACGAACGAGAACTTAATGGAGACAAATTGAAAAACAGACATTCTAATGCTTACATACAAAATGAAGAACAAGATTATATATTTTAATATTAAAAAAAAATATCGTTTAGTTCCAGATAATATAAGTCGTAGTGGAAACCCTAATAAGAGTACTCAGAGTGCAAAAGAAATAAAAGATCTCGCAACCTTTTCCTTTCTCACAACAAATCTTATAAATTTAACGGGAATATTAAAACACATCTTATATTTACAAGAGTAAACTTCTAAGATTTCTCTAAATGAATCCCGATAGAATTTCAATTTCCTTATATGATGAAAAATTAATAATATTCTTTATTCTTACTGACATTGATTCTGAGATTGAACAAATAACCTTCAGAATTAACATTGCCAAAACTTTTGACCTGAGCTCATGAACACAGCTAGTAATTGCAAAGTGATTTTGAGTAACACTTTGTTGTTATTTATTCGTGCCATTCGTTTAATAAAGTCGTAGCGGAATCTATATTGGATGGCAATATAAGTTTGATTTGAAGAAACCGTCTTTGGTTTTATATAAAATGATATTTTCTAATGTCTGGGACAGCCTGACCTCCGTTTGCTTTATAGCGCTGTAAAAACGGTCGTATTTTCCGACAGGCGTAAATTGTCTTGCCCAGAGAATCGACAGGTTTATGGAGTTTAAATTGTTCCATTTTATTTCCATTTACGAATGGACAAGTAACAATAATTTTACTCACAAACACTCGTACTTTTCAAGACGCCGGTTGTAAAAACGTCAAAAAATTTTGTGTAACGGTGCTGAAGTAAGGGAAATGCACGTGAGGCGAATAATAAAACCCTTTACTTCCTAAAGATTACACCAATATCAATGCGCTGAGAGAAACAAGAGGATTTCAAGTGACACTGAAAACATGCTCTATTCAAAAACTAAGCGAAGAGATCCAACAACCAGTGCTTGCTATATTAGCACTTGCAGGTGAGTCTGTAAAGTTTTGTAGAAGTGCACAGTTTGAAGCTGGGGTTCTCAATCTTATAGCTCTATGGCCCTCCACCTTATAGCACCGACATGAGGTCACGCCTCCTTCCAATTATATTTGGTCGAAAATTACAATTTGAATATGCAACTGAAGCTGGTTAGGTCAATGAAACATTCTCCGTCAAGATTAAACATTCTACAAAAAACAATGACGTAGTTTGGTACGCACATGTCACGTCAGTCTACCCTCTGGTACATCCTATTGAAGGCCCACACCTCTCGGCTTTAGGTAGTTGTAGTGCACTTATACACGAATCCTGAAAAGCTTCTACGCCTTCCCAGGGAGGCAATTCTCCCGTTTTAGAACCCCCGGTTTGAAAGGTGTTTGAGTGGACGTTTGCAGCCCTTTATAGTACTATAAAGTAATTGTAGAAATACAGAGCCAGTGTGTACGTTTAAATCATACGTTACACAGAATTGCTGTGTCTTTTTTAACAACGTTTAAATTTTTTACGTACTTTCCCATATTGTTAATTACAGAGCGAAGCTAGAAAGAATAACAATTTAAGATTGTAATTTTTAGAGCTTTTCCGTTCATGGCAGAGCAGAGTGTAGGGGCACGTAGTTACTTCATGATAGTTCATAAGTAACCATTCAAGTTTATATTGTGAATTTAATTCTGACGTTAAAATTTCTTATGGAAATTTGGTAACCAACAAGTCGGAGACGTCGTAACTGTCAAGGATATTATAAACACACCGGACTAAACACAACCAGTCTGCATCTCAAGGACGTGTCCACATCACTAGATCTGGCATCCCTACCTTCTTAACAAAACTTTGATGGAGCGACCGCTTCCACTAACTACGGAGCATTCCTTCTACTCCATAACACTAGTTACAGAGTCATGCTGGATTTAAGCGTGCTACAATCTTACACCGTGGAAGCTAACTTTAAACAGTTTCTTTATAGCCATGTATAGCGCACCGTATTGTCCTAAATACTTGACATCAAGTTAGCTGCCTTCGATATTGAGCCACATTTATCAATTGAAAGACTTTAACCCATTAACCAAAGTTTTAAGTTTTATTTGGAATATTTAAATAAATAGATAAAGCTAAAATGGTAAAAGTGTATTAAATTAAAAATAAAAATAACATGAACATCAGTTTTAGTTTTAAAGAGCCATGAAGTTTTTAATGGAATATTTTTATGTCTACATTAAATTATTATACTTTCCAATAAATTGTGTTTGGCAAGGATAAGGTTTTATTACGTATATAACTCCAATTTTGACCTACCGTTAAATTCGTTGATATTTAGAGGCTATGCAAAGGTTAGACTTGAGAGTTTTATTTAATCCAGTTTTCTACGGCGAAACTTCATATTTATTACTACTTTAATATATTTTAAAACGGTTTTAGCCTTTAAGTGTTTAAAGGTTTGGTTAACTTGATTAAAGTTATAAATAAAATAATAAATATGCTACGACTCACAGTTATAAAAATTTTATGATTATACGCGTTTCAATGACAATATGTCATCATCTTCAGTGACGCTACACAATTTAAACTTAATTGAAAAAAAAACTAAACATAACCTATAATGTTTTAACAAAGTAAGAACCAGAGCTGGGCATTGTCAAATTTATAACTACAGTTACTAATATATTTACATTGAACAACATTTGATAATTATAAATATTTAATTTTAATGAACCTATATCAATAAAACGTAATAATAACCAAATTATTTAAATAATTAAAATACAAATATTTAATATTAAATTAATTAAAAATAATATTGAATTTTGAATTGGTCCCAATTCATTAATAACAATTTTATTTTTATTTCTATTTATAATTAAAGTTTCCCATGCATCTAATTCATTAAAGTTTTTCACATTTTTTAAAAGGAAAACATTTTTACCTTTATATTCAGACTTTTCAGGTCTATTTTGATTAAAGTTGTTGCAACTAGTTGTAAATTATTAGACTTTGAAACTGGACCATCGGCATCGGTTTGGTAAATATAAAATTAATAGATATTAAATTATTGTAGATGTATACTTACAATACAAAAGTTTAAGTTAAATAAAAAAAAAAAAAAAATAAATGAAAAAATATAGTTGAAAAAATCAAATCTTTGCAAAATCATGGCTTCATATTTCCGTGTGGAATGTCGGTAGCCGAAGTGTATCGTTAGAATCTTTATGGCATTGAAAGCTGCAATACCTTAACTAAGTAATGTTTAGTCACGTGGAACGCTTGGCCTAGTCTGTAAGTTATTTATAAGATTGCTTTCTTACGGGTCAATGCGTTGCGATACACTAAACACCGGACAATATTACAGCGCGTATATTGACCCAGGAATGTTACATCAGACCTTTACAAATCTTTATAAGCTTGACAAATTATTTCATCACCTTTTCATAAATTTTGATCATAGTTCGTATTTTTGTTGTGAAAATTCAAACGCAATGTGGAAGTTCTAATTAAATTGATTATTTCATGTATTCTTTATATGTCTTGGAGATTGATGCTCGTTTCGGTCGAACCTCTATATTGACAGACAATCTCCACATTTGGGAAAATGCCGTTAGCCTGGTTTCTCCTGCATAGGGGTAATAATTTTTCTTTCTGTTTTCTCAAAAATAAATAGTTAAGCTTTCATGACCTATTCTCAGCTAAAGTCGTGGGAAGGCTAAAGCTTTCATAGCCTATTCCGCGCCAAGGAATCTGGGTTGATATTCCTTTAGAGTGTCTCTGTTGTCTTCTACATAGTAGGTTAATTTCTTGACGGCTTACATCTAGCTCTTCAGTTAGTCTTCGTGGCCTCGTACTTGCGAGGGATCTCAGCCCAGATTAGCTTATACTTCTTTGTGTTGTACAATTTTTTCTTACATTTTCTCCTTAATTATATATATTAATATTTGACCAATCCTTCCTAAGAAACTAACAGGTCAGTTTTTTAAAATAAAGATTCAAAGAATCGCTCTAATAAACATGATACAGACTTGACTTTGCCGACCACATCAAAGCAAGGGGCTACAATTGCCCCGTCATCAAAACCATAACAGAAAGTGTCTACAATAAAAAAGACTACATGCAAACAGGTTAGAGCAATGTGAAATTTACAAAAATACCAAAACATAAAATAAAAACGTATGAAATACCTAAACCCACAATAAATCACATACTAGTATACTGTATGACCGTAAAGAGCACCTGCCTTTAAAATAGCTGCCAATTTCAAGGCATTATATCTGAATCAGATAATTTATTTATCGTTAACGAATAGGATAAAATGTAGTTTTCCTGAGACATAAATTGTAATTAAGGTTTAATGAACACTACAGGAAGTAACGTAAGTTACTGTACCGTAGTACCTATAATAAAACCTGAACATTTGGAGAAGACTCTTCACCTGGACATAATGCAACGTTACATTTGAGCAGAACTGAAAATACTTCTTTGTTATCACTTCTGAAAGCATGTTACATATTGAGAATGCTAGATACATCAACAGATTCTGCATCCGATATGTCTACTCATTATTCAATATTGTTTGTTATTTCATATCAAAGCTAAGTTGTCATCGAATGTATCCAATATCTCATACAAGTCAGTGTTTTGATAATGTTTGTAGGAAAGTATTTATACTGAACCTCTACCTCCTGTGTCACGTACTTCGATCTCTCAAGGCCAAGTGCACGGTTACGTTGTCCGCACTATACGTTTCGACTGGACTGTTCAACTGGGCATAATACAAGTAACCTTAGACGGTACTTTGCAGCAGAGCTGAAGAGGTACTCATTAGATTTGGATGGGGAAAGTTTATACTAGTTACGTTTATACTAGGACTGATTAGCGGATAAAATGCAAATTACTTTTAATCAGGACTGTACAGCTGGACAAATAGAAGATTTGGATGGAACTGTACAGATGGATATACTATACTAGCTAATTACAATAATATTTATTCAAGTAATTGTAATATTTAAAACTAACTATGTGGGACGCTGAAATAAATAATTAGTGCAATCATCAACAATTTCATTGCACTTTAAATAATAGGAACAAATATTCTTAAAGGCTGATACTCCTATCAGTACTTATTGTTGTCTATTGGTTGCGCTCCACGTCCATAGCTTATTTTTGAATATTTCAATTATTTGAATAATTATTTTGTTAATTATCTAACAATTTTATTGTATTTATTAAAATTCACAAATTTTAATAGCAATCTGTGTTTGTTTACGGATCTGTGAATGTATAATGTAGGAGAGATTATTTTTCATTTAAACCGGCATTTATATACGTGTTTATATTTTAAAAATTTATTTAAATATATTTTTTTACTTCCTTCTAGGCAAGTACTCATCACTTCAAATATGCAGATATAAATTCAAGCATAAAAACAGTTATCCAATATATTTAAAGGTATCAAACAGGCACTCAGAAATAGCCATCTTAAAGGCTACTTAAAGAACTTTTGCAATGAGAAGTTTTTACAGTTCTGCTATAAACACGAGTTTACAAACTTCCTTCTTTCCCAGCGTATTGTGGCGAGAGCAACACCTGTTGCCTAAGGAACGCTACTGAAGGGGTTGTAAGTGGGAGTTATTACATTCCCGAACTAACCTCCCCCCTTCCAAGCACAATTACAGTATTTTAATTAAACCGTGTCTGTCACTATGAACTTGCTACTTGAGCCTTTTAATAATTATTTCTGATACGTCCCAAGGCTACCATACGAATATTTTGAGTTTATTTAAAAAAAAAACTTTTAATACATCTAATTTTGGTATTATATTTTCTGAAAACAATATGGTTCTTTATATTTTTGTAAAAATGGTGTCACTAATTAATAATTAAATAATAACTGACACCAACCTACAATAAATAATTTTTTCCCACGCGTTTATATAACATAGTCCGCATCAGTGAGTTATAATGGTAACTAGTTTTAGTATTGTATAAACCACACAAAACATTATTAAAAAATTTTTCTATTCAATTTACATATTTTACATTAACAAAATATACATTCAATAATAGGCTACTAGATGCCTATATTCTTATGGGGGTGCTTAAAATCGTGATTTTATATCGGGTAGACGCTAAAAATGCTTTAAATTGTAATTAGAGATTATAACTTAAGTAGTTTTAGTCACTCATGATGATGGCTCTGTCATTGAAACATTATTATTTTTTGAAGTAGGATTCTAATTGTTTATTTTGTCTTTGCTCTCAGATTAAGTTCAACCCTTGGTCGTCAATATTAGCTTTTAATTTTGAAAAATATTTCTAAGTGCTCCTTAAAATATTTTAATTTTTTTAAAAAATCGAAACTAAAAATATCTAGCCCAGTTTCGATATAGTTTACGTGTTCTTCTTCCTGACATGATTTGTACGTGCACTTTACCCTCAGAACATTTCCATTAACTTTATCCCACTTCCGATAATTCTTCCACCTTCTCATTACTTTCTGTATTTCTCAAACTATGTACTACCATCCTTTTAATTACTATTCCTAATTAACGTCTTTCACTTTCTCCGCACGTACTAGATTCTTTCTCAACCAGCCAACGTATCAGTTTCATTGTGCTTCGCCACGTCTCCTTTCTCTTTCCAATTTACTTTAAATAACCTGGGCCTCCTTTATTGAATGGTTCAATAAGCCCGTCGGTCAGTCAGACACTCGCGGTAATTCCCTTTAAAGGATTTGTCGTCCTGATGTTTGTAGTATGGACAGAGGTTTAGAGCTGTCGTAAACTCAACTTGGGTAAATTGTACATCGACAGGCAGAGATATCGATTCGCACAAAAAAGCTTAACTTTAGCGATCACGTTTCTTAAAGAAAGCAGTCACGCACAGTCTACGATCAATTTATAAAAAAAATTTACCCAACCCAAACTAACCTAACCTCTTTAAAAAAGTTTTTTTGTACAATATAAAAGTACATACTTCAAAACAACAAACAAATCTACAAAGAAACTAGAATAATTAATAAATACAAATCAACTTTTATGTTGGCAAAATTATAAACAAATATTACATGAATTCTAGGTTAGGTTATAAAAAAGGAGTAAAATAAGTATAAGGTGTAATATAGTATAAATCGTTTCTGTTAACTTTTTATAAAAAAGTATCACTAGACCCGATGGGTGTGCACTACATAACATACAACTTTTCTTCTATAAGTAGACTATATATTACCAAAGTATAATTTGAAAAAATAATATTTTAACTTGACTACTGCGGAGAGCACTGTTAAAATGAAATGTTTATATACAATATTATTAATTCTTTTTACCTCGTGCCATGATTTATAAATAATGTCGAGGAGCCTTATTGGGTCACGAGGTATTCTCGTGAGGTAGTTGTGGCAGCACTGAGCTTCAACCGCTCATTATTAATCAAAGTTTAAACCTAGACTTTCATTCTCATAGCCTGGGTCAATGTGGGGATTGAAAAAGTACCTAAAAATATTTGGGCCAACAGGAAATCGAGCCCCGCTAGAATCTTTGATCTTTGGGGACACAATTAGTTATTTAGTATTATATAATAAACTATCGTTCACTGGTGAATTACTTTTATTTATATTTGTACTTACATTAGGAATAGGAGGGCTAGGCACAAGCACTAGAGACTTTCACTTATACCGAGATACGTTGGTAATTTCAAAACCTTACTGAAGAAATAACTATAAAACAACTGTGGCGTAATGTTTATCATAAATAAATAAAATCTCTACACCACAAATGACTATTTTCTTTTACTTAAAACCTTATGTACATTTCGATTGCATAGCAATCATCCTCAGAGGTGATTTACAATAAAATACTCTTATTGTACCTTATTGTAAATTACCTCTGAGGATAATTGCTATGCAAGCGAAATGTACATAAGGTTTTAAATAAAAGAAAAACGTCGTTTGTGGTATAGAGGTTATATTTATTTATGACTTACTGAAGAAACTTCTGCTAAACCCAAGCAACAGATGTTTGCCCCCACTATTGAACTCTGGTAATATTTGATGTTTTCGTCACGTGCCTAACCATTTCTTCAACAGATCTGCAAAACTCAACTATCTACTGTCACCGGCGCACGAGAAGAGCCCTGGCTTAAGGCAAGCCAAAACGACAAGGTCATTCGCAAAAACATTTCAAACACGAAACGTCAGATTTACAGAAAATAACAATGCAAAATCGGGATCATATATAATTTATTTTGTGCTCTCTTTCTTATTAAAATTAGTTCTTTCACCTATCTGTAAATACTTATATTACTTCGTAAAATATAACTAATAAAATACGGTTAGGTTATGTTTGTAAGTTAGGAATACATCGACAGCGCATGTGGAGAACTGAAAACCGAGCGTGACTATTTCTACACCAGGGCTCTTCTCGTGCTCTGGAGACACTATTTACATTCATAACTACTTTCTAATTTTGGAATGCTGGCCACAGATCTTTCAATAATTTCCTTCACACATAATTTTTAGGTTTTATTTTCTCTTCTAGACTTGTGGCCACTGAAATAATCCTTCACTTAATTATTTCAATTTGGTTCCGGTGGAGAGCAGCCAGGCTTACTTCCACTGAGCGGGCATCTACTACCCGTGCCATAAGATTATGGCCTTAAAGGGACATTCAGTAGTAAATATGCAAACAGCTAGATACTTCCACCTCATAAACGCATTGAAAACAACCTCGCCTTCTTCAATATTTTACAAAGAATATCACGATTTGTTAATAGAAAAATATTTGTTAATTATTTGCTTGAACGAATATCAGAACCTCAGCCTTAAAGCATCGGAGTTTGGGAGTCCTTCAAGGCCACCGGTCGCTAATCACAGCTATATTTTAATTCTGCTTGGCTCCGGAAAGACGTGTTAGAAGAGCGATAGATGTAAGAAAGTTTTTAGTAAAGTTTCGGATTTGATGTCTTACCTCCGCACATTACTCACTTTAACTCTAAATGTAAGAACTTCATTTTTTATAGGACTACAGGCTTGATAGTGCAAAAAATTATTTACCGAAACGTTGCACTAAACAAATAATCTTTTGACTCGATATTTAACTTGCTTATAATTTATTCAAGAGATTTTTAATTTAAAATTTGTTACTTGAACATTTCAGTTACATTGGTAAACAAAACATTGTCGTAAGAAGTTCTGCATGAGTTATATTTAAAATTTTACTTTAAAAATGGCACACTCCTCCCAAAATTAAACCTTTGGGTTTGGCCACACAAGTTTACGAAGTATGCGAAATAGAATTTTAAAAGTTATAGGCCGCTAAAGAAGAAGGGTAACTACCGTTGTAAGGAATAAAGTATGGGGTGAGTTGTGACAACGGTAGAAGAATCTAAAGCTCAAAATCATACAGTCTGGCCATTAAAAGCTTTGCATGTTGCTACTATCATTGTTTCACGGGTTTTCTGTTTAATTTTCGTAGATAAATAAAGTTCACAATCAATCATAAACCCTAATGTCGATACCTTACATAATGAAGGTGGTTTTGATTGCTTACACAGTCAGTGTGATTCGTCAGATCTAGTTACAAGTTTGTCTAAGCTTCAAGCTCTATGGTTACAAAAGTATTGCTTCTACTAACTGCAAAATATCCCTCTTCCCGGGCACTGTAGCACTGGCTGGAGTGGAACAGGTGACGCAAGTCTGGCTGTAATCAGAGCTTGTTAGTTTAGCTCTAAGCCGGGGTAATCCGTGATATTGTTATCCTTAACCCAAACAGGATCTAATCCTGGAAAACTACAAACCCTATGGTTCACTGCTGTTATCGTATGTTTTAGTTACGTTTCATATAGGCCTACATTGGTTATAAGGACGAATGCGTAAGGCATTGAGTTTCCACAAATGATAAATACTTTAAAAATAAATAATTGGCACATTAAGCACTTAAAAGCTCACCACAAACTGTTTACGATTACTTATGTCCTAAAAGTAAATACAATATTAAACGTTTTCCCTTGTATCGATGACAGAAATATCTTACATTTTATTTTCTGTAAAATATGTATTGCTAACATATTGTAATGATCTCTAGGGTTAGAATGCTTTTACTAAACGAAAGTAAGGTTAGAAATCTTTCAACGAATTTCAAGACTATAAACTATCTTACAAAGTAAAGGATTAAGTACAACGCTGGATTGTACAAGAGTTAAGACACCTGGTCCTCTTCAACCATGGGAATAAATGGTGTTTAATCTATTCATAATTTGCAATGAATTAATTATTTGAACGGCTCATTTATGTTAATTGCTGAAAAAGATTATTGGGCTAACAACCGTAACAGGCTAATCATGTACGCACGCTAACACTGTGCGCATGTTAATACTGTAAGTACGCTAATCCTGTACGCAAAGTAATACTGTGTGCATGGTAATCCTGTACGCACACTAATCCTGTACGCACGCTAACACTGTGCGCATGCTAATCCTGTGCGCACACAAATCCTGTGTGCACGCTAAACCAGTTCGCATGCTAATCCTGTGCGCACAGCTAATCCTGTGGGCACACTAATCCTGTGTGCACGCTAATCCTGTTCGCATGCTAATCCTGTACGCACGCTAACACTGTGGACATGCTAATCGTGTAAGTACGATAATCCTGTACTTACGGTAATTCTGTGTGCATGGTAATCCTGTGAGTAGGCTAATCCTGTACGCACAGTAATACTATGCGCATGCTAATCCTGTAAGTACTCTAATCCTGTACGCACGCTAAAAATGTACGCATGCTAATTCTGTAAGTACGCTAATCCTGTAAGTATGCTAATCCTGTACGCACGGTAATACTGTACGCAAGCTAATCCTGTACTGCACACTTATCCCGAGCGAACGCTAATCATGTATGAACAGTAAACCTGTGAGCACGCTAATCCTGTATGTACGCTAATACTGTGTGCGCGGTAAACATGTACGCACTCTAATCCCTAATATGCTAAGCCTGTACGAACGGTAAACCTTTAAGTACACTAATCCTGCACACACGCTAGCTTTTTACTAACGCTAAACCTGTATCTACGCTATACCCGTACGTAAACCAAACTTACACTACATTAATTCTCTACGTACGCTAAACCGTATACGTACGATAGTCATGTACATATGCTAATCCTGTACATACGCTAACCCTGTGTTTATGCTTAAACTGTTTACACGCTAAACGTGTACGCACGCTATTCCTGTACGTCCGCTAAACTTATACGTACGCTAATCTTGTACGCACAATAACTCTGTACGTACGCTAAACCTGTATCTACGCTATACCTATGCGCGAGCTAAATTCGTACGTACTTTATTTCTGTACGTACGCTAGTCCTGTACATACGCTAACTCTGTATGTATGCTAACCCTTTACATACGCCAACCCTGTACGTACACTAACTCTGTATGTACGCTAACTCTACACGTACTCTAACTCTGAATGTACGTAACCCTGTATGTACGCTAACCCTTTACGTACACTAACTTTGTACGAACGCTAACCCTGTATGTTTACTAACTCTATGTACGTAACCCTGTATGTACGCTAACCCTTTACGTACACCAACTTTGTACGAACGCTAACCCTGTATGTTTACTAACTCTATGTACGTAACCCTGTATGTACGCTAACCCTTTACGTACACTAACTTTGTACGAACGCTAACCCTGTATGTTTGCTAACTCTATGTACGTAACTCTGTATGTGCGCTATCCCTGTACGTACACTAACTCTGTATGTACGTAATCCTGAATGTACGCTAACCCTGAACATACACGAACTATGTATGTACGTAACGCTGAATGTAGGCTAACACCTTACTTACACTAACTCTATACGTACGCTAACACTGTACGTACACTAACTCTATCTATAAGCAACTCTTTATGTATGCTATTCCTGTAGGTACGCTAACCCTGTTGGGACGCTAATCCTGTACATACACCAACTGTGTATGTACGCTAACCTTTTACATACGCTAACCCTGTACGTACACCAACTCTGTATGTACGTAATCCTGAATGTACGATAACCCTGAACATACACGAACTTTGTATGTACGTAACGCTGAATGTACGCTAACCCCTTACTTACACTAACTCTATACGTACGCTAACACTGTACGTACACTAATTCTGTCTATACGCAACTCTTTATGTATGCTATTCCTGTAGGTACGCTAACCCTGTTCGTACGCCAATCCTGTACATACACTAACTCTGTATGTACGCTAACCTTGTACGTACACTAACTCTGTATGTACGCTAACCCTGTACGTACACCAACTCTGTATGTACGAAATCCTGAACGTACGCTAACCCTGAACATACACGAACTATGTAAGTACGTAACGCTGATTGTACGCTAACCCCTTACTTACACTAACTCTATACGTACGCTAACACTGTACGTACACTAACTCTGTCTATACGCAACTCTTATGTATGCTATTCCTGTAGGTACGCTAACCCTGTTCGCATGCGTATCCTGTACATACACTAACTCTGTATGTACGCTAATCCTTTTCATACGCTAACCCTGTACGTACACTAACTCTGTATGTACGCTAAGCCTGTACGTACACCAACTCTGTATGTACGTAATCCTTAACGTACACTAACCCTGAACATACACGAACAATGTATGTACGTAACGCTGAATGTACGCTAACCTCTTACTTACACTAACTCTATACGTACGCTAACACTGTACGTACACTAACTCTGTCTATACGCAACTCTTTATGTATGCTATTCCTGTACATACACTAACTCTGTATGTACGCTAACCCTGTACGTACACTTACTCTGTATGTACGCTAAGCCTGTACGTACACCAACTCTGTATGTACGTAATCCTTAACGTACACTAACCCTGAACAGACACGAACAATGTATGTACGTAACGCTGAATGTACGCTAACCCCTTACTTACACTAACTCTATACGTACGCTAACACTGTACGTACACTAACTCTGTCTATACGCAACTCTTTATGTATGCTATTCCTGTACATACACTAACTCTGTATGTACGCTAACCCTATACGTACACCAACTCTGTATGTACGAAATCCTGAACGTACGCTAACGCTGAACATACACGAACTATGTATGTACGTAACGCTGAATGTACGCTAACCCCTTACGTACACTAACTCTATACGTACGCTAACACTGTACGTACACTAACTCTGTCTATACGCAACTCTTTATGTATGCTATTCCTGTAGGTACGCTAACCCTGTTCGTACGCTAATCCTGTACATACACTAACTATGTATGTACGCTAACCCTGTACGTACACCAACTCTGTATGTACGTAATCCTGAACGTACACTAACCCTGAACATACACGAACAATGTATGTACGTAACGCTGAATGTTTGCTAACCCCTTACTTACACTAACTCTATACGCACGCTAACCCTGTACGTACGCTAACACTGTGTACTCAACAGAATAGAATCTGGGTATGCACTTTAGAGTGGGATAATAATATTGACATCGTTCTTAAATTAAGAAGAATTTAGCATTCGATCTGAGTGCTATATAAATGAGTGCTAAATAAATCTGAGAATCGGAGACGTCGTAATAAAGACCTCAGCATTAATCGTAACAAAGATCTTCTCAACAAATACTGGAATGCTATTAAACATAAATGATGAAATAACGTTGCTATTTGGTCTGGAAGATACTATAAAATAAATTTATTAATGTAACCACAAACGTCTATATAAAAACAAAACTGAGACAAGAAGCAAAAACTTTTCACTACAAATTTTATGAGAGGGAAGAGTTAAAGGAGGGAGAGATTTATCTTAAAAGTTGAGAAACCTTTTGCTTGAAATGAACGCCGTGAAGTGAAGCCACTTTACGGTGGCGATAAAACTAAAACCAGTGTTCCCTGGAGACAGGCGGGCTGTGCTCTAGGTCAGCGTATAAAGAATAGATTGTTGGAGGTGACATTTACTTGAAAACCAACTACTTACACTCGGAGGAAATTGAATTTTAAATCAAGGTGTTTGAGAACTTTAGATAATAGTTCTACATCCTCTCAGTAGTTTTTAATGGTTAGTAGACGGTTGAGATATTGTAATGTAGAATGTAAAATAATAGGAAAGGTCTATTTTGCCGATATATGTCCTAAATAGTTATTATTCGTATATTATTTATGATAATTGTAGGATTTCTAAGTACTTATGCTGAAAGGTGCATGACCTAATATATGTTTCCATAATGTTCACAGTTTTTGAATTTTTCATAATTTTTTAAAAATTATTTGTCAAATATTCTCTATTTTGAACGGCAAAATTTTTAATTTGTTTTTGTATAAAGAAACCAAAATTGAAAAAACATGTTACCTGAATACTTTCCTAAACGCGTATTTTTATGTGTGCAAACGAAATACTTTAAATGTTATTGATCATAGAAATTATCTCATAGAAATTCAAAAAAATTGTCAATGAAATTCACTACACGAATTTTAATTAGGTGTTATAAACTTGTGAATAAGTTGATTAAGTAACAACCAACACGTAACACGTTAACAATACCTTGGAAATTAAAATTTGTGCAACCAACAAGTAAACCTAACAACTTCTTTGTAACCCATAATTAACAACACCATTGTAACTACCCCCTGAACACTACCAAGAACACTTTTACAACTATCACGACATAGTTTCAATGTCTCATTTGAAATAAAAGTTAAATGTTTTTGAAAATAAAAAGTACTAAAAGTTTTAGATAGGAAATAATTTCAATTCAACATTTCTTGACGGCGCAACCCCATCAGAGGCTCCATGCATAAAGAAAAGCTTCAGTTACATAAATAGTCATGGAAAAGTTTGCATCTTAGGCAAATAAAGTGTACAAAATCCGTGCACGTTGCATCCTGGTAGCGGGAGCAGGAAGCTGGGGCTTAAGAACTGAATCCTTAATGTAAATTTATTTTCATATTCTTCGCGTAACGCGCGACCAGAGCATTCACACTTTATATATAGGCGCATACATTAATGTAGGAAGAAACGCCATTAGACGTAAGGTTAGAAAACGTATTTGAAAATAATACAAGAAACAAAGCCAAAACACTGAATACACTATTTGTCAGATTTCGGGAACATAGCAGCCATCTTTAAAGGCAGTTATTTTAATAATATATCTTCTAAGAGTACTAGGTTAAGAACCTCCGATGATGGCAGTCATTTTACGAAAATGTAGGCTATATATATAATTTATTCAGGACACATGAGGTTTGTTATTTATATGGGTAAAGTTTCGCCACAACTGCTTTGGCTTTAGTGGTCTTAGATTGTTTAAATACGAAATAAACACCTCGCTCGAGTTTCTGCCGCTCCGGCAGGGACATATTTCTTAATGTTGAGGCATCTCCAACAATCAGAACTTTCTATCAGAAATACTATAAATGACAGAAATAATACTGAATAGAGTTATGTAGAACCTGCCAGGAACGTTTAGTAGCAACGCATAGACAGAACGCCTAGCAGAAATACGTAGCAAGAACGCCTATTAAGAACGTCTAGCACGAACGCCTAGAGGGAACGCCTAGCAGAAACGACTAGCAGGAAACGTAGCACGAACGCCTATTAGGAACGTCTAGCATGAACGCCTAGAGGGAACGCCTAGCGAGAACGCCTAGCAGAAACGACTAGCAGGAAACGTAGCACGAACGCCTTTAGGAACGTCTAGCATGAAAGCCTAGAGGGAATGCCTAGCGACAATGCCTAGCAATAACTTCTAGCAGGAACGTCAAGCAGGAACAAATAGTAGGAACGCCTAGGAAGAACATATTACAATATTAGCAAATTATAATATTGTCTTTTAAAATGAGTACATTTCAACTTTGTTAAAGAAATCGTGAAATTGATAGTGTATTTTCATATTATTAAATATAATTTGATATATTATATACAAATTTTGTAATGGTTAATGTATTTCAATATGCACTTATGTAGTGGAATAAGTACAGTTTACCTAAAAGTCCATGTTCAAGCAATAGAGTTTGTAAAATATAAAATGTAAATGTAATTTTTAATATCGTGAATGTATAATTGCAATTTATTATTATTTTTTTAATGATGTAATTTTAATAAATAGATTCATCTGAAGAGGACGTTGTATATAGTTCGAAACGTTGGGTCGAGAATTTTCAATATTAAATTTATCTGTGATTGATCGAAACCATTGTACTAATCACAAGGCCCTAGTTATAACAAATTAACTATTTTAAATAATAATAAGAACAACTTTTGAAGACAACCAGTGGTTTAACCATGAGGCGTTGTCAATAAAATCGTGTACTATGAGGGGTTGACAAATAATACATAGTGAGTGCAATCTTCCATGAGTATGTAGTGTCATGTACCTGAGGATACTTTGTAACAGAAATAAACATAAGACTAAGACAAAAATATTTGTGGTTAAGGTTGTTTTTATTATTTAATAATATTAAACCATAGTAAGAAATCCGAGTAATTAGTGATGTAGTATGACATTTACACGAAATGTCGAGAAATATTTTCATTTTCAAACAAGTGGTACATGCTTTTAATCTAGCGTTTGAAGAGTTTGCAAATTTCACTTCATCTTTCACCTGTTACGTCCAAAAGGGATTTTCGCAGACTTTTATCGCGTTTTATTCCATGTTATTGCTTACATGTCAAGCACAACACAGCTATAAACACAAACGTATACGGTCACATTGTTGGAAAATCAAAAACACAAGTGCAGAGATAAATTACGAATTATTTACAAATGAGTTGCTCAGCTTTTTAATTATCTCCAGAATATTATTGTTTTATAAATCCACTAACAGACTTTACTTACGTGTTTTCAGTTCCATCCGTTTTCGTTGCATAAACAGCTGTAGCACTTGTTCTTGTGCATTTTTAACTCTTCTTACTGTACTTTGTCTTGTTGTTTCCCCACATATTCTTTTACCTCCTCCACATAATTACTCCTTCAGTAAAAAAATTTCGAGATGAATCTTGCTTATAAAGAGGATGAGGTAGTATCTCCCAATCCCCATAGAGAGTAGGTCTACCCCAGACACGTGACTCTGCACACGTGATCGTATGATCCTCACCATGGGTTTTATATCCCTACCTTATTCCAACTATAAATGTTCTCCTATTGTTTCTAAGGTTGATTATATTTAGAGTAATCAAAGAATTATTTAAATTACTAAAACAGTTTCTGTAAAAAATTTGTTCAGAAATTATAAGAAAGCTATAAAGCTATTATAGGGGCAGCCGAGCCTCGTCTCTGTTGGTACACAATTAGTCGCTCTAAAGAGACCTTGCTCTGTGGCTTAGCGTAAAAGCTTTCCCCGGCGCAAAGGATTAAGCGCACCTCTCATCTGGCTTTAGCTTACTTAAGAACTTAAAAACCTCTATTTATTTTTTCTCTGCGTTGTTTTAAGATATTTAGTTTATAATGGAACATAAACAAAGTAAAACATTCTCGTACTCCATATTATTATTCCGAAGTGACCTCAGAAGCAGGTGCATAAAGTAACAGACCTCTAAACGGAACGTTAAATTCAATATTATTACATAAATACTAGTATTATCATATCAATTGCATATACTGGCATTAATATACTCACAACGTACGCGCGCACAGTAACACACATACACACACACACACACACACACACACACACACACACACACACACACACACACACACACACACACACACACACACACTGCAACGTCCCTCCCCACCTTTTCTTATACTTTGTATCCCTTCTCGCAGAATACCAAAATTTTGGTGTTTAAAAAACTTATTTATAAACAAACCAAACATCTGCCAATCACCCCGCTTGTTAAACCGTGTTAAACTCCCTGAGTTACGGGTATATTTCCCGCTCGTAGGGCCAGGCCCAAAACAAGCCTATTCCCGCTGACTACAATTTAAAACAAGTATAAACTCTCCCAAATTTGTTTATCAATTGTGTATGGTCTAGATATAGTCACACATGTCATTTCAATAGTCAGCTGGAAAGAAACACATTTAAAATAATACACAAAAATATTCACAGAGTCTTACCACCTGATGATGATCTGCAGAGACAGCAAGGGAACGTGCAAAATATGATCGTGTTTAAATTACCTATTTTAAAAGGCTCCTGTGTCCTTTTAAACACAATCTGCCAGTAGATAAATCTCTGGACTTTTATACAAAAAACCAACTAATCTTTAGGCTAGCTCATGAAGTTAGTTGAGAGAAACTCTTTAAAAACATTAGGCTTTAACTATTATCATTTAATGAAATTTAATTAAATTTGTTTACTGATTTAATAATCATTTTCATATTAGTTGGAAAAAGCTAAACAGTTTTTATTGATTATTCGGCACAGGATGAAATGCAAATACTGTTGATTTTTATAACATATTTAATTCTATTTATTTAAATAAAAAAGAAAATTTATCCTTTTAAATACAACACAATTATATTAACAAAACAATTCACTAAGTAACTTGTTGTTTCTTATGCTTTAAAAACTTATAATTTGCATATAGATCAATTACATTGACATAAACATAAAATTATTTTCCAAATTACACATAATAAAAATTTATCTTCTATATTGAATTGGTAAATTCGTATTTTATGACATTTAATTTTTAAATTTATAATATTCGAAAAATTCTCATTTCCTTTAAAATAAATGGCTTATGGCCAAAAACCCTTTGTAAGTTTAATATTCATCATTTGAAATATTCTGATCACATAAATTCATTTTATTTAGCATACAATTTATTAAAATTTTATAAAGAGTGAAGTCATTGTTTAAGCTTGAATATTTGTTTGATTTTAATAAAATTAACTAACTAAATTTGACGTGATTGGTATCGAATAAAGAAAATGACTTGCCAAAGATGTTCCTGCCGGTCCTGGAGTCCCTCGTCTGGATTCCCTGGTCCTTGGACATCGGAAGTCGCCATCCCTGGTTCGTCGGTGGTGGTTTCCCTCTATTCCTGCGTCCTGGAGGCTGAGTCTGGAGCCTTCATCCCTTGGTAGTCCTGGACGTCGAAAGCGCTGAGGTTTGGTCCATCTGGCCTGGTGACGGTCCTAATCGCGGTCCAGCATAGCGTCCCGCGGCACCTCGTATTCAAATTTATTTCAGACTGTCTCTAAAGTCTCAGAGACCTAGTATATATAGCGGTGAATTTAACCTACCTCACCCCGCCTGCAATGCTTGCTATCTTTGGATTTATTCCTTGTACAGGCAAGTCGGGCAACGAATCTGTTTTAGCTTGCAGAGTTTGATTATTATTTTGGAACACTGAAAAATGTCTATTTTATTTAAACTGCTGTAACTTTTTTGTTTTTAAAGTTTTTCAAATTTTGTTTTCTCTACTGTTCATTCTGGCTTATTCTGGTTCTTTTGAAATGTCGATGAAAGTTCTACGTGGTTTGGTTCTTAAGATAGCTTTTTTAAGCACTTAGAAAGTTTTCGCCTCACTCCCGATGGTCAAATTTAGCTAGTTATTACAAATTTATTCTTTAATATTTTTTTTAATTTAGCTTAATTATTCTATTTAAGGTTTTATTTAATTTTTCACTCTTTATTATTTGTATAACTCCCAACTTGATTAATTTAAAAATCAACTTTATTTCTTAAAAAAAAGAAATTATTTATTTCCTATTTGTCACGGTGTCCCAGACCGTTACAACTTCCCTGCTTGAAAGGTTAAAAATGTTTTTACTTTCTTAAAATATTTTTTACCAATTCATAATCTTAATCCTACTTAAAGTATCTTATTCTATTACAAAAATTTCCTTATTATTAATCTCTTGTCTCTTGATATGTTTTCACCCTGAAACACTTCAAACACAAGTCATTAGTAATTTATTAGTCACTTCTGTCTATACTAAATTATATTTCGTCAATTGACACATTGTTCACCACACTAATGGCTGTCATTTCCTTTATTTGTCTACCACGTCAATTTTATCTATATTAGTTATGGCTTTAAAAACAATGACTTCATAACAAGCCTACTTGCAATTAAAAACCTAACTAATCCTACAATATTATATTTTAAACATATCTCCTTTTATATCTTAAGTATTACGTGTTTTTATTGTGTCAGCTGTGGAAGTACAGTTTATCTAGCTTAGTTTGTTTGTTTTCCGATAGGACCCTTCGTCATACAGGCTGACTGTTACGTGAATTCCACATTCCATTCTACCTGATAAGGTCAATGAGCTGGCTTGTAAACATCCTATCAAAATACACAATAATTTGATTTATCATGTTAAAACGTAACGAACGACCCACTATTTCATGCACACAAATTTCTTGTTTTATTTGGAAAGGTCTGACAGCGTATTTGTTGTACAAGTTATTAAAGTTCGCCTGCTTCTTGATTTAACCGGATTGTTGACTTACGCAGTGGATGTAGCTCGCCAATGTTTGCTCAATACACACAGACTTCCTGAATAATACTTTGTAATATTGGTTCAGTTATTAAATAGTTTGTTTTACATTTTAACATTTGTCCCTTTACAGATAAGTAGCTAATTTTAAAGTCTAGATTTAGCCTTATTCAACTACCGCTTATTCTTGTTTTTACTTTACATCAGTTTGTTAATCATTCCGACAATTTTATTCCTGCCTAATTTCGCTTATCGCTCGCGTACTGGTTCTATTATTGAAGCAATATTCTAATTTGGCTTTTATGTTTTTTTTGGTTCATGATAAGTGTAAAGTTCACATTTTAGAATTCCTTTACTTGTCATAAAACTTTTTAATGTCTTTAATGTCATATACAACTTTACAGAATACATTATGAGATATTTTATAATTGTTAAAACAGTTAATTTGATTAATTACTTGTAACAAATCAGGTTATTGTTCCTGAGTTTGCCTCATATCCCGTAAACATTTCCCGTTAAACATTTTTGGAATTTCCGTAGGACATTCTATTTACTTTGTCCTGCTTTAACTACATTTAGGCCCTTTTGCCTTCTACTATTCTGGTACGTCCGGCTTATTTTGTTGCAAGGAATGTTTTATGAAATCGTTCCCCGCCCGTCCACCGGATGTTTCAGTGCGGCCGTGTTTACAAACACTGGTGCCTGCCCTAATCTCGAGCTCTTGTTTACATTTGTTCGACCTGCAGGGTCTTTTATTCAAAACATCTGAATACTTTATTATTAATTGTTGTAACCTAGACAATTCTAGTTTATTTAAAGTACAGCGGTTATTATTTGTACTGTCTATCTTAATAGCATTTAGTTTAAAATATTTTTTACTCATCATAAAACTTTTTAATGTCTTTAATGTCATAGATGCCTCGGATTTTATTTGTAACCACGTTTGCAATTTCATAGGTTTTTCGACCCATTTTCCTTTTAATTTTATAAGGACCCTGGTACCTTAACAACAGCTTCTCTGTCTCGTTCTTAGACACATCTGATCTATTGTGTCTAGTGATTAGGACTAAATCGCCCGGTTGAAACGACGTTTCTCGGCAGTTTATATTCTTTATTGCAGCCCGTCTTTCTCCCACTGTCCTGATGCGATCGAATACACGCTGTAATGTCTCTCATTGTGTCGCTTGTTCCGCATTTCTACAATCATCTGGCAGAAATCTCTCCCATATATATATCGGTACTTCCCCATGGTGTACCTGGATAGGTGAATATCCAGTTACTTCATGGGGAGTGATGTTAATTACCTGTTCCATATATGGTAGGTATCTCATCCATGATGACTGTGCTTCGTGACAATAGGTCCTAAGAATCCTGCCCAGATCTCGGTTTATTCTCTCGGCATGGTTTACTTGTGGATGCCTGACCGGAATTAATGTATGCTCAACACTGTTGTCGTGCATCCATAAATTCCATTGTCGAGACGTAAAGGCCGATCCGAAATCTGAGAGTATTCGCCTAGGCTTCCCTATTGTCTGAAAATAATGCGACAGTTTGGCGATTGTACTCGTCGTATTTGGGCGCTTAACTGCATATAATTTTACTAATTTCGAGAATACGTCTACTACAACTAAAATGTGCCTTGCACCTCCTGTGCTCCGGGGCAAAGGTCCTAAAAAATCGACAGCAACAATCTCTCCCGGCTGTTGTGTTAAAATGGGTTTAGTCCTTGCTTGCAAATATCGATTTGTTACTTTTGCAAACTGGCAGATCCGACATTTCCTAATGACATCAATGACTTGTTTATTTATACTCTTAATGTAAACATGTTTGTTTACCATTTTAACAATTTTATTTTTCCCTAAATGTGCATATTGTTTGTGTACATGCTCTATAAATGGAACAATATTTTGTTTTGGCATCACAACCTTCGTTCTATTGTTTACAATTTTACATAATACATTGTTACAAATTGTATAATGATTAAACTGATTTATTTGGTTTATTATATGAAGAAGCTCAGGTTCTTGCTCCTGGACTTGTCTCATCTCCTTAAACATTTTTTGTATGATTGTAGGGCATTCTATCTTAATTTGTCCTATTTTAATTACATTTAAACCCCTTTGCCCGCTATTATTCCCCATATTAGTTTGATACATCCGACTTATAGTGTCACAAGGAACGTTTTCTTTATCCGGACAGTGTCTCATTTTTGGCTGATATTCCTGTATCGCAAGAATCCACCTAGTTATGCGTGCATTGGTATAATTGCATGAATAAAGAAACTTTAGAGCTTTGTTGTCTGTAATGATAGTTAATGGGGTTCCTACTATCAATGGCCGAAACTTCCTTAGGCCATGCACGATTGCCAAAAGCTCCTTTTCGCACACTGTATATCCTAATTCCGCCTGTTTCAGTGTTCTCGATACAAAGCCTATTACCTGTAATCTGCCCTGTAGGTCTTCCTGGTACAGCTGACTTGCTATAGCGTTATCGCTCGCATCAGTTTGTAAAAACGTTCCCCGACCTTCCACCGGATGTGTCAAAGTAACTGCTTCCACAAACAGGTTTTTTACGTTCTTAAATGCATCTTGCATTTCTATATCCCAAACCCAGGGTTGTCCTTTTCTTAACAGCTTCAACAGGGGTGAAGTTTCTCGGGCGTATTGACTTGTAAATCGCGAATAATAATTTACAAATCCTAAGAATGATTGTAATTGTTTCTTGTTCTTAGGACTAGGAAAATCGCGAATCGCTTGTAGCTTATCTGGGTCAGTTTTTACCCCTTTCTGGTTAAAAATGTACCCTAAAAACTTCACTTCCTGTTGGCAGAACAATGTCTTATTGGGATTTATTGTTAAATTTCCCTCCCTGAATTTGGAGAATATTATATGCAAGTGCTCGAGGTGTTCCTCAAACGTCTCCGATAGACATAATAGGTCGTCAACATAGGCTAATATGTTGTCGCTTAATTCCACGCCAAGTGTTAAATCGACTGTTCTTACTAGGGCCGCTAGAGAATTCTGTAACCCGAATGGAACGACCTTAAAATTGTACACCTTATTGTCGAATAAAAAGCCGGTATATTTCTTTGAATCGTGTGTCAATGGTACTTGCCAAAAACTTGATGTCATATCGATCTTCGAAATATACCGTTTATTCCTTCCTTTTCTTAGGATGTCGTCTATACTAGGCGCACTTTCATAATCGGGTACAGTTATCTCGTTTAATTTCCTAGCGTCTAAACAGAGTCGAACCGTATTGTCTGATTTTATGACAACAACCATAGGATTAACATACGGCGTCCTTGACCTCTCAATTATGTCATATCGGAGCATTTTATCGATTTCTTCCTGAACCTGTTTGCGGAAGTTCATTGGAATAGGATAGTTCCTGTTTACAAAAGTTGTGCCTTCCTTAATTTTGAGCGCATGTTTATATTTATTAGATCTACCTGGTTTTTCATTAAAAACATCTGAATAACTGTTTATCAAGTCTTGTAACCTGGACATTTCTTGTTTGTTTAATATACAGTGATTATTTGTATTTTCCAACTTAACCGTATTCAGTGTAAGATAAGTCTTACGCGTTCTAGTTTTCTTTCTGCGCTTGGCGTTACGCCATTGTGCGTAACCTCTGTATTTTATTTTTGTTTTTAATTTATTGTTACGTGGTTTATTTTGGTAATTTTGATACTTCTGAGATTTACCTTTAAATTTATTTTTAGCGAACAATTTGGACTTTGTTTTCAAACAAGATTGATTAGAATTAAAATGCTTCGGAATTCCTGTTAAGTCTAACTGATTAGTCTCCCGACAATTAGGTCTTTCCCTAACTTGTTGGAATTTTAATTGTTTCGGCTTGTAGCCATTTTTATTTAATTCGTCGAATCCTCCCTCGTCATTATTTAATTTGTTTGTTGTAGGTTTGGTTAACCCATTTTTTGCTTTGTTTAATCCCGTTAGCTTACTTGATTCCGTTCTTTCACAGTTTAATAATTCACTCTCCCTTGAATTTTCGCTTAATTTGTTGTCTAAATTTTTGGTAATCTCGTTTGTAACCTTTGTCGTTGACAATTGTTTTAAATTTATGGTTTGTTCCCCGCTTGTATCGTGGGAACATATTAAATTTTTAGTTATATTTTTGTTTACAGTTTGTTTACATTCTAGTTTGTCACCACCTAACTCGCACAAGGACCCATCTTCCTGATCTTTGCACATGAACAGCCCCCTCTGCTCGCTATCCACTATCGGACCCTCCAATGTCGGCTCTTCAGGTGTTAATTTGCCGTCGTTAATTGGTCCGCCTATACTAGGCGATTTTATTATATTTACTTCCTGTTCCCCGCTTGTATCGTCGGAACATAACACATTTTTGTTAATATTTTTGTTTACTACTTTACTAATCTTATTACATCCTATCTCTTGTCTTATATTGTCTTTGTTATTATTTGATACTAGAAACTCCTGGTGCAGCAGATATCCATCAATCTCATACGTCATAAATGATCTCTCCATGTTTATTCGAGCTTTTAACGCACACAAAGTATTTGCTCCCAAGATGAGGTCAACCCGTAGATTGTCCACTATCAAGAAAACAAATTCCTTTGTGTGTCCGTTTAATGTTAGAGGTAGCATCGTTTGTAATTTGACTCGTTTACAGGTTGACCCTAATGCTGTGACTATCGCTACGTTAGCTATAGGTAGCTCATAGAATAGATTTCCGTTTTGTTTTAGGGCTATGTATTTTTCTGTTTTAATCACAGACATTTGGGCACCTGTATCAACTTGTGCAATTAACTTATGGTCTTTAATTTCGCACTCTATCACTGGACACTGGTCTACATTCTCCAGTTTTATAACCGAGTCATTTCCTTCCTCTAACAAATCGTCCCTAATAGACATGGAAAAACCGCCTAGGCTGATGTTATTATGATGGTAAACCGGCTTTTCCTTCGGTCTCTCGCTCTGAATTATTTTTGACTTTTTATTGCCTCGGATCTCTAACCTGGTTAACGTATCTCCCTGATTGTTGCCAGAGATCCTCATATTTAGGTTTTTGGCTTCTGGTCGCTTGGTCCGGGGATAGGCGAATTAGGATGAGGGTTTTTAGGATACTTGGTATTTTGGTATTTTGTGGTATCATCATGGGACCTTGGGTTAGGGTTAGGTTGTTGGTTTGGAGCAACCTGCCTCTGTTGACTTCTTTGAGCGTTCCCATTACCATTTCCATTGTCAGTAACGCTGTCTAGCTGTTGTAGGAAAACTATTGCTTGTTTGATATTACTTGTGGGGTTCCCCACACTAGCTAGCTGAACGTTACTCCCAAAATGTTTCATCAACATGAAAATCAGATGGTTCTCTGGGATTATCGGGTCTAAGTTTTTCGCCCTGTTTACCATCATAAGAAAATACTCTGCCATAGAGTATGGTCCATTATTATGGTAGCGCCCTTGATTTATTTGTCTGCGTATCCTATCCTGCTGGCGATAACTCCAGAAATGCTCCGTGAATTCATGCTGGAATTCAGAATAAGTTTCTGTGTTGTTCTTGATGGCTTTCCACCATGCATCCGCTGCCCCTTTCAAATATCGCTCTACTATCCTTAATTTGGCAGTCTCGTCCATAGTATTGTCTATCTCGGAAAATAGGTCTTCTATTTCCCCTAGGAATGTCATTGGATCTTCTTTGTCATTCCCCCAGAACTCGATTCCACGGTACGTAGCCTCCCCGTTCCTGTCTATTACCCTTGGTAAGCAAACTTGTGTTACTATTCCTGCTCCAGCTGTTTGCTGTACTTTTGCAACTTGTTGTTTCACTGTTTTAATGTCCTCTTGGATATTCTTTACTTTTTCATTTAATTTAGCCGTTTTTGTTTCCGTTTTAGTTTTTAGTCTCTCTATTTCCGTCTCATGTTCGTTTAACTTTTCGTATATGTGATTTGTCTTAGTCTCATTTTCTTTTTGGTAGTCAACAAATTTTAACTGAAAAGCCTCCCATAACTGTCGTCTTTCCATTTTCTCTTTGGCTTTTTCTTTCTCTCTCAATTGTCTCTCTTCCTCTCTCAATCGTTTCTCTTCCGCCTTCTCTTTCTCTCTCAATTGTTTCTCTTCCTCTCTCTATTGTTTTTCTTTCGCCTTCTCTTTCTCTCTCAATTGTTTCTCTTCCTCTCTCCATTGTTTTTCTTTGTCTTCTCTCTCCTTCTCCCTTTGTTTTGCTTCCTCCCTCAATCGTTTCTCTTCCGCCTTCTCTTTCTCTCTCAATTGTCTCTCTTCCTCTCTCAATCGTTTCTCTTCCACTTTCTCTTTCTCTCGCAATTGTTTCTCTTCCTCTCTCAATCGTTTCTCTTCCTCTCTCAATCGTTTCTCTTCCGCCTTCTCTTTCTCTTGCAATTGTTTCTCTTCCTCCCTCAATCGTTTCTCTTCCTCTCTCAATCGTTTCTCTTCCGCCTTCTCTTTCTCTCTCAATTGTTTCTCTTCCGCCTTCTCTTTCTCTCGCTCTTCTTTATCTTTTTCTTCTCTTGCCTTGAAAAAGGCCATCAATTTAACCATCTCGGATTTAGACATTTTGATTTAATATTTATTATTCAATTAATTATTTATCCACTTATTCCTTTCTTTTTGATTTGCTTTAGGCCAGATGGTTCCTACCCGCTCTTTCGTTTAAATCTTTATTCAAATTCAGTTATTTATTTATTTTATTTTTATTTGTACGCTCTTGGATTCGTTCAATTTATATTATTATTTAAAAATTTAATTGCATTATTTAAAACATTCTGACTTCACTTATTTAAACAATCTCGATTTATTTCTATAATTTAACTATTTAATCTTGATATAGGGAACCTGTTCAAAGTCCCTGTTCGGGCGCCAATTCTTCAACGTCCCTCCCCACCTTGTCTTATACTTTGTATCCCTTCTCGCAGAATACCATAATTTTGGTGTTTAAAAAACTTATTTATAAACAAACCAAACATCTGCCAATCACCCCGCTTGTTAAACCGTGTTAAACTCCCTGAATTACGGGTATATTTCCCGCTCGTAGGGCCAGGCCCAAAACAAGCCTATTCCCGCTGACTACAATTTAAAACAAGTATAAACTCTCCCAAATTTGTTTATCAATTGTGTATGGTCTAGATATAGTCACACATGTCATTTCAATAGTCAGCTGGAAAGAAACACATTTAAAATATTACACAAAAATATTCACAGAGTCTTACCACCTGATGATGATCTGCAGAGACAGCAAGGGAACGTGCAAAATATGATCGTGTTTAAATTACCTATTTTAAAAGGCTCCTGTGTCCTTTTAAACACAATCTGCCAGTAGATAAATCTCTGGACTTTTATACAAAAAACCAACTAATCTTTAGGCTAGCTCATGAAGTTAGTTGAGAGAAACTCTTTAAAAACATTAGGCTTTAACTATTATCATTTAATGAAATTTAATTAAATTTGTTTACTGATTTAATAATCATTTTCATATTAGTTGGAAAAAGCTAAACAGTTTTTATTGATTATTCGACACAGGATGAAATGCAAATACTGTTGATTTTTATAACATATTTAATTCTATTTATTTAAATAAAAAAGAAAATTTATCCTTTTAAATACAACACAATTATATTAACAAAACAATTCACTAAGTAACTTGTTGTTTCTTATGCTTTAAAAACTTATAATTTGCATATAGATCAATTACATTGACATAAACATAAAATTATTTTCCAAATTACACATAATAAAAATTTATCTTCTATATTGAATTGGTAAATTCGTATTTTATGACATTTAATTTTTAAATTTATAATATTCGAAAAATTCTCATTTCCTTTAAAATAAATGGCTTATGGCCAAAAACCCTTTGTAAGTTTAATATTCATCATTTGAAATATTCTGATCACATAAATTCATATTATTTAGCATACAATTTATTAAAATTTTATAAAGAGTGAAGTCATTGTTTAAGCTTGAATATTTGTTTGATTTTAATAAAATTAACTAACTAAATTTGACGTGATTGGTATCGAATAAAGAAAATGACTTGCCAAAGATGTTCCTGCCGGTCCTGGAGTCCCTCGTCTGGATTCCCTGGTCCTTGGACATCGGAAGTCGCCATCCCTGGTTCGTCGGTGGTGGTTTCCCTCTATTCCTGCGTCCTGGAGACTGAGTCTGGAGCCTTCATCCCTTGGTAGTCCTGGACGTCGAAAGCGCTGAGGTTTGGTCCATCTGGCCTGGTGACGGTCCTAATCGCGGTCCAGCATAGCGTCCCGCGGCACCTCGTATTCAAATTTATTTCAGACTGTCTCTAAAGTCTCAGAGACCTAGTATATATAGCGGTGAATTTAACCTACCTCACCCCGCCTGCAATGCTTGCTATCTTTGGATTTATTCCTTGTACAGGCAAGTCGGGCAACGAATCTGTTTTAGCTTGCAGAGTTTGATTATTATTTTTGGAACACTGAAAAATGTCTATTTTATTTAAACTGCTGTAACTTTTTTGTTTTTTAAGTTTTTCAAATTTTGTTTTCTCTACTGTTCATTCTTTCTTATTCTGGTTCTTTTAAAATGTCGATGAAAGTTCTACGTGGTTTGGTTCTTAAGATAGCTTTTTTAAGCACTTAGAAAGTTTTCGCCTCACTCCCGATGGTCAAATTTAGCTAGTTATTACAAATTTATTCTTTAATATTTTTTAAATTTAGCTTAATTATTCTATTTAAGGTTTTATTTAATTTTTCACTCTTTATTATTTGTATAACTTCCAACTTGATTAATTTAAAAATCAACTTTATTTCTTAAAAACAGGAAATTATTTATTTCCTATTTGTCACGGTGTCCCAGACCGTTACAACACACACACACACACACATACACACACACACATACACACACACACACACACACACACACACACACACACGCGTACGCACAAACGCACGCACACACATACACACACATACACACACACACACACACACACACACACACACATACACACACATACACACACACACACTCACACACACACACACACACACACACACACACACACACACACACATACACAGACAAACACACACACACACACACACACACACACACACACACACACACACACACACACACACACACACACACACACATACACATACACACATACACACACACACACACACACACACACACACACACACACACACACACACACACACACACACTAACACACAAACACCCACACACTTACCAAATTTCTTTGAAATAAGCTTTTATAAATTATTGTATTTTTCAAATAAGCTTGTAATACAGCAATCTATTATAATAATTACAAAAAAGTGAAACGCTAGAACGTGACGTCATCATTTAGGAAAACCTACCTAGCAATAAGTATATTAACGAATCGGTTCGAAGATTGGCGAAAGTTAAACATGTTAGGGAATGATTTTTGATTTATTCGTTTCTACTTCGAGGTCGTTATTTCTTGAGGAAAACTTTTATACACTCTATAATATTTTATATTTTATGAAGTGATGTGATGCACGCTTATATGCAACATCTGTTTCTAGTACTGACAGTTTATATTACTTTCTATAGCCTACTGTACATTGGTAGTAAGTTAGAATGCACATTTAAGGGAAATTATGCTATTAGTAGTGGGTTAAATATAAGCATAGTTTTTTAAGATATGGTAATTACATTATGTAGTAATTAAATTCATTTATAACGTCCTACGTTTTTAAATTTAAATTTATAAATGTAAAGTTATAATAATAAAAGAGATTACCTAATGTTCCCTACAGATAGCGCGGAGTACAGATATTAGCACCGTGATACTACTTATTTGTGGTTTTTTGTTACGTGATTTTAATCTTAACAAACTAACCTCTTTTATACCAATAATTTGTATGGAGGAAACATAGGTTTCGACACCAGTAAAAATTTAACAAGGTTTTATTAATATGTAGGGGTTTTATTTTGATATTTTTGTTTAAATGTGATGAAGCACATCTTTTTAAAACCTTTTTTGTTGGTCTGTACTTGTCGCTAATTCTAAATTTAAAAGAAGGAAGGTGCTTTTGGAAATCAGTTGCTCTATCTCTTCATGATTTTCGGTTATGAAAAGTCGGTAAGGGCGATGTAATTATTTTGTTTGAAAGGACCTATGCTTAGATGATCCTACATTATACAGCTCAAATAGAGATTAAACATGACTTTCTTTGAATCTTACTTCTCTTTGCTTTTCAAAGCATCCCCTTTCCAAACGTTTTAATCATGGTAAACCAAGAATCAATCATAATATTTACACAAAGGGCGTTCTTTTGTAGATCAAAGGGCAGAAGTGAAACAGTGTTTATTTTCTTAAACCTTCTCCAGATACGACTGCCGTGTTGTTTGTCTCACAAGTTAACATAAAATTGTTCAACTCTCCTGAAAATGACGTTAAAAAGCAGGTTCTTTTACTATGGGTGTATCTATGATCGGATTGGGGCAGGAGGTATCGATGATTGGACTGAGCAGAATCTATGTATAAAGGGACTGAGGAAGGCTGTATCTGTGATTAGACTGAGCCAGAATGTAGATATGATCAGACTAAAGCAGAATATACCTGTGTAGGGACTGAGGTAGAATGTATTTATGTTGGACCTGAGGCAGGTTCTATTTGTGGATTAGACTGAGCCATAATGTACCCATGATTGAACTGAGCAGAATATATGCATAAAGGGACTGAGGCAAGCTGTGTCTGTGGATTAGACTAAGCTATAATGTATCTATGATTGGACTGAGCAGAATATATGCATAAAGGGACTGAGGCAAGCTGTATCTGAAGCAGAATATATCTGTTTAGGGACTAAGGTAGGATGTATTTATGATGGGACTGAGGCAAGCTGTATCTGTGGATTAGACTAAGCTATAATGTATTTATGATTGGACTGAGCAGAATATATGCATAAAGGGACTGAGGCAAGCTGTATCTGAAGCAGAATATATCTGTTTAGGGACTAAGGTAGGATGTATTTATGATGGGACTAAGGCAAGCTGTGTCTGTGGATTAGACTAAGCTATAATGTATCTATGATTGGACTGAGCAGAATATATGCATAAAGGGACTGAGGCAAGCTGTATCTGAAGCAGAATATATCTGTTTAGGGACTAAGGTAGGATGTATTTATGATGGGACTGAGGCAAGCTGTATCTGTGGATTAGACTAAGCTATAATGTACCCATGATTGGACTGAGCAGAATATATGTATAAAGGGACTGAGGCAGGCTGTATCTGAGATTAGACTGAGCCAGAAATTAGATATGATCAGACTGAAGGATATTATATCTGTGTAGGCTCTGAGGTAGGATGTATTTATGATGGGACTGATGCAGGTTGTATCTGTGCAGAGCCAATAAAATCCAAAGAGATGTCTAGTGAACACCTAGGCAAATAGGCGAATGCATAAACAGTTTTGAAAGAAATTTGCAATGGACAAATCACATAAATATTGTAAAAACCTTACAATCAGTGTAAAAACTCCAAATATGTTGAACATTTAAACCTAAATTACAATAGACTTGAAAACGTAAAACAAGAGTCACAGTTGGATTTATTTGTGATCCGTGAAGATTAAGGCGATACAATGAAGGACGACTGAATAAGAAGAAAACGTTTAGCTATAGACCGAGGAGTAGTGTAATGTCTCCATCCTCTTTATACCTATATGTTGTTAAATAATGTCATGAAAATATCAAACCTTAAAAAGTAGAAATTATTTTTGACGTTGTTAAGCAAAAGTGTTTGGGAAAGAGGTCCGAAATGGACAGTTTTTTGTTTGATACGGTCAAGAAGAAATAGCTAAAATTACTTTCCTCACCAAAAAGTAAATAAAATTAGAAATACAAAACAAATAATAAGATTTTAAAAATAAACTAAAAATCACCCAACAATAAAGTAAATTGTGAGATTTATTATTCCAACAAGTTTATAAAAAAATGGTTATTTAAGAAAATACAATAAAAAAATATAAATTTTCATTAATATTAAACCAAAATAACAAATAGAATAAACATTAAGTCATAGAACATACAACCATCAGCATAGGTTTGAGCACTAAGGGCGAGGCCTGTTCCTAACCCCTACCTGCTCGACATCAAGATTCAACGCCCACTATACTACCTTAACAGCCAGATTAAGCTTATTTAAAAAACTTTAATGTTTTAAAATAATTAAAACAATTTGTAAAAATTTTTATTTTATATAAGTATTATTTTAGTTTTTGTAAAACAGATAATTTCGTACGAAATGTGGCCAGACAATTGAAGTTGAGTTGAACCTTCTGTGAGCTGTAAGCCTGGCTTTCTCAGTCATAACAATGGAAGTTCTTATAGACTAACATCTATAGCTACCCACGAGCTGTATCACAACGTTACATGAGTTGTACGACACATCTTCGATTATTTGCAGTCTATGTTTATAGTCCGCACCAACGATAGATTTCATTTCGTGAGCGGTTGATGTTTTAAATTGTATTTAGATTTCACATTTTGGGAGTAGGTCACAGGGGAGCAAACCCAAGTCGTTATGAACACACACACACACACACACACACACACACACACACACACACACACACACACACACACACACACACACACACACACACACACACACACACACACACACACACACACACACACACACACACTGTAACGGGAAAAATTGGTCCCGTAACAATTAAACAAAAAATTGAAAAATATCAATTTTTTATAAAATAATTTTAATTAAAATTGCTAAGCCATTAAGGTCAATTGCTAGTTGGATAAGTTTAAATTGAATTGTAATGTACACAAATCATGACATCGCGAGTGCTTTGTGTGCTACGACAAAAATCAAGTTGCTACAGATTTTAAAATAATCAGTTAGAGACAAGAAATACGCTGAAAATCAAAACTGTACAGGTAAATCAAGTAATGGGGGAAGGCAACGATTGCTTTCGTTGGGGTTAAGCCCACTCTCGCATGTAGGCCACAGACCGGAAAGGTCGTAGTTTTTATTAAACTTAAAAAACATCATAATGGAACTCTAAGTTTTTCAATAGAGGCCGCGTAGCGCGGAAAATTGTTGTAGTATCTTAAGCTAATGTCTAGTGAAAGCTAGCCATCTAATATGCAGAATCCCGGTTAAATTTCGATTGTCAAGAAGATGGCTTCGCCAAATTCGCCTGTTCCCGCAGCCTGGACGAACATGTTTTCAGACGAGAAGAACCACCAGTCTGGAAGCAAGGAAATCATCACCTAGGATCTAAAGGATGGATCCAGGAAAGTGCGAGTTGGGCAAGTCATGATTTCTATACAATTTTAAATATTTAAATAAGATTTATTTTGAAAATTTCTAAAGTTTTAAAAGATCGCTCAAATGTTAAAAAAGATAAATAATGGCTTTATTTCCTTGACAAATAAATTAAAATATGAAATTTATTAAAGTATTCAATTTATTAAAATTTATATGAAAATGTTAAATGATAGATAAATTTGGAAGTGATAACTGTTTTAATGTTTGAAAAGATAAATCTAGTAAAGCACAAGCACAAAGATGAGTAGAAATTGTCATATATTTATAAATTAATTGAATCAGTAATATTTATGACAATGCAGTAAAATTGTTACAACCAGTACGCCAATAAACTGAGATGAAATATTATGAATGTTAACTTGTATAAGATCTGAATAATTTCGTACCCAGAAATAGGTAACATAAAATCATTTATAAATTGTTTGTATTTCATAAGGGATTAATTAAATCAGGAATCAGTTTATTAGACTTTTAATGTAAATGCATATGTTCAAAAACTGGTAAATATATTTATGTCTTTGATAAATAGTTTTAGTAACAATTTTATTTTCAAATACTTTCATATATAAATTGATAAAATGTCATATAACTGCTGGCACAAAATCAGCCCTAAATTAAATTTGTGTATAGAATTGATATAGGCTCATTCAACCTCCCTGCGTTCAATGTAAATGTATTTTATGTATTAAGGGAAATTTAATTTATGTTATGGTATATATATAAGAATTCAAGAAATTATTATGTTAAAGGAATATACTCATTTTGTTCAATTTATCCATTTCAATTTTTATTAAATTCATATGTCAAACAATTGATAGAGTAAAATTTATTAAATCAATCCTGTGTGCTGAATAATAAAATTAATGTTTCCCAGCTAGTAAATTATCAAATTAAATCAATGAAAGCTTATAAAGTAATATCAGCAAGCCTATTAGAGTCATTTATTTTACTAAAGTATAAATAATAAAGGATCACAGTGCACCTAACAATAATCGAGTAACCCCCCCCAAGAAATAAATTAAATAACAGAAGCAATTTGAGCTAGCCACAACACTAGTTGGTTTTATTTTAAAGTCCAGGAGTTGAGACTCACTGGTAGATTTTACCATATAATACACAGGACCTCCTTGAGGAGGATATGGTAAAATTTTATCTTGCACGGATCTCACATGAGCAGGAGCATGGAGGAAAGAGGTCTACAAAGCATGGTAAGGTATTTTTATTTTGTGATATTTTTCTATGTGTTTTCAGCTAACCCATATTAACACCATTTGACAGATCACTGACCTTACCATGACTTTTAATAATTTTAATAGACAAGATCCCCAGGGTGTATTTTTAAATGGGATTTAGTTACATGCTCTTGCAGTTACGAGTTAGGCAAATGTCGACAGGTTTAAGGCAGGTCGAGTTTGTTTGGCGGTGAGCGAGCGGGGTGAAGGTCCGTTGCAGATATGGCGTCCGCACTTGGGGCTCGAATTAGGAATGCACAATTAGGCACAATAAGTAATAAATTTTAAAATTAATTAAACCCAACTAAATAAAAGTAGTGGGTAATTAATCATAATATCAATAAAAATAATTAGGAATAATAAATGTCAAGTTTAAGAATAAAATGAGGATATGCAGGGAGTAAAGCTATTAAACAACAATTAATTAAATAAAAATTAAAATAAAAAGGAAAAAATAAAATAAAGAAATTTAACTAGTTACGAGAGCACAACATCTTAGGCATAACTACAACCCGCACCGAACGGCCAAATCAATATTAAATATATTAATAAAATTGTAAAAAACATATAAAAATAAAAATAAAGAAAAAAGATCTCTAGTCGAATATATAAATTAATTTAAACAAATTTTAAATAAAAAACAAAATGGCAAGAACGGAAGCAAAATCCGACATGGACAAGCTATTAGCTTACCTAAGAGCTGAAAAAGATAAGGATAAACAAGAGCGTGAGTTAGAAAATGCGGCTAGGGACAAACGCGAAGAAGATAGGCGTTTAAAAGAAAAAGAAGATAGGGAATTAGAAAACGCGGTAAAAGAAAAACGCGAAGAAGAAAGGCGGCTAAAAGAACGCGAATTAGATAAGGCGGTAAGAGAGGCCGAAAGGGAGGAAGACAAAAAACAAAGAAAACAAGAGTTAGAATTAGCCGAAAAAAGGTGGGAAATGGAGAAAATAGAACGGCAACAAATCTTAGAATCGTTTAAAGACGAAATGAGTAAATATAGGGCGGATTCTGAAAGTAGAACGAGCCAGTTAGAAGAGAAAATGAGCGAACAAGCCACCGCGATAGAACAAATTAAAAACGATGTAGAAGTGCAACAAAATCAATTACGCGAAAAATTTAATAAAGTAAGAGATGACGTTAAGTCAGTAAACCAACAAGTAAAAAAACTAGAAAGTAAAATCACTAGTTCAGGGACGGCAGGGTCAATAACCCAAATATGTTTGCCTGCGGTGTCAAGTAACTTGCGCGAGGCATCATATCGGAAGATAGAGTTTTGGGGAACACCTCGGGAAGACCCGATCGAATTTCTATGTGAAATGGAACCGTTATTTTCCGAAATAGATAATACTATGGAGGAAAATACGAAACTGAAGATCATAGAGAGATATATGCAGGGTTCAGCCGACAGTTGGTGGAGAGCCGTAAAGAAGGGGTCTGAGACATACCAAGAATTCCGTAAGGAGTTTACTCAGCACTTCTGGAGCTTCCACCAACAGGAGAGAATTCGGAGGAAAATCAGTCAGGGCAAATACAATAGTAGCGGACCTTCCAACATGGCGGAATATTTCGTCATGATGGTAAACAAAGCTAAAAACCTAGATCCAGTAATTCCCGAAAAACAATTAATTTTCATGATCATGAAGCATTTCGGGACAAACGTGCAGTTAGCTAGTGTGGGCAACCCCACACAAAACATTAAACAGGCTATTGCGTTTCTGTTACAACTGGACAACATTACGGAGAACGACCGTGGTAACGGCAATGCAAACCGGGCACCACCGCGCTTCGTCACTTCTAACCAACAACGACCTGACCATAACCCGAGATCCTATGGTGAACACCAAAAAACACCGCCACCAAAGTACCCTAAAAAACCTAATCCTACACGTTCTATCCCCGGACCTAGTGACACTCAGCCAAAAAACTAGCGAGAAGGATCTCTAGCAACAAGGAGCATTGTCCGTTAGCGCGTCTAGGGATCCGAAAACAGAGATCGCCGGTACGCAATAGCCCGGAAATTAAGGATCGTCAAGTTTACCATCATGACGAGATAGTGAGCCTGAACGGTTTAGCCTTATTTATGCGGGACGAATTGTTAGAGGAACATGACAGTTATATAAATAAAATAGAGCAAGTAGAGCAATGCCCATTGGTTAGTTGGAAAATAAATGGTGAAGAGATAATTGCAGAAGTGGACACGGGTGCACAAATGTCCGTAATCAATGCAAATAAATACATGGCCTTAAAACAGCAAGGAAATATCTTCTACGAACTACCTGTAGCTAACCTGGGAGTTTTAACAGCAATCGGCTCTACCTGCAAGAGAGTTAAGTTGCAAACCCTGTTGCCTCTAACACTTCAAGGTCACACAAAGGAATTTGTATTCCTAATTGTGGAAAACTTACGAGTTGACCTCATATTAGGAATGAATACTTTGTGTGAGCTTAAAACTCGCATAAATCTGGAGAAATCGTTTATCTCATATGAGTTGGACGGGAAACTGCTCTGGCAGGATTTCATAAAAACGGGGAAAAACGTAAATGCAAGTTTACCCGATAAAAATAATAAATTAAGGCTAGAAGCCAAAATTGAAACAAATAATATTAATAAATTGAATCATGTAAATGTAAAAAATATAGGGTTACAAACCGAAAATGAAAATAAAAATGTAAAGCAAAATGCAAAAGACAACCCAGTTAACGTAGGCAACTTAACATCTCAAAAGCCTGAAGTGGAGGGGTTGATTGCGAGCGGCGAGAGAATGGGGCCGTTAGTCGTTGTATATCCAGAACAAAGGGATCTGGATATACAACGTACTCTGTCACAGACAGAAGGGAAAAACAAGAAATTTAAAATAAAACAAATGAAATATAAAATACTAATAAGCGACAAAAATGTAGGGATAAAAGATGGAGTAAACTCCAAAAATCCAAAATTAAAACCAAAAATAAATCAAGATGCGAATATATCAGTAGACGATAATCCCGGACAAAGCAGGGAGCGAGCGAAGTTAAAGAATAAAAGAGTTAAAATCGGATGTACTAAAATGAGCAATATAAATCCATTAAAAAATGGTAAAATTAAAACAAACCAAGGTATAAACCTAATAAACATAAATAAACGAAAAGTAAGGAAGGATAATAAGGGAGGAAACGGGATCAAAGAATCCACAAATAATTACGGCCATGAGCCACAAATAAAAAAATTAATTAACTTGCAGGATAGACCTGAAGTTGTAACAAACAAAAGAGCTAATTGTAATAAATTAGTCAACCGCTCATTTTATAGACATTCCGATAGTATAAATTCTTCAACTAACGAATCGCGAAAATTAACGCCGACTGATCGCAATATAATTATCAAAACTTTAAATAAAGAGAAAAGAATCAATTACAAGGGACGTGCGGAATGGAAAAGGCTCCGTAAAAAACGTGACAAAATTAATACCGATAAACGATGTGTTCAATTAAAGAAAATCCAATTACAGCATGTTCCAGATAAAAATAACAGATAAAATGAAAACCAGCAATCAAGGTTAAATAATTTGTTAAAACAATATGAAGATGTATTTAGTGATAAGCCAGGCAGGGCGACTAAATATAAGCACGCTTTAAAAATTCAAGAAGAGCAGCAATAAAAAATTTGCAGTGTAAAGAAATTACCTTTCAACCGGGCGATATAGTTCTAATTACCAAGCATAACCGTTCAACTTTGATTAAGAACCAAACAGATAAACTGTTACCGTTATATCAAGGGCCTTACCGTATAGCGCAAAGAATTGGACGTAAAACTTACCAGGTAGAAAATATAGTTACAAATAAATCTAGAGGAATTTATGATGTAAGGGACATTAAAAAGTTTAACCAGTGATTATAACTATGTCAAAAAATTAATTATGCTACAAAATATTTAAATCTACGATTAGGAAATGTTTTAAAAATTAAAGGGACAGAAATATAAATGTAGAGTAATAATCTGGACGAATTAGCTAATTTCAGATAACTTCAGGAATGTAATGTACATAGGCTGCGATAAGTTTACTTGGTTGCGCATTGAATCACAAACAAGATAAGCAATCAGATAGTTGGACGGACGTCGAGCATCGACCTAGAATAAATCAAGCCAAATCAAACTTGTAGGTTATTGCTAAGCTTTGCCCAGATAAAATTCAAAGCGGTGCAAAATCAAATGCGACGAGGGCTGAACCGGTCTACCAAGAGGGGGAAGTTACAGAGTCCAATGAAATGGAATGCAGCCGTGATGTATATTAGGGAAGTACATTGAACTTGGGCGATAACAATATCGGACTGTCAGAATCAGCTGTAGTGTAAACAGCGCGAGAATTGCGTGATTCAAACGTTTAACTTGTCCAGATAATAGATTAAAACTAAAATTTAATTGAAATTGAAATAAATAACTGTTAGTTGTAAGTAAGTTATAAAAATTTAAGGAAGGTAAATGTTCAAATATGTATACAAAGGTAAAGAAATTATAGATCAAGAAAATAAAGCATTGTTTATTGGTAATGAAATGAAATGAAATAATAAAGAGTAAAGCTAATATGCGATAGAAAAAATGACTTGCATCGTGTGTGCAAACCGACAAAGTTCAGTGTGTGAAAAGTTCAAAATACTAATAAAAAAATGTGTTGTGTGAGTTTCTGGTAGAAGGACGCCTGAGGACATGGAAAGCAACATATAATAGTTTTAAGGTGTAGTAAGTAATATTAAACTCAATTTGGGATAAGAATCCCAAATTTCATTGAATAGCAGGGAGTGTTGTAACGGGAAAAATTGGTCCCGTAACAATTAAACAAAAAATTGAAAAAATATCAATTTTTTATAAAATAATTTTAATTAAAATTGCTAAGCCATTAAGGTCAATTGCTAGTTGGATAAGTTTAAATTGAATTGTAATGTACATAAATCATGACATCGCGAGTGCTTTGTGTGCTACGACAAAAATCAAGTTGCTACAGATTTTAAAATAATCAGTTAGAGACAAGAAATACGCTGAAAATCAAAACTGTACAGGTAAATCAAGTAGTGGGGGAAGGCAACGATTGCTTTCGTTGGGGTTAAGCCCACTCTCGCATGTAGGCCACAGACCGGAAAGGTCGTAGTTTTTATTAAACTTAAAAAACATCATAATGGAACTCTAAGTTTTTCAATAGAGGCCGCGTAGCGCGGAAAATTGTTGTAGTATCTTAAGCTAATGTCTAGTGAAAGCTAGCCATCTAATATGCAGAATCCCGGTTAAATTTCGATTGTCAAGAAGATGGCTTCGCCAAATTCGCCTGTTCCCGCAGCCTGGACGAACATGTTTTCAGACGAGAAGAACCACCAGTCTGGAAGCAAGGAAATCATCACCTAGGATCTAAAGGATGGATCCAGGAAAGTGCGAGTTGGGCAAGTCATGATTTCTATACAATTTTAAATATTTAAATAAGATTTATTTTGAAAATTTCTAAAGTTTTAAAAGATCGCTCAAATGTTAAAAAAGATAAATAATGGCTTTATTTCCTTGACAAATAAATTAAAATATGAAATTTATTAAAGTATTCAATTTATTAAAATTTATATGAAAATGTTAAATGATAGATAAATTTGGAAGTGATAACTGTTTTAATGTTTGAAAAGATAAATCTAGTAAAGCACAAGCACAAAGATGAGTAGAAATTGTCATATATTTATAAATTAATTGAATCAGTAATATTTATGACAATGCAGTAAAATTGTTACAACCAGTACGCCAATAAACTGAGATGAAATATTATGAATGTTAACTTGTTTAAGATCTGAATAATTTCGTACCCAGAAATAGGTAACATAAAATCATTTATAAATTGTTTGTATTTCATAAAGGATTAATTAAATCAGGAATCAGTTTATTAGAATTTTAATGTAAATGCATATGTTCAAAAACTGGTAAATATATTTATGTCTTTGATAAATAGTTTTAGTTACAATTTTATTTTCAAATACTTTCATATATAAATTGATAAAATGTCATATAACTGCTGGCACAAAATCAGCCCTAAATTAAATTTGTGTATAGAATTGATATAGGCTCATTCAACCTCCCTGCGTTCAATGTAAATGTATTTTATGTATTAAGGGAAATTTAATTTATGTTATGGTATATATATAAGAATTCAAGAAATTATTATGTTAAAGGAATATACTCATTTTGTTCAATTTATCCATTTCAATTTTTATTAAATTCATATGTCAAACAATTGATAGAGTAAAATTTATTAAATCAATCCTGTGTGCTGAATAATAAAATTAATGTTTTCCCAGCTAGTAAATTATCAAATTAAATCAATGAAAGCTTATAAAGTAATATCAGCAAGCCTATTAGAGTCATTTATTTTACTAAAGTATAAATAATAAAGGATCACAGTGCACCTAACAATAATCGAGTAACCCCCCCAAAGAAATAAATTAAATAACAGAAGCAATCTGAGCTAGCCACAACACTAGTTGGTTTTATTTTAAAGTCCAGGAGTTGAGACTCACTGGTAGATTTTACCATATAATACACAGGACCTCCTTAAGGAGGATATGGTAAAATTTTATCTTGCACGGATCTCATGTGAGCAGGAGCATGGAGGAAAGAGGTCTACAAAGCGTGGTAAGGTATTTTTATTTTGTGATATTTTTCTATGTGTTTTCAGCTAACCTATATTAACACCATTTGACAGATCACTGACCTTACCATGACTTTTAATAATTTTAATAGACAAGATCCCCAGGTGTATTTTTAAATGGGATTTAGTTACATGCTCTTGCAGTTACGAGTTAGGCAAATGTCGACAGGTTTAAGGCAGGTCGAGTTTGTTTGGCGGTGAGCGAGCGGGGTGAAGGTCCGTTGCAACACACACACACACACACACACACACTGTAACGGTCTGACATTCCTTGACAAATAGGAAATAAATAATTTCCTGTTTTTAAGTAATAAAGTTGATTTTTAAATTAATCAAGTTTAGAGTTATAAGAATAATAAATAGTGAAGAAGTAAATAAAACCATAAATAGAATAATTAAGCTAAATTAAGAAGTATTAGAAAAGAAATTTGTAATAAGTAGCTAAATTTGACCATCGGGAGTGAGGCGAAAATTTTCTAAGTGCTTAAAAAAGCTATCTTAAGAACCAAACCACGTAGAACTTTCATCGACATTTTAAAAGAACCAGAATAAGCTAGAATAAACATTAGTGAAAACAAAATTTGAATAACTTGAAAAATAAAAAAGTTACAGCAGTTTTAATAAAATAGACATTTTTCAGTGTTTCAAAAAAGATAATCAAACTCTGCAAGCTAAAACAGATTCGTTGCCCGACTTGCCTGTACAAGGAATAAATCCAAAGATAGCAAGTATTGCAGGCGGGGTGAGGTAGGTTAAATTCACCGCTATATATACTAGGTCTCTAAGACCTTAGAGACAGTCTGAAATAAATTTTTAATACGAGGTGCCGCGGAACGCTATGCTGGACCGCGGATAGGACCGCCATCAGGCCAGATGGACCAAACCTCAACGCTTCCGACGTCTAGGACTACCAAGGGATGAAGGCTCCAGACTCAGCCTCCAGGACGCGGTAATGGAGGAAAACCACCACCGACGAACCAGGGATGGCGACTTCCGATGTCCAAGGACCAGGGAATCCAGACGAGGGACTCTAGGACCGGCAGGAACATCTTTGGCAAGTCGTTTTCTCTATTCGATACCAATTACGTCAAATTTAGTCAGTTAATTTTATTAAATTCAAACAAATATTCAAGCTTAAACAATGACTTCACTCTTTATAAAATTTTAATAAATTTTATGCTTAATAAAATGAATTTATGTGATCAGAATATTTCAAATGATAAATACTAAACTTACAAAGGGTTTTTGGCCATGAGCCATTTATTTTCAAGGAAATAAGAAGTTTTTGGATATTATAAGTTTAAAAATTAAATGTCATAAATACGAATTTACCAATTCAATATAGAAGATAAATTTTTATTATGTGTAATTTGGGAAATAATTTTATGTTTATGTAAATGTAATTGACATATATGGAAATTATAAGATTTTAAAATATGGAAAACAACAAGTTATTTAGTGAATTGTTTTGTTAATATAATTCTGTTGTATTTGAAAGGATAAATTTTCTTTTTTATTTAAATAAATAAAATTAAATATGTTATAAAAATCAACAGTATTTGCATTTCATCCTGTGTCGAATAATCAATAAAAACTGTTTAGCTTTTTCCAACTAATATGAAAATGATTATTAAATCAGTAAAAAAGTTTAATTAAATTTCATTAAATGATAATAGTTAAAACCTAATGTTTTTAAAGAGTTTCTCTCAACTAACTTCATTGAGCTAGCCTAAAGATTAGTTGGTTTTTTGTATAAAAGTTCAGAGATTTATCTACTGGCAGATTGTGTTTAACAGGACACAGGAGCCTTTTAAAATAGGTAATTTAAACACGATCATATTTTGCACGTTCCCTTGCTGTCTCTGCAGATCATCATCAGGTGGTAAGACTCTGTGAATATTTTGTGTATTATTTTAAATGTGTTTCTTTCCAGCTGACTATTGAAATGACATGTGTAACTATATCTAGACCATACATAATTGATAAACCAATTTTGGGGAGTTTATACTTATTTTAAATAGTAGTCAGCGGCAATAGGCTTGTTTTGGGCCTGGCCCTATGAGCGGGAAATATACACGTAACTCAGGGATTTTAGCACGGTTTAACAAGCGGGGTGTTTGGCAGATGTTTGGTTTGTTTATAAATAAGTTTTTAAACAACATATTTTGGTATTCTACAACAAATCAATCAAAGTAGGTAGGGACGTTGCAACACACACACACACACACACCAAATAAAATAAAATACACACACACAAATAGTAAATTTAATTATATAATTATATAATCAAACATAAAAAAACAAATACATTCTATAATAAATAACTTAAGTAGGAAAATATTCAAGTAAATTTAAACAGACGAAGTATTTATTTAAAATTATTTTGAAATTTACTCAAATATTTTATTTTGAATTTTTATTAGTGTTAAATGTTATAATTAATTAATAATTATTAATTTTCACTATATCGCAAGCAGAGAGGTATAAACAAAATGAAGATTAGAAGATTGTTCTAGAAATAAAGGTTATTTTCTCGTTGGCTTTAATAATCTTCCATCTTTAAAAGATAAAACAATGTTTTTCCTTAAAAATCTAGCACAATTATCCTATTGTCTATTGACATAAATTGGTTTTTCCAATAACAGAGCCACCAATAATAACTAATTCTTAATTATCTTACGTGAACAAGCATTCACCTGAAAACCTTACTAGAAAATCCAATAAACTGTGCACAAGTAATTGAATAGTTTAAAAGTGCCAAATAGTTTAAACAGCGTTATACTACACGCGAAATAAACGAGGCATAAAATATGTAGGTTGTCAGAAGTTGGCAACCATGATGTCAAAACGATAAATTGTATTTCATTGTTATGCTGACAGCGCCTCCTCCTTATGCCTCTCGTGTAACCACAGAGAATAAGTGTAACACAACCCTTAGCGCAATAGTTTGTGTAATGATATGCTACAACGTAACAAGGAGGTTTGACATTTATCCTTAGTTTGATAAAATAATGTTGATGTAACTCCCAACGGAAGGTATTACAAAGTATTTTATTTACGGATAAACAGAATAAGCAGTGTAGATTTAGCTTTGGTTTTACTGGTAAATTTAATGCTGGACAAGAATGTGTTTCGTGGACATTTGCGTTTAGAAAAATCAACAATAAGTGAAACGGGGTTAAATACCTGAAATTATAATACTCAGTTGCCATAAAAACTCATCAGACCTGTTTCTGCAAATACGATGCTTTCGTCAGTGATAGATATATCCCTGAGAGTATAGATTTAATCATGCAGTAAGTGTATGATCACCACTGGTAATGGCAACAAATTGGCGGTAACATGTCTAAAAATATAGTCGTGAGAAGACAATAGTAACATTTCAATTACTTTCTGTAATTTACCGATCTTACAAGCTAAGTTCATAACCAAAATATTTTTAATAAACAATCTTAGATTTATCACAGACTCATTTCAGAACGCTCATTGCCATCTTCAGGAGGAACAGTATGAGTATAATTTCAATTCTACTCACGTTCTTTTAAGAGAAAACGAATCAGATTTTTTTTATCCTAGGATATCTTTATATTACACGAGTACTGTTACCAATAATTTTAAATAAATTACACTTTTGATATTACTTTCGACCAAACTATTTGTTAACTAAAAGTTGTTAAATTGTCAATTTACTTGGAGGAAACGTTTTCGCCTTACGACTTCTTCAGCCTCCTGAAAGAAGTCGTAAGACGAAAACGTTTCCTCCAAGTGTAAGCAAAAAATTTAACAACCTTTAGTTAACAAATAGTCTGGTCGTAAGTAATAGCAAAATTGTAATAAGTAATTAACAGCCAGCTTGTCATGAACAGCAACTAGATTTCGATATTTAAATATATCTTAAAGTATGATGAAAATAACCAGTAAACGTAAACCAAAATCTCGTTAATATTTTAGTTAGAACTATTTATATTATTATTATTTTATCAAATTTAGGGATGGTAACAAGTCAGAGTACCAGTTTGGCACGTATATGGAGGGATATTGTTACACTAATGGTGTTCGCACATTGTATGTGCGATTTATGTGAAGCTCGTGTAACATAGTTTGTTTGAATTAGCTCTATACAAAGTTCTATGAAATGGAGAACTTAGAACCAACTAAGAAGTGATTTTTATTTTAATACTTTTTAAAAAAATGTGAAATATAACTACAATTATAACAACAGTTGATTTAGTAGTAAAACAATTAAAAAATTGAAACGTTCAAATAAATGATTGCCATAAATAATGATAAAGTAAAGAGAATGGGGCTGAAGTGGCAACCTATAGTTTGTGTATCGTAAACAGACATTGTAAACAATCCCGTACTGCATAGTTTATTGTCCGTTAAATAGCAGTATATTGTGCTTAACGATGCAACCAGTGTGGCCAATTGTTCTATAACAACTATTTGTCCAATATTTTCTAGGATAAATTGATATTGTTTATTATTTGATTAGAGGGGTTGAAAACTAAATCTATGGAAATAATGTAATCGTTCTTATAAGGACTAAAATATATCGATTTATCTAAGTCTTAAACTACTCTGAGGTAATTTAAAGAAAAGTTTAGGAAACTGAGTTACAAATAATTTCTTGGGAGATGTAGGTTTAGTGGATTTTTAAAATACAGGGTAATCTTTTATTATATAGTGCGTTCAAAAAGGCTTCACAGCTCAGATTCGAGTAGTTGTCACGATTTATTGTTTATAACACCCCCTCCCTCTGTGGTCATAAACACCTTGAATATCACACTTGCTAAGGGCGTTTATGTAAACATGCTTGGTTCTGTCGTCAGTTGTATCGGTAGGAACGTATTTTGTATACACATAAGGAAAATCAAGGCAGCTATTTCAACTTTGTCGCGGTGGGACTTTTTTAACCCTCTGAATAAAACACGGCTTTAGCTCAGAATATCTAATTGACAGTCACAAAGAGGAAATAATTTTCCATAGTAATTATTGGCGTCATTGCTTACGTAAGAATTTGGCGATATCTTATAAAGACTTCAACACGTTCCGTAGTATATTATAAATATTACGTTTAAGCCTAAAATACTAATTTATTGAATGTTCAATCTTATTATAAACTACTCAAGAGCAAAATCAAATTAGTTAAAGACAAAATAGTTATCTTAAACTACGTTCTCTGAGGGACAATTTAGCTATTTTGACATTAACGGAGCAATAACGTAAACTGCAGGCTAATGAGGGCACGTTTAACGGCAATGGTTTGCATCGATATCTCTGAGCAGTATAGAACCCCGCCAAGACTTAAAATCTTATTGCCGGCAACAGATGCTAGTATCAGTCTATACGTACATACAGTTATAAAACTTTTAAACTATTAAAGTTATTAAAATAAAGTCTAAGTAAATGTATATGTATTATTTCGTAAAATAACTTTTATTACAAACATTATTAACTACGCTTAAGAAATTTGTAAAAATAAAGCGAGTATACCAACAGTAAAACGTTTTGAATAGTAAGTTAGCTCGTCTAATCATTCAGCGTTAAAGTCTCTTCGTGGCGACAGGAAGAACGAAAGCATTTTACAATGCCGAGGAATAACATTATTGAAGTAAAATATTCATTTCAAGTCACCTGAGTACAGAGTTGTAGATTACGTAGTGACTGTTGCCAACTAAATGCTTTGCAAAAGTAATGGAAACAATATATTGCATGAAATTATTATTCGCGCAACGATTACTCTATTGTAACATCTGTAGAAGCGAGAGTATCTTGTATTCCCTAGACTAAAGATTGTCAGTAACGATTTACGCAGACGTCAAAGCTTACCATATTATATTTACTCTGCCCAAAAAGTTAAACGCTGTACTTTAACTGTACGGCAACATATCTCGTGAAAGTGTTTAACATTTAACCTAAAATCAAATTGTTTAAATTTGTACTTCAAATCAAAGTACCATATAGATATACATTAAATATTTAATGGCAAAATAGTCTCAAACAAAATTTTTAACTACATTTAAATTGATTAATAATACGCTTTACGTATTATGAAAAAAGTAGTAGAAGAGTAGTTTAAAACAAGTAATTGTATTGTGATACAATCTATGTATGATTTAGTTAAGGCAGATCGCTTTATAATGTTCAGTCTACAAATTCCTAATTAAATTTATATTTACCGTTCACTAATTAATTTTGATTTATTTATACTGAGTAAATTCGTTGTCTTGCGAAATTTTGATATTGTGTTTTTAATTGTTATCACAGAGGGATGATTGATTCAAAATTATGTATCGTAAGCTATAAGTTTCCAAGTCCAGAAAATTGTTCTAATTCATACCTTAAAAGTATAAAAATAAACTGTTATATTCATATTTCATATAAAAAAGTACTTATATGGTCCCAAATTTTTTATCACTTTAATATATGGACATTCTCAAGATCCTCATTGACCAGTCATCAGAAAACATGGCCCCTGTTAGAGCATTAAAGTCTCATTTTAACTCTTGACTGGTGAACGAGTACCTTGTTAATGTCAATATATTAAAGTCATTCAAATCTGTGGATATATATATAGGCCTATAATAAAATATGTATTCTTGTGTATCAATAAAAAAAACAAGAGAAATACAAATACAAGAATAATTTATTGAATTATACAATTCACAATTCAATAATAATTTATTCTTGTATTTGTATTTCTTTTTTTCTTATATATATATATATAGGCCTATATATATGTAACTTTCACATTTCTTCACTAATTCTTCCTATTCTATTGATTGTTTCCAATGGGTTAGCGCTCTTCGGTTTGATCTTTGTATGCTTCTTTTCACATTCCTCCACACAGGGAATTGACTTCAGCCTAAATAAAACTAAATGAAGTTTTTAAATAAATGTGGTTTTGGAACTATTTTTCTCCTTTACAGCAAATAGCATCCGAATATCGCTTGCAAAATGAAAGCACAAAGTGTTAGCTCTGTCAGTACACACAGGTTGGCTGCCCTACATAAATAAGGTTACTTAATAATTCAAGATAAACAGATCAAAGCTACAGTCCGAAAAGTGGTTACAGCGTCCACTGTTTACATGTGTAATGTAGACGCACTGAGATCACATTTGCTCTAACGTTTCAAACCGGATCTCATAAATATTTCACGTAAATACTGACTTTGATACTCTATTATTTAACAACATAAACGGATCTGTGGTGAATTCGAAGATTAGGAAGCCGAACGTAAAACTTAGTATTGTATTTTGTCGACAAAAGAGTGATAGTTTTTGAAAAAGAAAACGGTAGCTCTAAAACATGAAAAACACTTTGGTAAAGTATTTGGTATTTTGTAAAATAAGATTAAATGTGTATTTTTATTACTTTCACGTACCATTTTAGATCTCCAGGTAATTTTTCCATATATTGGTGTCGTGTAAGACAGTTATAAATACCATTTTTTTACATTTTTTCCTATTATTGTAACCCTGTTTTTATTTGTTATAAATACTTTTTTTTTGATTGTAATAGTTTCTTATTTGTTATGATGATAATTTTTGGTTACATAAAGATAATACAGAAATATAAAATTTAAAAAGAGATAACAAAATAAAAAGAAATTACAGTACACGCCACATTCACTCTTTAACCCCACTATCGAACACCTTTAAAAGCGGCCCAACTCAACAACGCATCCTGGCGGGCAACCTAGATATTGATAGAGATATTTCGTGCAGTTGGAGTCGTTTCGTCTCGGTAAAGCTTTACAAATTATCTTCCATTATACAATGAAGTAAATCATAATATTACTAAGTTTCAACCTAAACTAACAATTCTGTTAAGTTTAGTTGTGTTCGGTTTGTAATGGAAACAAAAACATGGAACATATAAACTTGGATAATTTAAATGTCGACAAATGTTTGTTTACTATATGTTAGTTACAAACTTAGCACACAGAAGTTTAGTTTGCTGTTCCACCTTTCAAGTTTCCCTCTACCTTTAGCAATCACAATCAAGCATTTGGCATTAAAATCCTATTGTAATGATCAGAGAGGCATTAGTATTCTCGTTTAAAACTCAGTAGGGTGTGTTTATTTATTAACCTAATTAAAACATATCAGAGCGTTATACAGGCACTAATAACAAAACGAGTGTGTAAACGTAGCGAGTTCACAGGGCGGAGATTTAGACAATCAATAAGCAGCGTTTAATAGGCCAGAGACCGCTGTTGAGCTCCTGCAAGTATAAATAAGCCATTAAAACTTACCATAACGGCTTCCTTGGGAAAACCTATGGAAATTCGATTACATTCACTAATGGGTGGACTAATTACATCATGGCATCGTTCTTGTATCTGAGAATGAAACTACTGTAGTACCCAGGGTTAAACGAAATCTGGTTAGTCAGAGATGTATTCTTATAAACACCAATACAAAGAGAGAGAGTTTAGGATGTATAATTAACAACGAATTATAAAGTAAAAACTACATTTACAGGATAACAGATAGCGAATTTTTTCTAGACAGAGACCCGTTAACAGTGGTGGGAAAAATAAACTGAAATATTTCCTGACGTACCATTTATAACATAATAATAATCTCTTGAGGTGCTAAATATAGCACTAAATATCACTGAAGTACTACATATCACTATTTTGGAACTCGTTGTGGGGATTTTATAATAAAGAACACACAACGCCCCCTCCCCGACCATAATAATTGTTTATTAACCTTGTGTATATTTTAGGTGTAAAACACCCATTTTCAGTGGAAGCAAAACCAAAAATCAATAGTGTTTAAACATCAATAGTGTTTTATGTCTTTAAATATAGGTGCTTTATAACCGAAATGTATATACAACTTAAAAAAAATTAATTGATTTAGATGTGTTTTTTAATATAAATTAAAAAAAAACTATGGTAGTAATCAAGAATGATTAAAAACCCTAGATTTTTTTTTTTTTTTTTTTTTTTTTTTTTTCCCTGGCGAAAAACCAATTGTGGTTATCATCGCCAAACAAAATCTAACACAGCACGCAATGTTTTAAATAAAATCAAATGAATTAATAAATAAATAAATACAACAAAAATTACAAAACAAAATAAAACACCAACAATAAAAAACAAAAAACAACAATATAACAATGAAAAAATCCTTAAAAACTAAATAACAAAATAACAACAAAGAACAATATAACAGTAAATAAATAATATGTAAAACAATAATAGGTAACAATTTACCAATAAATAAATCTCAATAACAAGAACAGAAAATAAATTTAATTAAAATAAATAAAAGAAACACAGAGAATTATATGTATAAATAAAATTTAAAAAAATATATATTTATGTATTAAATTTTAAAAAATATTTTCAAGTGGTGCAAGAAAGCGATGACTCGGTCAATGGCCGAGGCATCGTCCCTTAGCACCACATTTAAACTCCCTTTTAAATTAAAAAGGGCACGAACATTACCTACACTAACACAATCTACCAAAATATGTTTTATTGTGAAGATACCCCCGCAGTATTGGCATATTGGTGGATCTTCACGACGCATCAAATATCCATGAGTTGCAAAAGAGTGGCCAACGCGAAGGCGTGTAACCACCACTTCCTCCCTACGTTTTGAACGAATTGAAGACTTCCATGGACGGACGGTATCTTTAATTTCCCTCAGCTTATTCTGAATCACGGTATGCCACTCGTCATTCCAAGCAGCGAGCAATAAATGTTTCGCGAAACACACATAATCAGATGACATAACCAGTTGAGTAAGAGGCACCAAACTTGTAGCTTTCTTCGCCGCTTCATCCGCTTTTGTGTTTCCAAGTATTCCGCAATGTCCAGGAACCCAACAGAAAGTTACCCCCACACCCCTCAATTGAAGCCTGTGTACAGCACACAAAATGTCCCCAACTAAAGGGTTGTTAGAGAAAACATCCTGAAGAGCCTCAAGAGCACTTTTGGAATCCGAACACAAAAGATAATGCGAGGATCGAGATTGAATGACGTCCAAAGCTTTAAAAATAGCAAATAGTTCTGCCGTAAAAACCCTAGATACAAAATATATCAGTGTATATTATTATTAATTATCACGTAACATACACAATATAATAGAAAGATGTTGGCGTGAATAAATGTGGGAAATACATCCTTGCTAGGGTTGATGCGTTGATAACTTTGGGGAGAGGGTTGAGGTTATAGAAAATAGAAAAACAGGGTTGCGGTAGATAGAAATCTTAACCCCGATAGAAAATAGGTCTAATTAAGAAAAGAAAACTCGTACAACTGATGCCATGATTTCCCCTATCCTCAACACTAGGCATCATTTTGTCTTTCTTTGGTTCTAATTAATTTAACCTACGATTCCCACTTCTTACAAGGAATTAAACAGTTCATACTTCTTTAAGACCTGGATAGAGATTAGTTTTACTTTATGTAAGCGACCTCTTACTCGTTATGTCATAATTTCCCCTATCCTCAGCACTAGGCGTTTTTTTGTCTTTCCTTAGTTCTACCTAATTCCACCTACACTTACCTCTTGTCACAAGGGATGAAAAAGTTCACACCTTTTTATGACCCCTATCGAGAATAGGTCTACTTTAGGTAAGAGACCTCATATACGTAATTTTATCATTTTCCCTATCCTCCAAACTAGGCGTCATTTTGTCTATCCTTGGTCCTACCTAATTCCCCCTACACTTCCCTCTTCTTACAGGAAGTGAAACAGTTCATACCTCTTTACGACCACGGTAGAGATTAGGTCTATTTCAGGTAAGTGACCTCGTACACTCTTTGCCATGATGTCCCGTAACCTCAGCGCTAGGCGTTATTTTGTATTTTTTCTTGTACTACCTAATTCCACCTACACTTCCCTCTTCTTACAAAGGATGAAACGGTTCACCCCTCTTTGCGACACCGACAGAGAGTAGGTATACTTCTGATAAGGGATAAGTAACAGAAGTAAGCGTGAATTTTGAAACAATCGTTGCCAGAATATTTATATTGAAAATACCCATGTTCGGGTTACATTTTATAATTTTCACCAGTTTTCGAAATTGTACAAAATACATTTAAAAAACTGTGTAGTTTCGGTATTTATCGTTTTTTAAAAATTTATTATTAATATTTTAATGCTTTTGGGGAAGAAATGACCGCTTACGTCATTGCAAATGAATCTATCTGGCACTGTCATACGGACAAACGTGTAAGCTTCTTTCCTCGAGGGAATGATGGTAGACAATTAGTGTTAAACTGGTATTTTGCAACTATTTTTGTCAAATATTTCGATGTATTTACACTTATTATAAAGCCAAGAGATCGAATAACTCCCATGTTATCTGCCCAGTTCTCCGCAGTAGTTGATGATACCGCCGCATTCAGAGTAGCACTGAAGTAACGTTAAGGGTTTGTAGCACTTTACTCTTCCCGCACAAATATAAAAAAACAGTGAATTTAATTAAACGCACGGGTCGAAATAAATTTACGCAGGGAAAAGGAGGCAGAAAGTTCAGGTTACGACAGCAGGGTTTAAGTGAAGGGCGTGCGTGTGTATCCAAGTGTTAAAGGGTTTATGATACGAACTAAATTAGAGGGTGTAGACGTTAGAAAAGGCATGAGTTCACACGAGACAGTTCCCTGGAATGAAATGCCATTCCGTTTTAATTATTTATATTTAATTTCGTTCTTTCCATTTTATATTCCAAAAGAATCTTTTGCACATTTCCACTTATCATAGTCACATTTATTTTAGAACTGTTTATCTAAAAATTTGTACTATTTATTTACTTCATTTATAAGTAGTCTAATTTTTAAATTGAGGAAATTATATTTTGAGGAATATTTTTAAGTAGAAGCATTACACCAATATACATTATCTTATATTACATTACAATCTCAGCAAGTCAAGACACCATAAACTCCCAAAGATTTACTACATTCTGCTAACAGTCACTGACATTAGCAGTACTTAGGTTTACCCTGCTCATGCACAACATAGGATAAACTAGGTAATTTCGACGTCACTCAGAGACTTTAACGTATTTCGTAAGACACGATATTTACTGAGCAAAGTTTGTTAGTGAAACAAATGTTCGCAAGTTAGTTCTTGTTTAGACAGTAGTAAAATTAGGTGTAGGGAATCTAGCGTACCTAAATTTCAAATGACGTTATTTATAGGTAAATTTTCCAATGGTATGTCATATTTTAAAAGAGAAAAACTGGGCGGGTGGTTTCCCGGGGCAGGGAAGGATGACGCCCGGAAGTTTTTGTCGTTTGGTAGATTTTCGTTACTTTTGACCTAGTTTTGTATTGGGTTGAGATTTCTTTTTGTTATTGGGGTGACCTACACTCTAATGGTTTCTGTGGTCATTGAATCGTTATTTCCAGCGGTTGTTCTTCTTACCGGAGTAACAGCACAACTAAAATATTTTCCGAGTTGTTTCGCAATGTTACATAACCGTATAAAGCTCGTGAATGAGGTCGCTAGTACCCTTTTTATTGCCAAATATGTGAAATAAAGTCAGTTACCCTCTGGAAGTTTTTTGTTTCATGTGTAACGATTTTTCTTCTGAGGAAACATTTTCAAAGCCGTTCCGAAAATGGAAATATCTATCAATGCCGATCGTGTGATAGATTTTTAACAAGTGACTTTCTTTTGTATCGAAGCTCCATTTTTTCTCCAATTTTAACGGAGAATAAATAGTGAACATGCTACATTAGAAACTAAGCCGTTTCACATTTTATTGTGTAATAAAACAGAATTGAGAAAACAAAATTTAGTATAACATAAAATTGTAATGAAAACTTATATTGCAAATGTAACAAACTATAAAATAAAAGAGATACGGGAAACATATCAATCTGCGGGGCAAACACGAGGCACCGACGGGAACAAAACTCTGACGGTCTCATTCCGCCTCCACACATTGAAAGTAATCAAACACTGCAATTAATACTGGTTAAATAATTCATACCATTCTAAGTGAATGATTAAAACAAACACGATTTTCAAATAAACGTTATCAGGCCTATATTAAAACAAGTAAATTGAAAATTCCCTTCTCTCTATTACTAGATTGAATATAGTAATTAAAATCAATATGTAAATATACAAAAAGTGTTATTTTTCAATTATAATGCAACTCCGAGTCTTTTTTTTATTACCCTTATGGAGTTATATAAAACAGGATATGGAATTATCATATACGGGTCTTTTTACCTACGTCCCTTATCCTGTGTGACCCGAGTTAATGTTATAAATATGTAAATATAGTTAATATAATTTTCAATAAAATAAATTTTTTATATAAGCAAGTACAAACAAAATGATAGTAGAAAGTCTTTACTCCTCAGTCGTAGGGTCATAAAGATTTCCTGTGGAAAATCCATTCCGGTTTAGATGTGGAGTACAGGTCATACTACAAACGCGTGAGGGATGATATGACTGTAGACGATGGAATGAACGCTACCTGAAGAAACCGACAAGTATCATATCTGAGCAGTTATAGCTATGCTCAAAGTTCACCCCACCTACATGTTTACCATGTCAAGGACAGAAACCAATGACGGAGGTAGTGCAGCAGCCCGGCAAATCACAGAGAGGCGTCACTAATTAGTCACTACTTTTACCGTGCAGTCACTGTTGCGTGGCACAACGTTTTGTGAACCAGCCTTGCGCTACGTTAAACCCGCAAAGGTGGAACTAAACTTTGAACTCTCTCCGAAAGAAGTATAGTCCAATCACTTAGTGAAAAATCAGGGTGTTAGATGCGAACTGCCAAGAGGCTCCAGTGCGCATGCGCATTAGGACGACAGCTCTGAGTGACACTTCAGTTGGTCGTGAAAGCAGCAGGTGGATCTACACTTACCTTTCCAAAAACATTTTCCGGTGTTTTGTTTTGATTTGTGTCTTATGTTATCTTTTGTATTTTATAGTGCATTTGTTTTTAGCTTTTTTAAGAAATAGTGCAACCGGGTAGTACCCGGGTTCTTTCTCTTGACGTGCATAAATGATTCAACTCAGCTGAAAATATGTAGTCAGGCTAGTAGCGTTTCTACTTAGAACTTTCTCTTCCTCCTCTGCCTCGCAAGTGGCCAAACCCCACCTCTCACCTCCACATGCCTGTGCGAGGCGATTTTTGTCAAAGTGATTCAACTGTATATACTCTACTCAGCGAGTGTTTAGCTCAGTTCGCTTCCCTGGACAAGTAGTCAATTAACACAGGTTTCTTTTGATAAAACTGGCGTTCATGCTCTGTCGGAGTGCAGTACTCTTGAGTGCGCTCATAGTGCCAGTGAACAAACCTGGTATTATTACAAGCTCGAAGGATGTTGGGATAAACCATAAACTCCCACGGAAATAAGTACATACTTGCTCCATGTTCAGAGTTCCTTCCAGCCTAGTGACAACTTTCACTCCAGCTGTTTTCACTGTTTTAAAGTACAGTCTGGCATTACGTCAATGCAGAGAGAGGTGGGGATAAACTCTCAACTCCCGTCGAATATTGTGTAGTCATTAGAAATATATATATATATATATATATATATATATATATATATATATATTCCCTATCTTTTTATCTATTACCAATTACGTACAGAAGAAACCTATCTGAAAGCGCAATAATACTAACATAAAGTTCTTGCACAAAGTGGAGAAAGTATCGACAACCATAGCTTGCACTGGCAGCCTTGTAACATAACTGTATCTCCATGGACTCCTTTATATTTCACCTTTCAATAACAGTAACATTGTATTTGATTCGATTTTCATTCTGTTTGCTTTGAAATGAAGCGAACTTGTTCTTCCACGTAACAATGATTTTATCGTCGCCTTTTCTGAACATATTTGTTCATATTGTTCGCACAGGAAGTTGTTTATTATTTTAAATTGAAACGAAAACAAATAATTCTAAACTGGAAAGAAGAACAGATTTACTTAATTTAAATTTTGACAAAGGAAAATCGAGAAATGTTTTAAAACATTTGAAATTAAATACTGTAGATGTTTGCTTCCTGGGCTAAACAATGCGGTTGGTTTTTTGTTTTTATTGGTGCAAAAGGTATTTTCATAAGTAATGTTGTGCTAAAACAATGGTAGTGTTTACAATGTTTGAATAAACCTATTTGATTTTGCCTGACAGTAATGACGTATGTAATGAGATTTTACTGCACGGCACTGGGTATGGCACAGTAGGGAACTGGCAAATACTGTTAGTTTTCGTCTCATGAGTGACCGAACTCTTTACAAACATCATCTGTCGGAAGGTTAACAAGAGAAATCGGAAAAGCCTACAACCATTTTCTTAAATAGCATTGCACAAACGTAACATAATAGAATTTGCGAAACAGTTTTTTAAAATTACATTATTTATTATAATTTTTAAAAGTGATGATATTTGCATTCCGAAAAATTGATTTCCTAATGCTGTCAGTACAAAGCACACAATGACAGCACACAGATGCATTCATAATCTGTGCTCCACTTTAAGTATTAACGTGATGTAAAAAGGAAATTAGAACTTTCGACTTTACGTTTTCCGACATTCTTACAGGACACATAATAGAGGAAATGTCATCATCGTCTCAACTATTGAAATAAATTACTTGCAACTGCACTTTGCATTAATAAATCTATAAAACGTTGTTTAATGCCGTTACCTAACACAGATAGGTCATTTGTTTCAGTCATTAAACATTCTCTAAAAAGGAGTCCCTTACTGAACTGAGTATACAGTACTCAATGAGAGCACACAGATGCGCCCATTATTTGTGCACCAGCTATTCATTACAGTGAGTTAAAACGGCAGAGTTATCGATTAGAAATTTTGATTTCAAGTTTTCCGACGTACTTACTGGATCCATAAAAGAGGAAATGTCGTCGTCTCAACTGTTAAAATAAAGTTCTTGGAACTGCACTTTGGGTTAATATTATGCAAAGTGTTGTTTGACGCCAACTACCTAACACAGAAACACCCAGTTTCAGGCATTAGACATCCTCGAGAAAGCGCCACTTACTGATCTTATTTTAAAAGAGTTTGTCTCTCCTCTTTGCAAAGTGAATATTTTTCAGCGGTTTTATGTTTCCATTATATTTTAATTAATTGAGTTTTAAACACACAAAACCGTCTGAGTGGGCTCGTGAGCAGAGCGATACGTACGTACCCACTCACTATTACCTGCTTATGTTAACCGATTCTCAGCGCCTTCTGCTTAAAGGTGACAAACATATGAAATACAGGACAACTTGAAAGTCTGTTGCGGAGGAGAAGAAGAGAAAAGTTCTTAAACAATATAAGCAGGACTTGACGTGCAATGGCTCGTCACACTGGCTAAGGTTTCGGAGGGGAAGAAGAGAAAAGTTCTTAAACAATATAAGCAGGACTTGACGTGCAATAGCGTCACACTGGCTAAGGTTTTGGAGGGGAAGAAGAGAAAAGTTCTTGAACAATATAAGCAGGACTTGACTTGCAATGGCGTCACACTGGTTAAGGTTTCGGAGCTCTTTTGGGCATTTTTGTAACTCATATAAAATATATTCAAATTGTAGTTTTAAAACATCCCATAGTTGGAATATCAAATAATATTGCGGTATAACAATATCGCTTCGAAAATCACCTTTAATTGAACTAACATACATGACATTAAAATAAGACAAACGTACGTCAAGACTTATCCATCTAATACGAAACCCCTTCAATTAGTTCGGGTCAGGTGTTTGAAAATAGCTAAAAGTAACATGCCATGTCAAACATTGACCAGCAGAGCGTTTGAGAGTGTAAAGTGGTTTGCGTTCCCTTTGTATAACGTACGCACGATCTTTGTTCCGAACAACTCGATTCAGATACAAAACAATAATTGAGATTGGTCCTGAAAGCACGTTGTTATAACGCTTTCTTCCCGAACGAGAGAACTGTTGGGTATTAGCGTCAAGTATTTGGGGGAGGGGTATTAATTGCTTTTCAAAAGCGGAAGAAATTCATGTTTTGATTCGGTTCAGAAATAAATTAATTTGATATTATTCTTTATGAATAGCATCAGGATTTAAAAAATTGTCAATAATTAGATTAACGTGTTGTGACCGATAATATTTATTACAATATTAAACGCTTTATAATAAAACCACAAATATAACAACTTCTACAATAAACTACATATTTGTGTTGAAGTTAAATAATTTTATAAGTTATAAGTTAGATGTTTTGTCACTCAGAACCCCTCCAGAAAGCAAAGTAAGGAGGCTGCGTTGACTAATAGATAGCGAACTTGAGCACTAAAGTATTCGATCTGCAGTAGCGCTGAAAATCTCTTCTTTATCACAATTTCGATTTATTTTTCGACAACGCGTGCCTAGGCCACATTGAAGTGTAATGCTGTCCACTTTACCTTTCTTTAGTACAGTATGACACAAGCAGCTCTATTCTGTCTCTCTTAAGCCGTAGCATTGATATAAAAAAGTCATTATTGTTATTAATGTAGGGACAATAAATAGCTATATGTTTTATTTATAAAAATAAATTACCCATATTATTTATTTAATTTTTTTTTATACGTCAGCAAGCCGCCAGTCTTTGTTTTAAGGCCGAAACCCGCATGTCTTCGTTTTAATACAGCAAGCCGCAAGTCTTTGTTTCCAGACAGCAACTGCATGCCTTTGTTTTAACACAGCAAGACGTATGTCTTTTTTCAAGACGGAAACCCGCATGGCTTTGTTTTAAGACTGCAAGTCGTAAGTTTATCTTTTAGGGTCTTCATTTTAAGCCAAAAAAATGCGTTTTAATTTTAGGATATCAAACCAAAAGCCTTTGTTTTAAGACAAAAAAAGCAGGTCTTTGACTTTAGACATTAGTGCGTAGGTCTTTTTTAAAGACAACAACCAGCATGACTTCGTTTTAGGACAACAAACCAAAGCCTTTTTTTAAAGACAGCGAACCGCATGCCTTTGGTTTGTTTCAATGAAGGAGGTAAATACTTAGGCAGCTAAAGGTACAGGACTATTGCATTGAAAACACAGCTACAAAACCCTAACATGGACAAATAAGAATAAACACGTTATATTTATAAAAACCAATATAAAATACAATGAAAACGTTCAAGTATAGAGAAATAGTAATATGTATATGATCACGTTATGATGAGGGAAATTAAGTGTGACTATACAAAATAAGTTTTATAACAGGCTACTGTAAGCGAAAGAGAATTAAACATTCAAATAAAATCAGTTTATTTGTAGAACTATTAGAGCGTAATAAACATGGCGGAGATAAGCGTTGATAGTGTGTTTTAAGACATGTGTTTACGTAATATAAGTGATGGATAAACAACTATTAGCAATTTATACCCCTCTAGACCCAAAGCACATAAACTCATTGAGCACTTTGTGAGAAGGAGGGGAAACGGGTAAGTAAAGGTAAAAATATTTCGTTAAATTTTAATCGTGACATAATCGTTTAACGAAGCATGTAACGTAGGTCGCAACCCCTCAAGGCACCCCTCATCCCTCTCGTAATGTTACGAATCCGTAATTAAATTTCTGTCAATTATAAACCTTCACCACTTGGGTGTATATAAGGATAAGAAAATGTTATGGTAGGTTTCTATCCCTTGCCGCCGGAATTATACATTAAGTTTTCAACAAATCATGTGTATGATATTAAACAAAAAGTTTTTAAAACTGTAACCAAAACATGATTAAATTAGATAGCCAGGAACCTTTGCCCCATGAAGCTCTTCTTAATGTCTCCTGTGTTTTCTATTATTTCGTCCCTTATGGGAAACTCGTATAATCGCATACAACATGCAAATCTCTGAACAAACGAACCTGTTTGTTGTCTGAACACTGAAACCTACGACACAGGTTGAGATTAGATTTCGTTTTATCTGTTAAATGTACAAAATTAATGAAACACTCAGGCTACGACTCCCGGAAGCAGGAGTGTAGGAAGAATATGATGGACACTTGATAACTACTTTGTGATCCTGAGACAGGCTGGATCCTGAGGACTAAGAATGGCCAAAGCGCCTCCTGTATAAGTGGACACAAACATTTTTACTATACAATACTTTGAACTTACAAAGATTAATGTTTAATTTGCTTCATCACATGAAGCTAGTCTTGTCCAAACTAATCCAATCGAACATAACCAAACCTAACTGGAATCATAAACGAAGTTATGAAAAAACGTGACACAAATATAGCTTGTTTGCATTTATTTTGTTATTATTATTTAATACTATAATATATTTAAAATTTAATTCTAAATGCATAAAGTTACATTTACCCTTAACATATTGAGATAATAGTCTGCGTACTTAACGCATAGTTTTGAAGAAAATAACAGTGCTACGTTATTTTGCGTCGCACGAATTGATACACAAGTACAGTCCTATAGGAAAAGGCAACCCACTACTTTCTAGGGTAAATATGTCTGATTTATGGTAAACAGGACACGTCATTCCTCTATAAACATTAACAAAGCCCTTATTCAACCCAACGCAAAACGAGTGAAATATTAATGACTTCGTCAGGTGGAAAAGTACAGACGATATAGGGTGAACATTTATTAATGAAAAAGGTTTCTCATGATGTTACATTAAATAAAACGCCCATTTTATTAATGCAAGCAAGAAGTGAAAAATAGTTTCGCCTTTCGCAGACCGCGTATAGAATGCAAAACATTCATTTAAGCCTCACTGATGATGATCTCATAATGGTGTAGCAATTTTATTGTAGTTTATATTATTTTATTGTTTCGAATAAAATTCCTTTAGTGAGAATGAAGTATTTAAAAATAATTTTAAATGTAACTTAGTAATAAGGTGATGAAGAATTACAAAATTATCTTATAGTTTAATATATAATTGGTAGATCACGTGTATGGATGTGGATACCTTGGAGTCATGTTATCCAAGGTAGAGGAGACCAAGATCTCAGACATAACTAGATTTATGATGTGACAATATGATTTATATGTACAATCATAGGGGCTGTATGAGCAAACATGTCATAACATAAGGTTCAAAATATTACCAAAAAACAATTAAAGGAAAAAAACAAAATTTCAATAAATTAAAAGGGTGCACTCGGTAGTAAGGCGTTGTGTTATATTTTGCAAAAACCAATGCAGCCCTTACTGTGTGTCATGAACAGAAACAATTGACGGACACATTGAAGTTAATACATTTTGACAAAAACGTTTTTCACTTATAACGATCTCTATATGTTTCTTCTAGGACGACATTTAAGATTTCTCTCTTAGAAATTACTGGTAATGCTAATTCAATAAATTAAAATTTCAAAGAATTACACAACAGTAATATCAACCAATTGAACAATTATAGTAACAATGTAATTGTAAGGGACTAAATGTTTTACATAGGCTACAATTTCTTTAACAACCTTATTATACTTCAGCAATTAATGTAACAAATTAAATACGACAAAAATTATTACTTTAACAACTTTTATATTCAGCAACAATTATATGAAAAACTTGAATTTACGGCAACACCTAATTTAACAACTTTATTAAAGGACAATAATATGTTTACATATTTAATATATGGGAACAGTGATGATTTTAGCAACTTCAATATTCGGCAACAGTTATTTTAAAAACTTTATTAAAGGGCAGTATTTATATTACCAATTTTAATATATGGGAACAATGATGACTTTAACAACTTCAATATATGGCGACTTAAGTACAGAATACGTAATTGCTTACTTTCTGATGCGTTTCGAAACATTCGTTGCTTTTTTTTATTTCGTAAACATTTTTTATTTCTCTTAAATTTCGTTAGATATAAAATAAACTGCAACAGCAAACTAGAGGAAGCAATGATAATACTAACAATATGAAAGTGATGGAGTTGTGTTCCTTGTGTAAAATTTTATATCCTCGTGCTACACGTTCTTGCATTTACCCTATGGTAATACAATTTGTACTCCCTTTCGATTGGGGGAGGGGCAAGAACCACTTTGTTAGTCTGTGGGGAGAAGTCTTGTTTTATTTTATTTAGAACGGGAGATTCTAGTCAGCGAATTAGCAAGTTCCCCGTTCTATATAAGGGTTTCCAAGGACCCATTGGAGGATAATGTAATAATATTTTTAGGGCACAAATGTGTTTAAACACGAGTGAATTTTTTGTATAAAACTGAAATAAATACAAATTTAATTTATTGTATTAGGATGCGTAGTTGAAGATCAATAGTACTTTGAACAATTTGTAGAAATAATATTTTCAAAGAAGCTTTTAAAAATTTGTCATTAAAAGAAGAAACAATATAAATGATGATTACCTTTTTTCTATTTAGCCCCATACTTAGTATTTTATTAGCTGTAAATGTTTAACTGAGTAGGCATAATTTTGAAGTAATAATTCTGGCTAATTATATTTCAATAAAAAGTCTAATGTACACAACTGCTTTTTTCAACACTTGATTAATTTCGGTTTCTTTTGATATACTAGACCTTTAAATTTATATATAGTAGATTCATTTTATTTATATGTTTTAAATATATTTGTTGTACAAATTGACGCTAGAACAATTAGTGTTCCTACATATCGGAGAGTGATTGAACTTATATACATTCGTTGCAGACTTAAACAAATCAAATCAGGGTGCAATGTACTGAGTGTAGGCAATTTAACATCATATTGGTTACCTTGAAACCATGAACAGGTAAAGAAAGAATAGAATACAGAATAAAATTTGTAACAATGCTGAAAGTGGGAACCGGAAGTGCGGAACGGCTTATAGAATGTGTAAGGAGCATACTGAGGCGAGAAAGGAAACAAATTCCTTATAATCGTTAAAGGCTCCTTTAACACTATATGTTTTCCTAATTATCCAAAGATCGGTCTATTCTACTTTAAAAACGACGATATATAACCTTCGGTCGAATATATAGAATTTCGTTCTAATATTTCACTTGTATGACATTTATTTAAAACTATTGTTTTGAGGTACTTTTCTAGTTTTTTCCAGACGTTACTACCTACGAAACGGAAATCAAATTCCATAACATTCCCTTCCCCACGGCTCTCCGCGTCGACGGCTACGATTCGATTTATTTCTCAGCTAGCTTTGATACGCGTTGCTAGAAATATCAAAACACGTTTGCTAACTTTATCGACTGTGGATATTACTTGTCCCCTTTCTGAGAACACTGAAATATCTCTGGATGGAAAAAATAAAATCGGATCAACGAAGTATAATATGGTTTTCATTAAGATAGTATTACATTTATACGAAACGTTTACAGTCCGTTGAGGGTTTACACATTTCTAAAGGGGACTAAACGCTTCTACATTGAGTTATTTAAAGATGTAATGGTATGGAATTTCCCAGGAGAAAAGAATAATTTGTTCCAAACGAAAATCCTACTAATCACTGAGAGTGACAGCTAGCTAAATAATGCATTGTCTATCAGGCACTGCCAATACCCATCACCATTGCGGCCACAAAGCCTCAATCAAGTATGCTAATCTCAATTACTGATAGTTTGTGTGTGCATAATGAGAGCGAGTGGCGAGGGAGCTGTGGCATCGAGTCGCACTGACTGGGAAACTATTCCGAATACATAACGTTTTAAATATTTGTTTGATGAAAGTGTTTGCTCCTCCGACAGTTCTTACGTTTACTTCATATTAGCGTCACATGCGTAGAGCACGTGATGTAGAGCGTTATTAAAGAATGGGCGCCCAGCGTCTGTTTTTCTCCTGTTGGATTTCCCTCCGCCTGTCCCCAGTAAGACGTATTCATCGGTTCCAACATTTCACGCTCCTTGCGTCATCCAGCCAATATGCATCTACTTCCTCAAAGCCTCTCTGTATTAGGCTTTTACTTTTTACTTGTTCGTATTTTCCAGTAAATCAAATTTTACTGTATCATATACTTCTTCGAGTACCCTCCGTTCTCTTTGAGTACCAATTTCGTTCTTTTCCCATACTTACGACCAATTTGTTAGTTGAACGTTACAAAAATTAAGTTTAATTTATAAAAGTAATTTTTAGTTTCAAGAAATATTATTTTTACTTGTTTGTCCAAATAAAACCGTGAATACAGAATTTTAAGACTGTTTACTCTTTAAATGTAGAACAACATATACGTATATGAATCGAATTTCTTCCTTATCGGGATTAAATTGACAATATTTGTCTCAACTCAGATATTCTTCACAGAACCAGCCCCGAACTTATTACACCCACCTCTAGCGAGCTGCCACCGTTCTGAGATGGGTTTGCGGTTAGTATCCCTACCTCACGTGAAGGAAACGGGATTAGTTGGCTGTATACAAGGCTGATAACCTCTATCCATGGAAAATTAGGTGGTAGTGGAATGGAAAAGTATAATAAGTGTCACGCTAAAAGCGGGATGAAAAACCCTACCAAATAAAATCCCATGGTAGATCATGCAGGAACCCTCTTTGCTAAGATATCTTTGCCAATGGATAAGGAGGAGTATTACCTTACAAAAACTTTATTAGTGTGGTTATGTTAAGAATTCATTTCTTCTTCTCCTACCTTCTCGAAACTGAAATTGCATGTTAGGCAAAAGTAGTACTTCCGTTGGGGCTAAGGTGCGTTCCTCGGGATGAGCCCTGCGTCACCTGAAACAGCGAAGCAGATCAATAATAGAAGGTAGGCTTTATTTGCATTTTATGATAAGAACTAAACATTCAGTATTTTCAACTGACAAGTTATACTGGTTTCTGGCATCCGTTGCTTGAGCTATAACCAGCTCGACTTCGTTCGATTCCAGTTCGGTGACAAAGATTTTTCTGTCTCTGTCTAAAATTTAAATTGCGGGTGTAAAGTCTCGCCCAGAATTTAATGTGGAAGCTACCTTTAACTGTAAGAGAATTAATTTTTTCAATAACAATCTTTGGTATAATAAACCCAATAAATTAATTAGGTCGGTAGTAAAATAATTTATCGTAATATGTCATTGATTCATGGAGCAAAATCAGTTAAACGTATTCGGTCGTATTATTCTAAGAAGATCTCATATTCAGAAATTTGTATTTGTACTATCGTTCCAGCTCTCTGTTTCTTGTATGTATTGATGAATTATACAATTTGTAAGCTTTAAAATGGTTGTTAACTTGTTACTTGTTTATCATAATGTTCTAAAAAATTGTAATAAAACATTTTATGTGTTACTTATTCTGGCACAGCATAACCTGCCTTTTTAACTATTTATTCTTAACTAACGGTTCTTAACTATTTATTGGGAGTGAACAGGTTGAACGAGAACTTATTACTTAGGAATTTCTACGACAATTAGTAACATTTCAAAGATCATGTTATTAGAAAAGTTACTAAATGTCAAATGTGACGGCTAATGCTAACAGCTGTTTTAGTCTTCATCTGGATATTTTTGAAGGTTATGTTTGAATAGCTCACAAATAAATTTTCTCTATATGCAGGAAAATATTTTCTGGTGTATATAATATCATAAATGATTTGATTTTACAGCTGTTTTTATTTCTATGTTTAATGTATTTATTGATTTCTAGCAGTAGGTTAAAATCTACGTCCAACGAAAATTATATAATTTCCTAATATATTAATTACTGACACACGCCGCCATAGGAAGATTATAAACAGAGAGATTATTGTTCCCCAAAATAGAATTTAGAGTAACGCCCTTTTAAAAAAAAATTATACAAATGACCCTCTTCAGGCCGTGGACGGTGTGCATATTTACAATATATATACATACATACATATATATATATATATATATATATATATATATATATATATCAAAATATGACAGATTTAAAATATTTAACAGTTGGTGTGGCTTATATACTGACTAAGGTTACCTCTGGTGTTGGAAGGTCTAGGTTGTATCTAAGGTCGATCGGAAATTGTACCCACAGTCACCAGCTAAAAACCTTCAAGACACCTCTCGGCTGGACTCTCGCTGTACGACTAATTGATACTTAACTAAATTATTTATTTTTAAAAGGGACCGGAAAAATCATGTATGTGGCAATCAGCTGTTTATAATCAGTTCGCTGCTGAATGCTGCTCTCCCGCGGCAACTATTGAAACTAATAACTATTTTTCGTTTACATCGATATTTGGCGGTACAACAAAAAACATTACACTTCAAACGCAGTCATATTTAATGCAATCACTTGTTCATTTGCTACAGCTTATTTAGTAAAAGAAACCTTCAAGGTTGTAAAAAAAATGATAAACTGAAAAATTGTAATTTAAAAATATAAAGTTATATTAAATCAGTTTATGTTATATGCTAGGCCTATATATTATGAGTTGTGTGCCTTACTCTATTCCAAAGGAAAAATCAATACAAATTTAAGGACACCTATAATTTAAAGAATCTGTGTTGTTTATCTCCTTCTTAATGATTTACGTCAAGAAATGTGTAACTAAAATACTCTTGAGTTGAACGTTAGATTGGTATTGTAGTTGTTTTTTTAAAGTCCTAAAAAGGATACATTTACAAGAAGTTTTATCACATTGTGTTGTAAGCTTATCAGAATTCACAGTACTTTAATTCAAATTGGTAAAAACCACAAAAATGTGTCCCGTTAACGGAATATATATTTCTGGTGTAGTGTTACTTTCGAAAAGTGCGATTCCGTGTAAGCAAATGTTACATATTTTGTGAAATTACTTGCGTAGATTTGCCGGCGGAAGTTTGCTACGGATGTTTGCCACCGGGGTGGCAGATTTACGAGCTTCTCAAGTCGTCTCGCGTTACCAATATCGCTACGGTAATCTGTCATTTTACGGACGCACGCTTACCTACATCTCGCACTTTACATAAAGTATCTCGCCTCATACTCCAAAGTAATCCCTAAAGCATTGTTTTACTTTCAGTCAGTATCGGATGACGTATTCCATGTATTTGTCGTGGTAAATTCACTTTATTATAATTTCGTTAACTTATATGGTTTATGCTATATTTAATGCGGGCGCAGCTTCAACAACAGCCACCGAGTGTACAAAAAAGTTATTTTTTGTAAGACATATTTTCTTTTTCCGTAGAAAAGCTAAACTATATAGAAGGAAAGGAAAATTGGCGCAAAACACTTAGCACAGAATTGCTACAGAATTTCTCTCGCTACTCTCCAATACCCTTGGGCCGTGTTCGTGTGTGACAAGGAAATGAAATCGATATAAAATAGAATTATAAAACACAGAACTTTATATTTTTCGTAACAAAAGCAGACGAGTCTTATTCTAACAATTTTATATTTTCAATGGATTCACCTTTTATATTTTCAACGGCAACTAAGAATTAGGCTATTTCAAAACTGCTTCCATTGATTTAGAACATGCATTTGATTCACTATAGTTTGTCTACTTATTTCAATTTTATCTCTGTGTACAAGATTTCGCTCGTTTTCTGTTCAGAAGAGTTCAGTTACGCTTCGGGACATCCTTTTGTAGAATTCTCAGTGAGCCTTAACTCATTGCTTCTCATTGACGAATATATTTTGCCCCTACAAAATGTGTTTAGCTGGCATACGGCCGTCAGTTTCTCGTCATCAGTTTTCGTCGTTTGTTTTCTTTAGCACAAGACAATTTAGTTGCAATTATCACTTGTCACGACGAAATATGCAGCTAAAGGGAAAGGAATATTGCATATACCAAAGATAAAAAACTTAGCAAAAGCAAATATTAATTAAATAGGTTGTATTGGTAAAAATCACTATAAAATACAATGAAAACGTTCAAGCATAGAGAAGCAGTGGTATATTACCATGTTTTGATGAGGGAAATTAGGTGTGACTATACAAAATTAGTTTAATTTAAACGAAAGGGAATTAAAAACTCCTTTATAATCAATCTATTTGTAGAACTAATAGAGCGTAATAAAGGCGGAGATAAGGGATTATAGTTTCTTTTGAGACAAGTGTTTACATAATATAAGTGATGCATAAACAACTATTAGCAATTTATACCCCTCTAGATCCAAAGCACATAAACTCATTGAGCACTTTGTGAGAAGGAGGGGAAATGGGTAAGTAAAGGTGAAAATTTTTCGTTAAATTTTAATCATGACATAATCGTTTAACGAAGCATGTAACGTAGGTCGCAACCCCTCAAAGCACCCCTCATCCCTCTCGTAATGTTCCGAATACGTAATTAAATTTCTATTATATATATAAACCTTCACCACTTGGGTGTATATAAGGATAGGAAACTGTTATGGTAGGAGGCTTCTCTCCCTTGCCGCCGGAATTATACATTAGGTGTTCAACAAATCATGTGTGTGATATTAAACAAAAAGTTTTTAAAACTGTAACCAAAACATGATTAAATTAGATAGCCAGGAACCTTTGCCCCATGAAGCTCTTCTTAATGTCTCCTGTGTTTTCTATTATTTCGTCACTTATGGGAAACTCGTATAATCACATACCACATGCAAATCTCTGTACAAACGAACCGGTTTCTGCTCTGAATACTGAAATCTACGACACAGGTTGAGATTAGATTTCGTTTTATCTGTTAAATGTACAGAATTAATGAAACACTCAGGCTAGGACTCACGGAAGCAGAAGTGTAGGAAGAATATGAAGGACACTTGATAACTACGTTGTGATCCTGAGACAGGATGTATCCTGAGGACTAAGAATCTCCAAAGCGCGTCCTGAATAAGTGGACACAAACATTTTTACTATACAATACTTTGAACTTACAAAGATTAATGTTTGATTTGCTTCATCACATTAAGCGAGTCTTGTCCAAACTAATCCAATCGAACTTAACCAAACCTAATTGGAATCATAAACGAAGTGGATGAAAAAACGTGATACAAATATAGCTTGTTTGCATTTATTTTGTTATTATTATTTAATACTTCAATGTATTTAAAATATAATTCTAAATGTATAAGGTTACATTTACCCTTAACATATTGAGATAATAGTCTGCGTACTTAACGCATAGTTTTGTTAGAAAATAAAACAGTGCTACGTTATATTGCGTTGCACGAAATGACACACAAGTACAGTCCTTTAGGAAAAGGCAACCTACTATTTTGTAGGGTAAATGTGTCTGATTTATAGTAAACAGGACACGTCATCCCTCTATAAACATTAACAAAGCCCTTACTCAACCCAACGCAAAACGAGTGAAATATTAATGATTTCGTCAGGTGGAAAAGTACAGAAAGTTATATGGTAAACATTTATTAATGAAAAAGGTTTCTCATGATGTTACATTAAATAAAACGCCCATTTAATTAATTTAAGCAAGAATTGAAAAACAGTTTCACCTTTCGCAGACCACGTATAGAATGTAAAACATTCATTTAAGTCTCACTGATGATGTCTCATAACGGTGTAGCAATTGTATTGTAGTTTATATTATCTTATTGTTTCGCATAAAATTCCTTTAGTGAGAATGAAGTATTTAAAAATAGTTATAAATGTAATGTAGTAATGAGGTGATGAAGAATTACAAAATTATCTTATAGTTTAATATATAATTGGTAGATCACGTGTACGGATATGGATACCTTGGAGTTGTGTTATCCAAGGTAGAGGAGACCAAGATTATGATGTGACAATATGATTTATATGTACAATCATAGGGGCTGTATGAGCAAACATGTCATAAGATAAGATTCAAAATATTACAAAAAAAACAATTAAAGGAAAAAACAAAATTTCAACAAATTAAAAGGGTAGACTCGGTAGTAAGGCGTTCTGCTATATGTTAATGTTGTTTGCAAAAAACAATGCAGCCTTTACTGTCTGTCATGAACAGAAACAATTGACGGACACATTGAAATTAATACATTTTGACAAAAACGTTTATCACTTATAACGATCTCTATATGTTTCTTCTAGGACGACATTATAAGATTTCTCTCTTAGAAATTACTGGTAATGCTAATTCAATAAATTAAAATTTCAAGGAAATACACAACAATAATATCAACCAATTGAACAATTGTAGTAGCAATGTAATTGTAAGGGACTAAATGTTTTACATAGGCTACAATTACTTTAACAAACTTAATATACGGCAGCAATTAATGTAATAAATTAAATATGGCTACAATTATTACTTCAACAACTTTAATTTACATCAACATTTAATTTAACAACTTTATTAAAGGACAATAATATGTTTACATATTTAATATATGGCAACAGTGATGATTTTAACAACCCCAATATACGATAACACTTAGTTTAACAACGTTCATATTACACAATACTTACTTTTTCAATTTCAATATTCGGCAACCGTTATTTGAAAAACTTTATATAATATAAGGACAATACTTATATTAACAACTTTAATATATGACAACAATGATGACTTTAACAACTTCAATATATGGCGACACGTAGATTAACAGCTTAGATATTTACGGCAGCATTCACTTTATCAACTTTATTATAGGACAATTATTTTAAAAACTTTAATAAAGGACAATACTTATCTTAACAACATCAATATATGGCAACAATGATGACTTTAATAACTTCAATATATGGCAACACTTAGT
>JBAIZL010000004.1:135879731-135892231 GCA_036971475.1 Prosapia bicincta | reverse complement strand
AATCGTTAGGAGTCTTGTTTTTAACTTTTGATAAGACAAGATTAAAGGAGATAACGTTAAGAAAGTAAAATTGATCAGAAAATATAGTAAATTACGTTTATATATTTTATTGATGTGAAATGTATATTATTATATACACATTAATTAAATGAATTAATAATGTAAAATTCTAGGCATTAAACCTGTTCATTTAATTATTTCTCTTTATCTAAAATCACAACAACATAAATATATTGGTTAAACAAAAAACCTCTCATACTTTCTAGGGCCATAAATGTCTTCGAAAAACTGTTTCAGTTTGTATGTATTTACTTTCCCTTTGGGTCGAAGCCTATTATCATTGTTTGTATAAAAGTTCTCAGCGTCAGAGTTATTAACAATAAATGGTACTAAATATAAGCAATATATTTATCAGTATCAAATTATTTTTGTCCTTCTAAGCATGGCGTTGTGCAACTTCTTCCAATGATCGTTAAACGTGTTCACACATCCGCATGGCTGCTACAGATGGGATTTCATTTGGAATCATCTATAAGCACAGTTTTCCTTTCCTTCTTACTTTTTTATTATAAAAGGTTGACTGACACAATATTATCAAACGCAGATACTATTGTGTCTATTCTGATTGCCCATTTAGCCCCTTCATTGTCTTATTGCTATGTTTCTGTATGAAAATAGAATTTCACAACAAGAATCAAGTTATGCGTGACGTCTAGGGATATTCTGTCGTAGGATACAAGATATAAAGTAGTGTGAAACCGACGCGTGATATACCAATCGCATTTAAATTTAGTAGATAATTAAAGAAATATTTTTAAAATAAACATTTTAAAAATAAACATATTTCATTTTTCACGAAAATATTTATAATTTCCTTCAAGATTCTAACTTTGAAGATATCGTAAAAATATTATGACCAAATGTTTCCCTGGTTTGCAGGTTTAACCTCTAAGTCAGGGTGGAATCAAGAAAAATATTTTGGAGGGAGGAGGAAGGACCCCCGGATCTGGAAAATATTTATGAAATATGGTAGTTGTAGTCTAAAGTCTAAGATTCTTCTAGCTGAGGGAAACAGTTATAGGCCTACTCTGTAACACCATACAATCATTAATTAGCTTCATTTACCATATATTTACAATACATAACACCTGTTTATTACATTGTAGGTGGGCGTTTTTATTAATGATTACAGTATGGTTTTATAGTGATTAATATGGGGTTTTCAACATATTCTACTTCACAAATAGATTTAAATCAGAGACGAACGCAAAAATTGGAATTGGCATTTTGTTTTACATTTATAGTTTTATTTTTTAGTTTAAAATATTTTACTTTTCCATATTTTTGAATTGGTTTAAGTCCCGAAGTCCCCCTCAAATCATCAACTGCTGTAAGTGTAGGAACACATTCTTTTACAGGTAAGGATCTATATAAATTAATTCGATATATTTATAAGGAAAGAAACAAAGTAGAAGGTATTTTTAAAATACTCTTAACATTTCGTTTTTTTTCACCTGAGATGAGTCGTTTCGCTGGGGGTTGGGGGTGAGAAATAGCTTCGTTAATCTTTATAGGGGAAAGTCTTTTCGTGTTTTTATTAGGGCTGAAATGTTTACTCAGAAAATTATTTTTTTCATCTTGTTACATTGTATGTCCTGGATATACAGCTGAAAATATCGCTCTCTATTGCATTTCATAAAATTTTTAAAAAAATGTATGTTTGAATTTTTAAACTTTTTGAATATTAAACTTCCACAACGGCGCCTCAAAAACCTATTGCACGAGCGTAGACATACAGTTTCGCATCATCATAACTTCCGTCAGGTTACGCTATGAACCACCTCATAGTGAATTAAATGATAACATATGATTTCGTGCAACAGCTGGTTTTGTATTATACGTTTTGTAGTAGAACACATATTTTAAGGGTAGGTTATGTTACATTACTTATTGTAAGTTGTCACGGGAAAAGGAAATTATTAAATAGTTTTGATGAGTTAATAAATTAAATAATTAATTTAAACTTTGGTAAATCTCAATACAAAGAAACCAATGTAACGACAATAATATGTTATGTATTTTTATTCCAATTTTTTAAATGAAAACATTCATAAATTTTTTACGAACTTATATACTTTTTACAAACTTATTTAAAACAAACGTTTTTAAAAATTTGTATTTACTAAGCATTTAATAAATGTTTTTTTGTTGCGTAGGCCTACATTATTTTAATATTATCTGCAATAAATTAATAAGTAGTCTTTATTCATTGAATTACTCAAAGAAAGATATAAATATTGATTGAAAATGTATAAATTCATATTTTTGTAAAACTAAATTAAAATTAATTTTTGTTGTTTCAAACATGAAAATCGTTTCGATAGTATTTAGCTCTTATTTGATAATTGTAGTTTAAATGTTGTTGCTAAATGTAACAATTCTTCGTTATAATGCTTATATTCTTATAAATGTTTAGGTGTTTTCTCAGTACGCAGGAATAAATATTTTTCTCAATTCATAATCTCTGCAGACATTGCTATAAAAGTTTACACTCCTCTACGCCGTACAAAAATTATTTTCACATTTAAATCCGTGACCAACTCCTGAGCACAACGAGTAGATAAAAAGTTCTCCTTGTTCGAGGCAAAGTGTTGATCGGGTTATAAAATAATTAAATTAGGGATTAAATGTTGTGAGAGGATATAGACATGTCCCGAGGGCTTCCAACTTGCACAATATAGTCTAGAGGTTTATTGACTTACTTGCAATTAAATTTACACTTTGAGAGATATAAATTCTCGATCGTTAACACTTTTATCATGATTTTTTGTCCTCTCTAAATCTGTTCAAATGTTTAATATATATGAGCTAAATCTTTTAAATTTCATTTGAATTGTCATCCATATTTCTTACTCTACATTTAGGCTACACTAACTGTAAAGATTCTATCATTGTATAACACCTGTTAAGAAGCAGTGTTAATTATTGTAACATTTTGGTTTCGTTTGATTTTAAATGGTTGTTTCGTAGTAATATAGTTGACTTATATTAAAAACTCTAAAGGTTTTAAAAGAACATTTAGGCCTGATCGAAGTAAAACTGCAGAAAGTGAATGAGTTCTGAAAACTTACTGAGGCTTGCTTGACGCAAAATACTTTCAATTTATTAATGAACACTATCAACAAATAGAAGATACAGTGATGGGAAACTGTCTACCACTGTTTATGGTTGAACGTTTCATGATTCAATTTGAAAAGGAATTAGAAAAACAGCCAACATATTTTTCCAGAATCTGTTGGGGTTCGTCGACGACATATTTGCTGCATTTAAGGAAATCTAGTCTCGATAGTTTTTCTAGTACTATTAATAGCATCAAAGATCAATCATTAAATTTACTCAGGTTTTTTAGATTATTTGTGTAGGGGACAACTCTGAAATTGAGTTTGGCATGTATGAAAAACCAACAAATAATAATAGATTAACTTAAACTAATAGACACTTTCAGTAACTATGAGGGCACTTTCAGTAACTATGATAAAACCATTGTCACGCCAATACAAAGGCTGCATTTATTAGCATGGTTGATAAAGGCTGATAATTCCCCTTCCACTTCAGCGTCTGGTTAAAGTGGATATGTCAAATCAATAGCTCAGTTGAATAAGTTTAATCCTATTATTATTAATAATAATATAATATAGAAATCTCAATTTAGAAAATCAAAGAGAGATTCCACCCCCTCCCAACCATAATATAAACAACAAGAATTCATAACCTTGTTTTACCATTTGACAATATCATTACGAATGGTTTAACAAGGTTTACAAAAAATTGTATTTTAGAATGTATAATAAACATTTTTATAGGTTAAACGAATTATTAGGTAAACCTAAAGATAAACATATGGTGTTGGATAGGTCTGGAAAAGCAGGCAGGTGAGGAGAAAAAGGCAGGGAAAACGCTGTATTCTGACAAGATACCTAATAATTATAAAAGTATCTTCATTGCTAAAACCTAAGGAGATTTGTTGATGAATGCTGATAAATGAAAAATAAATGGTCAAGTTTATTTTTATTGCTACTACCAAACACACGCATATCATATTCATTGTATGATATAAATATTGTTTAAATTTTTGGTGTTATTAGTAATAATATTACTAACATGAGTTAATATATATTGTAATAGTTATATATACTATATCTGTAGTAAATAGTTAGTTACTAACATGTATTTATATATTAATGTAATATTAGTACTATTATTAACTGTTACTACAATTATTGTTTGTAGTTAATACTCAACATTGTATTAGTATATTACTGTTTAAGTTAGACCTGCAACGTACAAATTTGTTGTGAAGGTGGTCTTGTTCCTTGTCTAGCTCTGGTACAGTATTAGTTATACCTGCTTCTGGAAGGAGAAGGGGGAGTGGTGGCCATTGCAAGTACACACATCATCTTAGCATTTAGTCCTAAGTTCATTTATAACTTTCTGATGATGCTAACTGTTACAGCGATGTGTACATAAAGCTTGTGTAAATGTTTTGCACCAAGGGTTTATAATTTTGCATTAATTATAATTACGCTAATGTGCTTCTAATTGCTTTGCATAAAGTGCTGCACTTGAAGCGAGTAAGTGAAACGACTTGACAGAGTTTCAGTGATGCAAAGACAAACAGGAGCGACGCTTGTATTCAACCGTGAGTCTGCCACGAGTGTGAGAATTTAATTTATTTGCCAAAGTAGAGGAATACTAACAGCAAATGACTTTAATGGAGATGTCTAGTAATTGCGTTCAAGCCACCTGTTTCAAGTATTGCCGCCTAAGTATATTTGTGCAACTATTCGTGCTAAATGCTGTTGCTAACAATTTGTTAACAATGTGAGCGAATATACCATTTCCTCATCTTCAACAATAGCAATGCCATTACTTCATCAAGTGACATACCTGTTTCAGGTGACGTCGTATATACAGCTAATAAAGCAAAGTACGGCAGCAAGTAATTTATTTAGTGATTCGATTAAGAAAGGACTTTTCTTTACACATATAGAATAAGTTCTAGTAAGAATAACGGAGAAAGTAAAATCAGCAATAATCCCCCATGTCAAAGCAACGTCTGCAGCACAGATGCTGGATGCATCTGATTGTCTTATCGTTGAGAAATTGATTTTTCCGCTGCCGTAGCATTCCATACCACACGGATCACAAATCTCTGTTGGACACAAGAATCATAGTTCAGAATTCTGTCATTTAGAACAATGTCGGCGGTTAGGCCCACAGCTCCTCACACTAGGCCGCTCGTAAAATACATACTTAAGGCAAATTGGCTAGGCAAGCTCCTAGCTTGAAAAGGAATTTTACTTTTCGAACCTTTTGAGATATACCGTTGTAACTCATGATTCGAGTTACATCGATGAAAATATACGTCGTATTAGCACCCGAAGTGCGACGTAATGAACATTACTCCCGTTCGAAGGCTCGAGGGACCAGGGGAGCCTCCGAAACTTTGGTTTTATTAAAGAAAGACGTCATTTAAAAAAACAAAATAAATAAAACAGCTTACTAAGCAGAGTCTACTAACCGGAACCCGCACGACTCGAATACACACGCAATGTCCGTAGATGAATACAAAAAGACATGTATGAAGATACACGTAACAAGCAATGTCCGAACATGAACGCAGCAAGCAATGCTCGAAGATAGATGCAACAACCAATGTATGAGATAAAACTACTAGTAATATCTGAAGATATACATAACAATGTTGGAAGATAGACGCAACAAACAATGCCCGAAAATACTACTAGTAATATCTGAAGATACAAATAACAATGTCCAAAGGTTCACGCATCATTCTCTATTCGAGGCGGTTGTTACTTTTTTCTCTTTGTATCGTGGTTGTTACTAATTTTTCTATTCGACACTATTATTACTTCTTTTCCAATAACACATGTTTGTTATTTCTTTCTCTTTGTGGCTTAGTTGTTACTCATTTTTCTATTCGACACTATTATTACTTCTTTTCCAATAACACACGGTTGTTACCTCTTTCTCTTTGTGTCGTGGTTGTTACTCATTTTTCTATTCGACACTATTATTACTTTTTTTCCAATAACACATGGTTGTTACTTCTTTCTCTTTGTATCGTGGTTGTTACTCATTTTTCTATTCGACACTATTATTACTTTTTTTCCAATAACACATGGTTGTTACTTCTTTCTCTTTGTATCGTAATTGTTACTCATTTTTCTATTCGACACTATTATTACTTCTTTTCCAATAACACATGGTTGTTACTTCTTTCTCTTTGCATCGTGGTTGTTACTCATTTTTCTATTCGACACTATTATTACTTCTTTTCCAATAACACATGGTTGTTACTTCTTTCTCTTTGTATCGTGGTTGTTACTCATTTTTCTATTCGACACTATTATTACTTCTTTTCCAATAACACATGGTTGTTACTTCTTTCTCTTTGTATCGTGGTTGTTACTCATTTTTCTATTCGACACTATTATTACTTCTTTTCCAATAACACATGGTTGTTACTTCTTTCTCTTTGTATCGTGGTTGTTACTCATTTTTCTATTCGACACTATTATTACTTTTTTTCCAATAACACATGGTTGTTACTTCTTTCTCTTTGTATCGTGGTTGTTACTCATTTTTCTATTTGACACTATTATTACTTTTTTTTCAATAACACATGGTTGTTACTTCTTTCTCTTTGTGGCTTAGTTGTTACTCATTTTTCTATTCGACACCATTATTACTTCTTTTCCAATAACACATGGTTGTTACTTCTTTCTCTTTGTGGCTTAGTTGTTACTCATTTTTCTATTCGACACTATTATTACTTTTTTTCCAATAACACATGGTTGTTACTTCTTTCTCTTTGTATCGTGGTTGTTACTCATTTTTCTATTTGACACTATTATTACTTTTTTTTCAATAACACATGGTTGTTACTTCTTTCTCTTTGTGGCTTAGTTGTTACTCATTTTTCTATTCGACACTATTATTACTTTTTTTCCAATAACACATGGTTGTTACTTCTTTCTCTTTGTGGCTTAGTTGTTACTCATTTTTCTATTCGACACTATTATTACTTCTTTTCCAATAACACATGGTTGTTACTTCTTTCTCTTTGTGGCTTAGTTGTTACTCATTTTTCTATTCGACACTATTATTACTTTTTTTCCAATAACACATGGTTGTTACTTCTTTCTCTTTGTATCGTGGTTGTTACTCATTTTTTTATTTGACACTATTATTACTTTTTTTTCAATAACACATGGTTGTTACTTCTTTCTCTTTGTGGCTTAGTTGTTACTCATTTTTCTATTCGACACCATTATTACTTCTTTTCCAATAACACATGGTTGTTACTTCTTTCTCTTTGTGGCTTAGTTGTTACTCATTTTTCTATTCGACACTATTATTACTTCTTTTCCAATAACACATGGTTATTACTTCTTTCTCTTTGTGTCGTGGTTGTTACTAATTTTTCTATTCGACACTATTATTACTTCTTTTCTAATAACACATGTTTGTTATTTCTTTCTCTTTGTGGCTTAGTTGTTACTCATTTTTCTATTCGACACTATTATTACTTATTTTCCAATAACACACGGTTGTTACTTCTTTCTCTTTGTGTCGTGGTTGTTACTCATTTTCCTATTCGACACTATTATTAATTTTGTTCCAATAACACATGGTTGTTACTTCTTTCTCTTTGTATCGTGGTTGTTACTCATTTTTCTATTCGACACTATTATTACTTTTTTTCCAATAACACATGGTTGTTACTTCTTTCTCTTTGTGGCTTAGTTGTTACTCATTTTTCTATTCGACACCATTATTACTTCTTTTCCAATAACACATGGTTGTTACTTCTTTCTCTTTGTGGCTTAGTTGTTACTTAGCCTATATTACTATTCGACGTTTAATTACTTTTTTCTCTATGTGACATAGTTGTCACTTTATTATATTTTCGACGCTGTGATTACTCTTTTCCTTTTGTGGCGTGGCTGAAACTTTGTTTACAAAAACCTAGAAATAAATTGGGACGTGCGTAACAGAGATACCACTGTAGAAATTAGTGGCTCTGTGTGTTACGTATCTGTGACTTGTATCTATAACTTGTATCTATGACTTTATGTTACTAAAAATTTATATAGAGCATACAAAGATTAAGTCATATTTAACTAAACACCAGATACCAAATTAAAACATTGAGTTAAAGACCGAATCATTATGTTTTATTCATCAAATAAACAGTGAACACAACTTTACTGTGTTAATTTGGAGAAGTATCCGTAATAGCTTAACGCAAACACAATTTACATAAGAAAACAAAATGTTTGCATAGTAATATCATGTAATAAAAGAATAAGATGATATTCTTGGCAAACTATAAAATGAAATGTATTCAGTAAACCGTCCAATTTGCATTCATTCAACCACAACAATGCAAATGTCTTATAAAATTACTCTCACTAAACCTTTCAAGACTTTAAGTTATTAAAGAATACAATAAAAATAATATAAACTTTTATAATCTCTTAATATTCTAATTTACGCTATTTCGTTACCAACTGCTATTAAATTCATACAAATACCAAATAACGTATAAATTATGTCTCTCCGTTTGTAACTGGGTAAAGGTTTTCTACAATATGTAAATTGTGCAGTTTTGCTTTACATTTTTGCCATAATACAACTTGGGGTCTGTTACTACTCGTGAATACAGGTCTTATAGTTACATTACGTAAGAGATGTGATTTCAACAAAACATATAAAAGAATAACTGCAAATATGAATTCGTCCCTCATTTGACTTCATTGCAGTTACAAAATCAGGGAAATACATCACACCAGTTACTTAGAGACGTAATTGTTGTAAACAACAGATAACCTGAAATATTATTACTATCGGAGGCCCAAAGTTATAAAGCAGTTTGCCATTGCTAGAAAGGCTGAAAATAATAGTTATTTACTATTTAGCAACCACCTATATTCTTATCGTCGTTAAAGTTTCAGAAATGGCGATGCGTGATTCATACAGGCCGTCGTAGAAGCAAAATTGTGAATCTTAAAAACCGTTTATTACAGTGGTTCACAAATAAATGTTAGTAGTCACAGCACAGTCTCGGGTATTTAAATGATTGTGAGAATCACTAAATTTATATACTAAACAATATAACGTAATATATGTCTGAGTACAGTTTTCTGCCATTCATAACGTTTTAAATTTCTCCGTTAGGAATGGCAGAAAACTGTGGTCGAACATATAGAAATTTTCCTAACAGAAATGAAGATAAGTATATTAATAATTTTAATGTAATTTATTGCTCAACACCGAATATCCTAGGAATTTACTTTTACATTTCAAGAAACCGTCGACACCTATAAGGCATTAACAAAGAAAAATCGCCGCACTTTGCTTCGGGAAGCTACAAGTCCGGCTATAGTGACTCTGATTATAGCGTCCAACGACTGTGAGAATGCGACAAGAAAAGAAGAAAGCAAATGACCAATCAGAGGTGACGGTTAGACTGGTATCAAATGTCACGCTGGGGCTATGCAGGCAATACATACACAAGAAGACTATAGTTATTCCATAAAAAAGTAAGTCCAAGAAATAATCTTGGAAGTTCCTAGATGGACAAGAAAAATACTTCCTCACACAGACTTCAAAGTGACTTGCATGAAGAGACACCTGCGAAACATAGCAACTAGTTTCTATAAACCGGGTCACGTTGACATTACAACACTAATATCCACACTGGGTAGATACAATCCTACACATGACAAGCACAGACGATTGTTTTCCTTCCTGGCTGATCAGATCGCGTCATACACACTACAACAGCTGTACGTAATTGGCATACTAGCTACCTGGATTTTTTCAGTAAAGCGAGGACACATTCCGAGGGATGAAGTTATCCCCAAAGGAATCAACAATTTGGATTTGCACGCCCATTTAAGTTTCGAGTAGGCTGCAGAATGAGTGCATGTTATACGCGCCATAGCTTCACTAGCAAGGTATTTATAATGTAATACCTCTCCTTACCCTTACTATAAAAGGTATTCTAGTCCCCATATTCCTGCATCATCTATCGCTAATAACTGACATGTTTCTTTCATTGCCTGTTATTGCGACTCGCTCTTACGCGACACTTACTACAAGCCTACTGTTTCATTTCACTGTTTCCTGATTATCCATGGAAAGAGCATATTAGCTTCGTACATGGAGAATCTATCTTGATTCCTGAATGCGCCCTAGGATTACTAACCGCATGAGCATATGCCGAAGGATGGCCACGACGAGGACTGGGCGAGTTTAGAGGCCCGCATTGTGATTACTAAAATATTCCATATTGGTGTGAGGGAAATAATTTTACTCCACAATTTCACGGTTATGAATGTATTACGTTGATTGCAACCAATTATTAAAGGCGGGATATTTGATATAACTTTTAATTGTTTATAAAATACTGAGTGCTGTTTAAAAACTAACTAAAGGTGTTTTAATACTATTGGATTCTGGGGGCCCAAACCCGGACAAAAAATGTGCGTTCAAAGAATTGACTTCATAGAGCGAAAAGATACTTGAATAGGATTGGTTAAAATAGCGTTACATTTACGTCACTGGAGACTGGAGCGAAAATGGAATTTCATCTATCCTTAAGAAGTTTACAATGTATTGCACTATATTGTATTTGTTTTTACAATTATCAATAACCTATACTTCATTTAAACGAACCAAAGGACATTATCAGTTCATAGGCGCCCAGTACTACTTGGAAGTGACGACATCTTGTCTAACTAAAGTTTACACGGAACTGTTCTAGCTTCCTTCAGATATTTATACTCCACAATGTTTAATTAAGAAACAGAATGTATTCCCAACAACGCACTCTAGAACTTGCTCATCACAAAACGTCCGTTACTACAACAGAGCTCTGGCCAGTAGTTGTCTCTCACTAATGAATACAATGTCTCTGCTCAGTACAAAGCTGTCGGTGAATGCAAAACAGTTTGTTACAACATTGTAACATGTTTGTTGACTGTAATGCGGAAAGTTTATCTGTCGACAAGTTACAGCTGAAACGCAAGTTATAATGCCGACTACACAAGTTGTGCGTTTCACGGTCAAACGAAAATCAAGCGTTTAAGTTGCTGTAAAACGTTCGTGTTTTGATTCCTGTATCTTTTAAATAAACAGTTTTTATGGATTTTGGTAAATAATTAGTAAAAACACAATAGGTTTGTTTGTGTGTATGTGAAGACTATTAGGGGGGATGTTAGGACAACCTGGGGTAGGGTTCAGCTAGCCCTTCCTCTTACCCTTAAAGCTACTCTGTGGCACCATTGTCGAGCACCACTACGCGGGGATCAGGCTGGTTACAAGCCTAGGGTATGGGTCCATTATACTCCGTTCATCTAATCTAGGCCTCTTCATAACCATTCTACGGAAGATACAGCTCTTCACATAACCTTCAAACCTCTAATCGTTCCGAAATATTTTTAAGCTCCTATAAAATCCTATGGATTTCCTCTTTTTATACTGAATCGTGGACAGGGGAAGACATACTATTCGCACTCTTTACAATTACAAGCAGATAAAGTTGATTCCGTTTCGAAAGAGAAACGGAAAACATATCACCTGAAAAAACCCTTTTCACTTAGCCTTTGTAAAAGTTAGAATACAACATCTGCGTGGGTTATATTGCTCCACCTACGGCAGTCTCAGATACGTAGGAGCATTCTTCGACCGTCAGCAGACTCATTCCATCATAACTGCTTCAATCATGCGCAGTGTCTTTTCTCCTTTGTCATGGCATCATTAGTTTGCTAAACCTCTGGACGTTTCTCCTGATACAGTTTGGCTATTACTCGCTAGCTACTCTATTGAGGTATTTCCTGCCTGTATTCATTCAGTCTCGTGTTACGGTAACCACTAACCATCCTGTGTGTGTGTTTGTGTGTGTGTGCACGCGTTTGCTCGCACGTGTGCGTGTGTCTTGCCTTTAGTCCTTTAACAAGGAATACAGATTTAATGTATGAAGACATAATATAAACATAACATTTTATTGCAAAAATAACCTTTTGCATGATAATATTCTTCAACCTTAGCATAAGATGAACTAAAAAAACTATAAAGCAACACAGATCCGGCAGACTTACCAATATATGGAAACGTCTTCACTCCGTATCCGGCACCTGAAAGCAAACATTAGTTTCTACTATAAATATATCTTTTTATTATTTATAAAGGAATTAAGTTAAAGAGTAAAATTACAAACATCCTACAAACGTAGATTTTAAATATCATTTACCTACTTTGGGCAATGTTATTTATTACAATACCTAAATCCATATAGTATCCTTTCGAATCTATGACAGTTCGGATCCTGTGGGTATAGTCACTAACACTGGTTGTGGTTTATGTGAAATGAAATGTGCAAAAATTACGTCTTGGATTCATTTCCCGTA
>JBAIZL010000004.1:135809731-135874731 GCA_036971475.1 Prosapia bicincta | reverse complement strand
ATCAATAGTTTATTTCCAATAAAATCGAATCCTATATTCTTAAAACATACTGCCTTGTCCTTATATATTAGGACGTAGTTTAGGAGAAAATAGTGGATAAAAATACCATTAAAATGTACAATGGAAAATGATTTAAACAAATATATTGACAGTCGATTTTTTAGTGTGCCATCTGATTAAAACAATTTACATATTCGCACGAAACAAAGCCTCCATAAATTATACCATAGCGATCGTATTTCTATTTGTAGGGTAATGCAGTCCTCTACGTTGCCAAGTAAATTAAATTCCTCCACATCGCAGCCGCACTCCTGTATGCAGGGTATGTCCTGCCCCTGCCTCCCGCAGCATTGTCGACATTTCCATTTCCGCTTACCTCTAAGTGACTATTCCCACACACTTATTCACCTCCAGTTTTGTCCATCTAAAGCACAATTAAGTTATACAAAGCTATCTATCGGAGAAATCTAAATCTTCATGCATACTTGATCTGAAGGCCACAACGATTGTAAATAAATTACTGCCAACAATAAACGTGACATATAAACGTATAAACCATTAGTTTTATTTTAACAGGATATTTTTGAAGTAAATTAATTACTTTAGTTTGCATGGACTTAATTAATTTTAATAACAAACATAATTTCAATCTTTGTATTTTGAAATTGTATATGTGTTTAATTTATATATAATTATCAATATCAGCGAAAATATGTCATAGAAATATAGCTAACAGTAAAAATGTTATTAAAGTTATTTATATTTAATTAAATGGATTTTAATGACCGCAAAATAAATGACTGCTTACACTTAATAGCTTGTATGATATATTAAATAGAGATATAAAATATTATAAGTATATATACAATTTTTATATTTAAATTAGTTTAAATATATAAACATGTGCTGATTGATGTTCTTACCAGTTCAACGCTGATTCATGTCCCCTACCAGTTCAGCATTGATTGATGTCTCTTAACAGTTCAATGCTAATTCAATTCCTCCTACATTTCCACTCTGATTCTTGTACGCTAACAGTTCAACTCTGATTCATGTTCCCTAAAATTCCAACTCTGACTGATTTCCCCTAAACGTTCAACGCTGAACGATATCTCTTTACAGTTCGACGATGATTGAGGTCTCCGACCATTATGGGAGATAATTCTTGACATAATAACATTGAATAATCTTATGATTGATTCGGGGAGAAGGGGGCCATTTCTAAACATATCTAAACTCCATATCACCTTTAGTGAGTAACTATAGCTTGTTATAGTAATTTTTATTATTCCGTTTTAAAGAGAGACAATGAATAAAAACTATAGAATTTAATTATCAAGTTTTCTTTAGTATTATTTTTAAAACCTGAGATTGCCGAAGAATGCAACTTTTCTGACGAAACATGTAGGATTCTAATATATTCTATATATAATAAGTATTTACCAGACATAGGTTATATTCTTTCAAGTATTCATAAATCAATTATTGATCTCACAAGTTTTAGTTCGCTATACACACTGTATTGAATGATATGCAAGAAAATAAAATGTATTAGTTTTAAGAAAAATCATTCTAATAATAAATTTTAAAATAACTAATTGAATTTACTATGTAAATAAACTTTTATAAAAATAAAATGAAACAGTATTGTAAAATAAAGCAGTGCCACGATAATTTTGCTCTTCCATTCTAAAAGTAACTACTGAAACAAAATAATTTTCCAAGTGAACTTTCTACCCTAATAAAAACAGAACAAGACTTTCCCTCTATAAGGATTAACGAAGCAATTTACCACCCCCACCCCAAGTAAAACGAGTAAAATATCCAGTTCATCAGGGTAAATACACGACGTTTAAGGTGGTAAGACAATCGTTGTTAATGTTTGTCTTGTTGTTTTAATATTATTTTTGTCAACAGAAAGAAGGCAATTAAATAATAACGCCTGAATAATACCTAAAAATAGTTTATCAAACTATTATAAGAATTAGAAAATGTTATATCTAACTAACACAATATATGGATAGCTAACATAATATCTATGGATGTTAAAATACAGTGACGTAAATATCAATATTTTTTAATATTGTTTACGGTTTAAGAATATGTTTTCTGTTTACTTTGTAATCCTAGAAACCTATTAGTGGCCATCAAACGCAGGAGTTTCAAGACTAAAAAACGAGAGAGGGTTCTATAGGCTACTAATAGTTTCCCAAGTGATGACGTTAGACTAATTACCTTCCTTTAACAAGACATTTCTTGCTCTCTACACGTCACATGACCCTTTTACCCGGGTATTTCTGTTGCTTGTAAAATAAATGATCCAAAACGAATGTCTATGCACAGCTTCTAAGCGTGCATGCTTATGAAGACAGCTTTGCTTCCTACTGAATGGGCTTTTACTAAATACGTACAGCACTGACATTCATATATATTTTTATATAATTAAACTCCACATTTCTTAAAAAAAAACACATTAACGATTCGTCCGTGGTTTGACGTAGGAGGAGGGGGTAGATAGGCAAGAATTCACATAACATAGCCAGAATAATCCCTTAATGCATTTCAAGGCTACTTTGCATTCTCGTGTTCTACTATTTTTTTATTCGTCTTTCCGATAAAATGCTTTCTGTTTCAGTTAAGCTCAGGTGCGTTTTGGAGCTTTCTACTATTAATATCTAGAAGCGGGAGATGTACAAATCATCACAGAACGGTATGTCATGTCTCATTCCAAGCACACATCAAAAGCCTCTGTCACTATATTAATACCCTCAGTAAGTATAGCGGTAGAATGATGCTGTTTAGCAACCAGAGCCGATAATGTTATGACCCCCATATATTTTGACTGGTTGAAATTTTGTATAACACGTGATGCCACACTCAGTCAGCAGATAGACCCTCCCTCAGGCATGGTTGAGAATATCTTTACTTGCTCACGCTACGCAAGAATTTGACCCTACTTCAGGTGTAAAGGCATCATTAATTCTTATAAAGGCCTTAGTCCTACCTATAATTCTACCCTTTGTCCATATAAGAGGGCGTAACATGAAGACACCTTTATACTTCAATAGAGATTAGGTCTACTTCAGGTAGACCCTTCGGCAATGATGTCAAAATATATTATCTATATTGGGGTGCGCCATTGTTCTTCTTTGATTTCATGGTGCCAAGGGATAATCCTACGTTATCCCGCTCACATCATACTGCATACAACATAAGCAGAAATTCTTCCTTAAAAAACTAAAAAGAAAACAAGTTACACATATGCTTGGGGTAAATTTGTTGCAGTCCTTACCCATCCTCACAGCAGTGGCGCGAACGTGAAGACAAGAAGTAATCAGCTCCTACTCCAACTTTCCGTGTTTCCTCTCCTAGCACCTCTGATCATATTAGATTAACTCCGCACAAAAATATGACAGCAGGGGACAATTTAGTTTCGGAAACGTAACTTTAACCAAAGTAGTTGAATTTTATGAAATATTTTACCTAAAATTTGTGTAAAACGTTTAATTCGACGTTTTATTACTCTTTTTAATGTACAAAGATAATGCGTCTAGCTTACGTTTTTCTGATTGAATGACTTTCCTGAACGTGGCACCACAAAAAGTATGAAACAACACAAAAAATTGTGATGTAAAAGTATAAGTGATTATTTAGTGAACAATATATTTAAAATAATTCAACCTTTAGACTTTCATTGCTACATTTCTTCTTACCGTTAAATTTTCCCAACTTCGTTTATTCAATTAGAAACAAAAGCAACAAGTTAACATAACACTTTAGTTCAAAACTGAAACAAATGATGATTATTTCTGTCGAGAGGAAATTGTTTTCTCGTAAAATGAAACCAGTGTTAGAAACAATCGAATTACCCGGAGACGGAAGGGGGGTGATTATTGTATAAGGAAGTTGTTTCAAGTGAAACCGGATGCCGTTGGTTTTGTAGTGTAAAGCAGCTTTCGTTGTCATCATCGGGGGGTTGGAGAGACAAAGAATCATCTAATCGGATTTCAGATCATTTCTAAAGGGATTTTCAAACGCCTGCACCCTTTCCACTTTCTCTCTTGGAAAGAATATACGCTCTTGTTTTACTTGCAGAAGGGATAAATTGAAAATAATTAATATATTTTTCAGAAAATTGATAAAAGGAAGAGCTTGTTTTCAATATAAATCTCAAAGACATTTATACATTACTTTACTTTAGTTTTAAACATTACTTTAAAATTCATTTTGAAGTGAATTAATTGGCGTAACTTTTATGCTTTATTTGCTCGTCTATCTGTAAAATATTTTGAGAGAGAGAAAGGGGGAAAGAGTCTGAAATAAAGAGGTAGAGAAAGACAGACCGACAGAGACAGGCAGACAGGGAGAAATAGAGAGATAGATAGAGAGAGAGAGAGAAAGAGAGAGAGAGAGAGAGAGAGAGAGAGAGAGAGAGAGAGAGAAAGAGAGAGAGCTCAATGAGAAACCTTTATTTTATCGTTTGTGTAAAGTAGGGCAAGAAATAAAATTAAGCAGGTTTTAAGTATGTAATACAACATGTACATAGTAAAAGTCAATAGAATATTTGAAATAAATAAAAGCTAAAGTAAAACATGTAACACATGTAATTCGCAACACATCGGCTGTATTGTCATTTAGGACTCGAACTTATAAGCAAAGTAAATGTTTATAAGATAAATGAAAACTGTTCTCTATTAGGCTGGAACAAATAGGAAATATAGAGATCTGAGAGAGAGTCGAGAATCTAGATAATGAAACCAGAGAATATAAAATTGGGATGTTCATACCAAGAATAAGACCTATAACATAGCTACACGTAGCTGTTAGTGTAACGAGTAGAAACATCCCTAAACCTTGTTCAGAGCTGGTATCCTGGTAAGCAACCCCGTGCAATACTTTTCCCTTATTCCAAATACGTTGGTGGAATACCCAACACTACTCCCATGCACTTACTACACAAAAGGGTGATATATCTTCTTCTTCTAAGAAAGAGTAACGGGAAGACTTCTCTTCTGCTGGATAGAGAGTAAGTATAGGTTAGTTCAGGGACGGCATTCTAGGAGTTTTAGAGAGGGTGTTTTATATCCTAGGTCAACCCTGTTTATATTCACAACCCTGTCTTATCCTGCGTGATCGACAATAGCCACATTGATCGATCACCTTGACACTACAATAAATCAGCTGTGATTTCGGACGTATTTAACAAATACATTAACCAAACTGTATTCAGTAAACCGTATCATGTTCAACAATATTTTGTCAAAGTAGTTGCTAGAATGATTATTACTTTGAAAATAAATATTATTGTATGTTCAGGCGAAATTTAATTTCTTTGACTTCTTTTCTAAAATTTACAAAATACTTATTTAAAAAAGGGTTCTACATCGGATTGTATTCATTCAGTAGTGGTAATAATATTTTATTAATGCCCTAAGATTTAAATTCTGTAAGTGTAGGAAATGCTAGCTTACGTCCTTGCAAGTGTGGAGCTGCCAAAGACTAACCTATAACCTTCTTTTCACGACGGAATGGTAGTAATAATTTAGTATTAAACTGGTATTTTGCAACCATTTTTGTGAAATATTTCGATGGTTTCCTACTTATAATGATAACAAAACAAAGGAGAACTCTCAGCGGCTTGTATCGTCTGCCCAGCTTTCGTAGTCCATAATACCGCCGCATTCAGAGGAGCGCTGAAGTGACGATAAAGTTTTGTAGCACTGTTTACTTTTCCCGGACACATATAAAGAAGGAGTGAAACTAATTAAACCCACGAGTCGACATAAATATACGTGGGGAAAAGGAGGTAGAAAGTTCAGGTTACGATGACAGGGTTTAAGTGAAGTGCGTGCGTGTGTATCCAAGTGTTAAAGGGTTTATGATACGAACTAAATTAGGGAGTGTAGACGTTAGGAAAGGCATGCGGCAGTGTTCAGACATTAGAGACAATTCCCTGGAAATTAATGCCACTGGGTGATGGTTATATATATATATATATATATATATATATATATATATATATATATATATATATTCGTTCTTTCCATTCCGAAAGAATCTTTTACACATTTCCTTTTATCATAGTTACGAATATTTTAGTTCTGTTTATTTTTAAATATGTTCGATTTATTTACCTCATTTAATAGTAATTTTATTAAAAGATGTAGAAGAAAATATATTTCCAGGAGTACTATGAAGTAGAAGCGTAACACCAATCTACACTCTCTTATAAAGGTGTCCTTTTATCATAGTTACGAATATTTTAGTTCTGATTATTTTTAAATATGTTCGCTTTATTTACTTCATTTAATAGTAATTTTATTAAAAGATGTAGAAGAAAATATATTTTCAGGAGTACTATGAAGTAGAAGCGTAACACCAATCTACACTCTCTTATAAAGGTGTCCTTTTATCATAGTTACGAATATTTTAGTTCTGATTATTTTTAAATATGTTCGCTTTATTTACTTCATTTAATAGTAATTTTATTAAAAGATGTAGAAGAAAATATATTTTCAGGAGTACTATGAAGTAGAAGCGTTACACCAATCTACACTCTCTTATAAGTGTGTTTTGTTGGAAGCTCACCATCCTTTAAAAGTCTATCTAATGTCTCTTCCACTTCTAGCAAATGTTACGCCCTGATTGTGATAGTACACTTGTTACTACTGCAGATATAAAGAGAAGTTTGAAGCAATTATTGTCCTTATAGTTTCGGTTTTAACCCATACTTTACTACTTCATCATAGTTTATCCTAGCGTTATGCACCCTACATTCTTAACCGTGGTTCCCTCCGTTCTTCATGACTTGTTGTACCCTTAATAACCCTTATAATATACCCCACGAACTGCACTCGAAATCTATAGGCATAGATATAACAAAAGCAAATAAATATACGTAGGAGAAAGTAAGCAAAAATTCAGGCACAATAACAGACTATAGAAGTTAGAAACAGCAGCGTTCTCAGAAAGTGGAGACAGTGCGCTGGTAATAAATGCCACTCAATTCTAATAATATTTATCATTTTGTAGTATCGGTGGTGTTACTCCAACAGATATATTAAAATAGTTGTTCTAAGACAGTTAATATTATTATACATCCCCGGAAATATTTAATATAAACAAGAAACACTTGAGAGAAGCATGAGGGGGGTGGGAGTTACTATTTGATCGTACAAAGTGGCAGCTTTTAATATTAAAAACGTCTGAAGTCTAACGAAGTGTTGGTGCGAAAACTGGGACACGGGTTTCTTATAGTTGTCGTAACTTATATTAATAACGTCTTTGTTGAATTACAAGCAATGCGCACTGTTTTTGACGAGACCCAGTTGTTCCAGACGAGATGCAGCATTCACTCAATGTAGCTTGCATCAAACAATTTGTTTCCTTTTTGTGCATTTACTGAAACAGCGCCACTCTTATTAGAGAAGGAAAATCCGTTTGGTTTATCCATATTGCGACGCTTTTTAAATAAATGGTTTTTAATAATTATTTTGGAATAATCCTCAGTAAATTTATAAGGAATAATATAAAATATCCACAGTTTCAAATAAATCATCTTCAGAGGCAACAAAAAGTAAAAATATTCTCCAATGTAAACACATCCATACTATTTATAATACCTAATAGACTCTATTTAAGGGGAGCAAACTCTCTATTTAACACAATGTCAAAAGTAATATTTTTTAGATACAATTTTTTTATATAAATTGACAGCAGCACATCTAAATGTATACTGTATGTTACCCCTCAAAAAGAAATTATGGAATAAAGATTTTATTCTTTTCACTTGAATAAAATATTGAAATAAGCCTATCTTTATTTTTTATGATACAAAACTCAAAAGTCAAATTTTATTATTTATTTTTGAGTTTTTCTCTGGCAAAGAGTTTTGTAATAATTTAGCTCTGATTGTTAATTGACATTCCTGTTGGGGTACAATGGGATAATGTATACACAACCACAATATACACTTTGAGTTGTTCCTGACATAAATGTCATTTCTTGAAAAACCCTACATATTTATTATTTTAAACAGTCTAGTACCATATTCAAGATATCTCTGCACTTCCACATTTCTTATCATCTCTTAAGACTACTTTTCTATTTGGAGCCTTTAGTTGTCTCTTGAGCAACCGTATTAGCCTTAAGATCGTTCTTCTGGACAATTCCTAATGTATCGTGCACAGAAAACGTGCTCATAAATCCATCAATAAATCAGCTCATAAACAGTTATGTTTAGAGCCCCGAGTCGTGGAAATGTGTCTGGAAGTTTTACAACATATTACGTTTGGCCGCTATATTTGGCAGTTTGTGACGGTCCATGCAAACAATAAAGTTCAGGATTTGATAAATCTTGTTACAGTTTTTTATTGCCAACATAACTGGTTGGTTGTTTTATTTTTGGGGTACTTCATAAGGTTTAGTAAGAATGAAGTTTAGTAGCCTACTGATCCCATTTCCCTTAGGTACTTATAATTTAGAAAATGTCAATAAAATGGAATAAACCTTGGAATAATGTTAACATATGTATTTTTTGTCGCAAAACATTACCTTGGCGAGGAAGAGCAATAAATTAAATAACAACAGAAACACAAACTTGCACTAAATAATTTATTATCTCATTCGCGTTTCAATGCCACCTCATAACCATCTTTAGTGAATATAACTAAACACCCTAAACTATGAATAGATCATTTTGTTAGCGTCTAGAATGTGTGTAGTAATTTTCACTAAAGATAATAACTTTGTCACTGCAACGTGTATGATATAAATTATTGCAAATAATCTTAATTTTTTTGGTAAGTTTATTACTTACCTCGATTAATATACGTACATAGTTTTAAAGTGGTATATTCTATTTGAATGAAAATAAGATATTATCTGTTGGTTGTAATGGTTTATAGTGCTTTAAAAATGAGAATATAAAATATATTTTTCCAGCTTTAAAAGTTTTTAAGCATAGAGTTTTAATTCTTAGAGTATTTTATTAAGAGCTAAAATTGTCAATAAGTGTCTCAAATATCACACACAGGTGAAAACAAACAGACACATACATTGGCCTTTGAAATATTCCCTTTTCAATTTCGTTAAAAAACAACAAAAGTTCCAGTAAAAGTATATCTCTAGACATTTTAATTGTTTTTAAAAAACGTTCCATTTGGTCAACTATTACGAGCATTTTACTGTTAGTAAATTGCTTGTGTGTTTTCCGGACAATTTCCTGAGTTTGACAATAGTAACCTCAAAAAACATGAATGCAACCCTTTGGCAGACACTTGTCAAGCGGCTTGACAGTGACGTGTAAATTGTATTTGTTTTCCCTGACGTTCCCCAATTTAAACTTCACGTCTAATTTAAACAAAGACAACATCAACTCGCAAACTTTACTCTTAGACGTTTTCAGGAGAATGCCTGTGCTTAAAACAGGTTCGTTACACGCTAGGATTTTTAACAATGTATTTACAAATATACCATTTTGCATCAAAGATATTAAAAAAATGTAATTAATACTTTTATTAAAATTCAATGAAAAAATTCATCAGTGTTAAAAACATTGTCTTCAAATAGTGTTAAAATATAGACGTCTACAGATGTTATTAAACTTCAGGCGTCTAAGGAATAATGAATAACAAATGGGGGATAAATGCCGCCTGAAGAATATTGCAATAGCTCATGTCTCGACACAATGTAACACACACAAGAAGGGCGAGAGAAACTGTGTTTATAAGAAAAGCTGTCCCTATACGAGGGAAATATGAGGTGACATTATGTATCGAAGCGGTCATTAGGAATTGTTTTTCTTTATGTCTTTACTTGATGAAATATATTGAGACATATTAATTAGGGCCTTTGTTTTTCCTTATAAAAAAACATCTTGTTTCTTAGCTTTTTAAATAAGAAAATACAAAAATATTTTTCATGAGACAGTGAAAATCACACACAGAAGAAATTCAGTCTCTTCAGTGGGTTTTATACGATATAGGTTCTTTTAACCTAAAAGATTTTCCAATATCATACTAATTGCTTGCTAATAATACATTTTCCATTATTTTATGGTGTTTAAAGTTGTATAGAATTAAAAAAATAATTCTATTGAAATGATTTTAATTATAAATTGAAATCATATTATGCATTACTTTCTTATATAAGAAAGTAAGATAATATTACAAAAGTCTTCAATAGTTACATTAAACTTAGATATTTATTGCACTATTTTATACCTCGTATAATGTGACATCGAAAAACTTACGACCTAAACATTAGAGAGCGTGACTTGCCTTATTTATCGTTTAATTTTAGAACTTGAAATTTTACTTTCTATTTTTATTAATCCGGTCTAAATTAAAAGTATTAAATTAAATAATTTCAACTCGTTACATTAGGTAAAGATATTAACCGCTAAGGTATTAGGTAAAAATATTGTCTTCTTAGATGTATATTTCAACTTGCAAATAAAAAACGACTAATAAAAACAGATGAAATAAATCATACACATAATTTATTCAAACTAGATAATACCACTGAATACATAAAACAATTAAAAAATTGAAAATGTTTTTAGATATAACCTCCAAACAACCTCTAAGTGCAGACGAATCTCACTGTCGACATTAATTTCAATGTTTAACTTTAAAGATTTTTCGATATAACATATTAGGTCTAAAGATTGTTACACACGAACGGGCAAATTACCAAGTGATGATCTTATGTAGTCACTAGCGTACTAACTTTATTAATACAATGCGACATAAGAAGGTTAAAAAAATATTATTTTTTGTAAAAACATGGAAAACGTTGATGAAAAAACATAACAACTTCTCAGGACAGAGTCTGAAGCAACTAGTAAGCCCAATGAAATCTGAAGGTGCTAAAATGGCAGTGTAAGTACACAATAAAAGATGGCAATGCCAACACCGTTACCGAAGCCAGTACCACGCCCACTACCATATTAAAGTGATAAAAAGGCAGTAAAATTACAAGTCAAACACAGCAAAGATAATAGCAAGTCAACTACCATATTAAAGTGGTAAGAAGGCTGTAACCGTACACTACAAAACTCACCAATGTCTAAGGACCGTTGTAGCATGCCCACTGCCTCATTAAAGCGATAAAAAGGCAGTAAAAGTACAACTTGAATCATAGCAAAGGGAATAGCAAGTATACTACCATAACAAACAGGGAAAAAGACAGTAATCGTACACCACAAAACACAGCAATGTCCGAGGACCGTTTCCGATGTCAGTAGCATTCCCACTGCCTCATTAAAGCTATAAAAAGGCAGTAAAAGTACAAGTTGAAACATAGCAAAGGGAATAGCAAGTACACTACCATAACAAAGCGGTAAAAAGACAGTAATCGTACACCTCAAAACACAGCAATGTCCAAGGACCGTTTCCGAAGCCAGTACCACGCCCACTACCACATTAAAGCGAAAAAAAGGCAGTAAAAGTACAAGTTGAAACATAGCAAAGGGAATAGCAAGTACACTGCCATAACAAAGCGGTAAAAAGACAGTAATCCTACACCTCAAAACACCGTAATGCCCGAGGACCGTTTCTGATGTCATTAGCATGCCCACTACCTCATTAAAGCTATAAAAAGGCAGTAAAAGTACAAGTTGAAACATAGCAAAGGGAATAGCAAGTACACTACCATAACAAAGCGGTAAAAAGACAGTAATCGTACACCTCAAAACACAGCAATGTCCGAGGACCGTTTCCGAAGCCAGTACCACGCCCACTACCACATTAAAGCGATAAAAAGGCAGTAAAAGTACAAGTTGAAACATAGCAAAGGGAATAGCAAGTACACTGCCATAACAAAGCGGTAAAAAGACAGTAATCCTACACCTCAAAACACAGCAATGTCCGAGGACCGTTTCCGAAGCCAGTACCACGCCCACTACCACATTAAAGCGATAAAAAGGCAGTAAAAGTACAAGTTGAAACATAGCAAAGGGAATAGCAAGTACACTACCATAACAAAGCGGTAAAAAGACAGTAATCGTACACCTCAAAACACAGCAATGTCCGAGGACCGTTTCCGAAGCCAGTACCACGCCCACTACCACATTAAAGCGATAAAAAGGCAGTAAAAGTACAAGTTGAAACATAGCAAAGGGAATAGCAAGTACACTGCCATAACAAAGCGGTAAAAAGACAGTAATCCTACACCTCAAAACACCGTAATGCCCGAGGACCGTTTCTGATGTCATTAGCATGCCCACTACCTCATTAAAGCTATAAAAAGGCAGTAAAAGTACAAGTTGAAACATAGCAAAGGGAATAGCAAGTACACTACCATAACAAAGCGGTAAAAAGACAGTAATCGTACACCTCAAAACACAGCAATGTCCGAGGACCGTTTCCGAAGCCAGTACCACGCCCACTACCACATTAAAGCGATAAAAAGGCAGTAAAAGTACAAGTTGAAACATAGCAAAGGGAATAGCAAGTACACTGCCATAACAAAGCGGTAAAAAGACAGTAATCGTACACCTCAAAACACAGCAATGTCCGAGGACCGTTTCCGAAGCCAGTACCACGCCCACTACCACATTAAAGCGATAAAAAGGCAGTAAAAGTACAAGTTGAAACATAGCAAAGGGAATAGCAAGTACACTGCCATAACAAAGCGGTAAAAAGACAGTAATCCTACACCTCAAAACACCGTAATGCCCGAGGACCGTTTCTGATGTCATTAGCATGCCCACTACCACATTAAAGCGATAAAAAGGCAGTAAAAGTACAAGTTGAAACATAGCAAAGGGAATAGCAAGTACACTACCATAACAAAGCGGTAAAAAGACAGTAATCGTACACCTCAAAACACAGCAATGTCCGAGGACCGTTTCCGAAGCCAGTACCACGCCCACTACCACATTAAAGCGATAAAAAGGCAGTAAAAGTACAAGTTGAAACATAGCAAAGGGAATAGCAAGTACACTGCCATAACAAAGCGGTAAAAAGACAGTAATCCTACACCTCAAAACACCGTAATGCCCGAGGACCGTTTCTGATGTCATTAGCATGGCCACTACCTCATTAAAGCTATAAAAAGGCAGTAAAAGTACAAGTTGAAACATAGCAAAGGGAATAGCAAGTACACTACCATAACAAAGCGGTAAAAAGACAGTAATCGTACACCTCAAAACACAGCAATGTCCGAGGACCGTTTCCGAAGCCAGTACCACGCCCACTACCACATTAAAGCGATAAAAAGGCAGTAAAAGTACAAGTTGAAACATAGCAAAGGGAATAGCAAGTACACTGCCATAACAAAGCGGTAAAAAGACAGTAATCGTACACCTCAAAACACAGCAATGTCCGAGGACCGTTTCCGAAGCCAGTACCACGCCCACTACCACATTAAAGCGATAAAAAGGCAGTAAAAGTACAAGTTGAAACATAGCAAAGGGAATAGCAAGTACACTGCCATAACAAAGCGGTAAAAAGACAGTAATCCTACACCTCAAAACACCGTAATGCCCGAGGACCGTTTCTGATGTCATTAGCATGCCCACTACCTCATTAAAGCTATAAAAAGGCAGTAAAAGTACAAGTTGAAACATAGCAAATGGAATAGCAAGTACACTACCATAACAAAGCGGTAAAAAGACAGTAATCGTACACCTCAAAACACAGCAATGTCCGAGGACCGTTTCCGAAGCCAGTACCACGCCCACTACCACATTAAAGCGATAAAAAGGCAGTAAAAGTACAAGTTGAAACATAGCAAAGGGAATAGCAAGTACACTGCCATAACAAAGCGGTAAAAAGACAGTAATTCTACACCTCAAAACACCGTAATGCCCGAGGACCGTTTCTGATGTCATTAGCATGCCCACTACCTCATTAAAGCTATAAAAAGGCAGTAAAAGTACAAGTTGAAACATAGCAAAGGGAATAGCAAGTACACTGCCATAACAAAGCGGTAAAAAGACAGTAATCCTACACCTCAAAACACCGTAATGCCCGAGGACCGTTTCTGATGTCATTAGCATGCCCACTACCTCATTAAAGCTATAAAAAGGCAGTAGAAGTACAAGTTGAAACATAGCAAAGGGAATAGCAAGTACACTACCATAACAAAGCGGTAAAAAGACAGTAATCGTACACCTCAAAACACAGCAATGTCCGAGGACCGTTTCCGAAGCCAGTACCACGCCCACTACCACATTAAAGCGATAAAAAGGCAGTAATAGTACAAGTTGAAACGTAGCAAAGGGAATAGCAAGTATAGTACCCATAACAAAGCGGTAAAAAGAAAGTAATCGTACACCTCAAAACACAGCAATGTCCGAGTACCGTTTCCGATGTCAGTAGCATGTCCACTGCCTCATTAAAGCGATAAAAGGGCAGTAAAAGTACAAGTTAAAGAACAGCAAGTCAAAACAGTATTAAAGCGGTAAAAAGTCAGTAATAGTACACCATAAATATACCACTGCCCGAGGATAGTTTCCTAAACCAGTAGCAAACCCACTGCTACAAGAAGGTGGTAAAAAGACAGTATATTACAGTACAATACATAGCTATATCGTCTTTAAACATATATGTATTAGATTTTATTGACAAGCTCTCATATTTATAGTAGAGTCTAAAAATACTATCCTGTAAGCGTTTATATGGACACAAGCGGTAGTGTGACGGGATGTGGTTTAATCGGTAAAGAGTGGGAAGCATAATTACATCCACCCCAAACACGTCTAACGTTGGCAATGTCCATTTAATTAAATATTTCAATACAAACTCTTCGTGGGCTGTAAAAGAATTATTTAACTATATGTTAAAAGCTATAGATATTAGAACATATAAATGTGCACACTCTTTTTATTAGTGATAAACAACTGTATATCTACATACTGGAATGTAAGAGATGCATAAATAAAAATTATACTCTCTAATTAGGGAACAAAAAATAGAGTTGAAGCATGAAACGTGATGTCTCTTTTAATTTTAGCGAGCACCCCTGCACTAACAAGCAAACACAACAATGGGACCGTGGGTGACACCATGCGTAAAGTTATTATATTGTTGTGAGAGCCACTTACAAAAACAATTAAAATTTTGTTTGTCAGAGCAATAGAGATGCCTTTTCAAAAATACACAACGAATACTCAATGTATTATTAAAAGCTGTTCACGTTTGACATTAATAAAACGTCTCAACTCAAGAAGATTTGTGTAACTCAACAAAATATATAGTTTTTTAAAAACTATTATATAATAAATTTTATTATTACTAATTTCCTAAATCAATTAGGCATTTAATTGTAATATAAAAAGCTAATATATTTGTCCTGTAAAAAGTAATTTTAAAATTAGAACGTTTTAAGCGAACTGTTTTAATAAGAACGGCTTAAAATTCGAAACAACTTTTGTAATATTGTAGGAGTGATGCAATCTTGAATCGATCTTCCGGGAAGGATTTAAGTCATTAAAATCACTGATTGATAAGCCAGGAAAGACCCTGCCTACCATAAGATCATGTCTGAGACCCTGGAGACAAGTATGGCGCACGTTTTGAAACCCCACAACTGAGACAATTTACTTTTACCACTACTAATGGGAAATTTTCCGTCAGAACTTCCTGTCGCAATATGAGGCAGATATTTCAGCGACAAAGAAATCCTGATCGAAAACATTGTTTAGCAGGAGAAAAAAAAATTACACTTCAAAAACATATTCCCTCAGAGTTTTAACTTACCCTAAAATGCTTCCTTCCAACAGATTCCCTTATCCAACTCCGGGTAAAATCGCTGTAGTGACTACCTTACCAGTAGCATTTAGCAAGTAGGTTTCCTCAAACCATATTAAAGACAGTACCTTTCTTCTCTTTAATAATTTTCAAATATGATCTTCTTTACATAACACCGAATCTCGAAACCTCTCAAAATACCTTCAAAAGGTTCCTCTATTTGATTCAAGTTCTACTTTCCAAAGATCTCATTGAAAACTTACACATTTCATTGAAACTTTCCTGAATGTAAAAGCAATTCAGACTAAACGCGGAGCAGTAATTTTAATATTAAAACATCCTAAACCTTTCGCTTGGAAATTATTTCAAATATGTCGCGAATAATATAATTAGTAATTTTTAATCACTTTGAAACATTTAACAAGGGGGAGAAAGACAAGTGCGTCGTATTTTATAATCTGTTTCATGATTATAGTTAACTATGTAATTGCCCTACATCGGATCATTCTAGTTGACTTACATCGGATCATTCTAGTTGACTTACATCGGATCATTCTAGTTGACTTACATCGAATCATTCTAGTTATGTTGAACGATCAATTCTAGTTAGGCCTATATAAATGAATGGTTTGAAAAGGGCCTTAAATTATATAAAAATGAGTAAAATGTTTCCTTTATGTTTATTTACAACATTTTTAGTTTACCTTGTAGTCCCTTCAATAATAAACAACTTCTCTGTAGTAAATTCAGGACAAACAACATTCGAAACCTTATGACAAACAAACACTATATGTAATTTACCAACTAGTGGTTAAATGCAAACACAAACGCACTCTAATCTAAATATTTTGAATCCTTTGTTAAACATGTAAAATTAATGAAAATGTTTACCTGAGAGAAATGTTTGCTTTAGGGAGTGAGAAGGCTTTGACTAAACTGTTAAATGAATTTACAATTTACTCTCATGCATCTACCGTACGCGTTTTATATAAATTAAAACGTACTATTCCATTTATGGAAGTCGTTTTAAATATTCCCCCCTAAAATACGTATTTTTAATAAATGGGAATTCGTGTCCCACGATTGTGAAACGACAGATTATTCTATCACCTGTTTTCCATCGTATTCTTAGCATATGATTTCTAATATCAACTGTCTCTTCTTCGTTCATAGGTTATGCTAATATAGATCCAATTTCCAATTGTCATTATACATATTTCGTATTCTTTATTCCATTTAGCTGGAAGGGAAATTTCTTATATTTTGTCTAAATTATTTACTTTATAAATATGGTATAGTTGAAGGATAGAATGACGGAGGAACAGGGTGGGACAGAAGGGAATGGATGGAATGAGGAAGGAACAAGATGAAAAATAAGCAACTGGATAGAATGAGAAAGAATCAGGATAGGAAAGAAGAGAATGAATATAATGAGTAAGGAACACAATTAAAAAAATGAGATATTTAGGATTAAAAACATATGAAAATATGAGAGTAAATTAATGCAAAATGAAGGTAGTTTTTTTTATTTGGTTGATATCCTCTTGCATTGTTAGTAGGTAAACCCTTCCATAGTGGACAGTTTCCTTCTCACGGATTTCATAGAAAAACTATAGAAACATGCAACCGAAATATGCTATAGTTGATAGATGAGAACCGCGTATTATTGTGAAAGCACATAGGAAGCACATCGGTGAAATAATAAAATAATGTCGTACACCCACTAAAAGCAAATTGTATTCATTGGAAGATCCATTCGCCGTAGAATCGTTGGATAAAACTCTCCACTAGACATTTAGCAGTTTGGTTCACGATGCGTTGAGACCAACCAAACTGGATCTTGTATTTTCAGACAGATGTCTGTTGTGCAGCAAGACGCCTTTACAGCCGAAGAAGATTCACTGATTCGACCTGTAGGTTAATTTAACCTAATTCTAAACATCTACACATTTTCAATAAATCAACGACAGAGTAATGTTGCACGACGTGTCAGAGACAGAGACTTTTGACAACACATATAACTAAATATCTGAATAACGTGGCTGCGCTATGTAAATGCGCAGTGTACTTCTTACAGAGTCACCTTTCTGTGGGGGACTCGTATTTCGTAACGAAACCTCACTGTTATCGGCCAGCTACTTACTAGTAATTTCGTCTCCTCTCAACCAGAGATATATTGTTAGGCTGATAATGAGGATGAGGACGATGATTATGATAATGATGATGATGACGACGACGACGACGACGAAGATGATGATGATGATGACGAGGATAATGATGGTGATTATGATGATGATGGCGATGGCAACGGCGGCGAGGAAGACAACGACGCCGCCGCCGACGACGACGACAGCGACGATAATGATGATAGCGATGGTGACGGCGGCGACGACGACAATGACGCCACCACCGACAACGACAATGACAAAGACGACGACGACGATGATGATGATGACGATGAACCTTTTATAACCTCAGGACGGTTTATAAAGCAGGGTAGAACTATCTTACTTAGGACAATACATTCTATCAGTTCATGTTTCCTGCACTATATTCCAACAATCTGTTATAACTTGGCTTTGACCCTAGGTACTCATCTAGGCTGAGTAGACCTAGGGGGTGACAAAAAATACAAACATTCTTTAGTACGAGCCCTTGGGTTGATCATTTACTCTACAAGACCACTGATTCACCGTATTTGTACCTCGTAGGAACGCTCAAAATTAATCATTATGTATGTTACGAAAGTATTTTACTATAATGAAATTGTAACTACTTGTGAAAGTATTTATTTAACAATTTTTATAAATAATTAAATATTGCATTTATTTCACGACTTCTAATGTTTTATTTCTAATCAGTCTAATGATATTCAACATTTTTTGAACAGAACACCTGTATTAATGATAGACTGATTTAATTCTAGCTAGATAAAGAATAATTAAAAACGAAATAACAAATTAATTTATTTCTGAGCTGAATCAAAACATTAATTTCTGCCGCATTTGAAAAGCAATTAATACTCCCCAAATACTTGATGCTAATACCCAACAGTTCTCTGTTCGGGAGGAAAGCGTTATAACAACGTGCTTTCAGGACCAATCTCAATAATTGTTTTGTATCTGAATCGAGTTGTTCGCTACAAAGAACGTGCGTACGTTGGCCAAAGGGAACAGAAACCACTTTACACTCTCAAACGCTCTGCTGGTCAATGTTTGACATGGCATGTTACTTTTAGCCCCTTTCAAACACTTCACCCGAATTAATTGGGAGGGTTTCGTATTACACCTTCGAAGTGATATTATTATACAGCAATGTAACTGGATGCTGCAATTATGGCACGTTTTAAATCACAAATATAACCTATTTTATATTTAACACAAAAATGTCAAGAAGGGTGAAAATAATATCGCCTGTGTGGCGAGCGCTTTCAAGCTAAGTCCTAATTATATTGCTTATGTAACGCTCTCCCTCGAGAGTTTTTCTCTTCATCCCCTCCGCACTGGACTTGCAGGTTGTCTGCAGCTTGCAACGGCCAGAATGACCGATGCAAATAAATCTGGTATTAGTACAGATAAATGTAACTAAGCCTAGAATAGTTAAATAGATTAATCAACTAATATGCCTATTATTTCATAAGTAGTATAAGGGGATACTTTGGCAGTAACTACCCCTAACTGTCCTGTACGTCACCGGTGAGTATAGGGGTAGTTTTAGATGATGGAGGGGGTTGATATGGCCTTGATCGTAGCCTCTGGGGTGGGTTTGACTACATTGGAGGGGTTGTTTTGGGGTTGAGGGTAGTTTTTGGAAAAAAATCTAATCTAACCTAACCCTTTGCCCATGTGTGTTGTGTGTTAGGGGTGGTTCCTAGGCAAGTTTGGGAGCTGCCCCGGAGGTTGCTCCAGGGCTGGATTTGGGGTTGGGGTAGTTTTTGGAAACATTTTTGGAAAAATGTGTGTTTCGTGTTAGGGGTGAGTATAGAGTATATTTTGGTTAGATGTGGGGGTGGGTTTACCTTGGGGTGGTTTTTAATAATATATCAGATTGCCAAAAAAATGATCGGTTAGATGAAATGACTAAACAACTGTATGTGGTATCTTTGGAGTGTATTTTGGATAGATGTGGGGTTGGGTTCACCTGGGTACCCCCAGTAGTAGTTTTAAATAATATATGAAATCGCAAAAAAATGATCGGTTAGATCAAATAATCAACGTTTCAACTAAACAACATTGAAAAACTGTTTACGCTAAGTTGGGGGTATGTGGGGCTCTTCAAACGTGTCACTCAGATGGTAGCGGAGCGAGATAACGGCTGTGACGTAGCAAGATGGCGGCTATGTTGATAGGAGTTAGCGTGCAGTCGGGTGATGTAAATGTTAAGGAATAATTATACGAAATGTAATGTAAATGTTGGAATAAAAATAAAGTTGTATGGTTTGGATTCGAACTGTGAACCGTGGGACCTGAGACAAGATGGCGTCGCCTGGTGTATGTATGGAGTGGGTTATGTGTGATTAGATGTGGGGGTTGAGGAGTGTCGTTCCTGGGATGGGGGGATAATATTGCTCCAAAAACAAAATTGCGCTACGCTAGTGTTCTAACCTAACCTAACTGCGTCGCGCTAGCGTTCTAACCAAACCTAAGAAAACGTGTTGTATGTGTATGGGGTATGTTTGGAGTGTATGTTGGGATGACAACGCCGAAAAAAATTCGGTTAGATCAAATGATCGAGGTTTCAACCAAACAATATTGAAACCTGTCTTACGCTAAGTTCAACCGACCAACTTGCACGCATTTCAATAGGCCAACCATTCAAATCGAGTTAACCAACAGTCTGTTAAGCGACCAACGCTTCAACTAAACAACATTGAAAAAAATATCGCCTAACTGTGTCACTCTAGTGTCCTAACCTAAGAAAAAGTGGTGTATGGGTTGTGATAGGGTGTTTGGGTATGATCCGGGGGATGGGGGTATTATATAATAATAATATATGAAAGCATCAAAAAATGATCGGATAGATCAAATGACCAACGTTTCAACTAAACACTATCTTTCGTGCCGTTTAACCGACCAATTTACACTCATTTCAACCGACCAACAATTACGTTGGATTCAAATAATCAACAGTCTGTGCGGGGAATCGACCTATCACACTGCAGGGGCTCGGTAGTCTTACGCAACACAACGTAAACGGTCGCAGTAAGGTGTGTAGGCTTATTGCTATGTTAAGCCAACATGCATTGTAGCCCTATATAGTGTGTTAAACAAATATGCATGTAAACCTTCATATACTTATATACTATGTTAAGCCAACATGTATGAATCCCAGCATGGGTCTACAATGTCGGTAAAACACTGGCTACAGCCTTTATGATCTGAGCCTTACAAACACACACACACACACACACACACACACACACACACACACACACACACACACACACACACACACACAAACACACACACACACACACACACACACAAACACACACTCACACACACACACACACACACACACACACACACACACACACACACACACACACACACACACACACACACACACACACACACACACACACACACACACACACACACACACATTCTCATCTAGGTATGTTCTATCAGGTAGAGCCTCAGGCAAGCAATTCGAAAAGTTCATATGGGAAGTACTATAAGGCCCGCTATATCCGTAAATCACTGGCAAATGCCTTTATGATCTAAGCTTTACACACATTGTCTTCTATTCTAGGTATGCTGTATCAATTAGAGCCTAAAATAGCACGAGTAACCTCACGTGTAGGGGCTTCCCAAACCAGAAAAATAGTCGCTGTAAATACACAACAACAGTGTAAAATATAATTCAGCAACAGTAAAAAATGATATACAATAATAATACATTTTATTGATTATTACACTTACCATGCGACGTTCTCCATCAGGACGTCCAAGAAGATGTCAATCACTCGCCTGCCTCCGTTACATGGTCGGAACCTGTTGACTCGAAATGTGATTGATATGCTTGCGTGTGTGAAATTTCTCCCTGAAACTAATCACTGGGAGCCATTGCGGTCTTATCTTGCTACTTTTAGAATTTCCAAACTTTCGTCACGTGTACATTCTATATAAAATTGCTAAACCAACATACATGATTCCCTACTATAAGGCCTACCACGTGAACAAGGCTTAACAAACCCGAGATATAGTAGCTGTAGAAACTATAACACACATAACATATAGGTTATTCATAAGGTATTAGGCATAGATCTAGGGCATAGCAAGAGTGACCTAACCTGTAGGGGGCATCCAAAACCTGAGATATAGTCACTGTAAATACGATAACACTCAACAAATGGGTTAATCATCAGTTACTAGGCAGAGATCTAAGCAAGAGTCCCCTTAAGTGTAAGGGGCTTCCCAACCCGAAATATAGTCGCTGTAAATTAGTACACAACAAATAGGGTAATCAGTAGGTACTAGGCATAGATATATGGCAAAGCAAGAGTAAGCTTAGGTGTAGGGAGCTTCCCAACCTGAGATACAATCGTTGTAAATTAACACTCAACAAACAGGTTAATCATCGGGCACTAGGCAGAGATATAAGGCTTGCAAGAGTAACCTCAGGTGTAACCCACACGCTGCCGATTACGTCACAGTTGTCATGGTTACAGTGGTCGAGTCATGTATGCTTTAATATATGATCAAATGACCAACGTTTCAACTAAACAAGAAATACATAGCTTGACAACAGATACCTAACCTAACAACCGATACATAGCCTGACAACCGATACATAGCCTGACAACAGATACCTAACCTGACAACAAATACATAGCCTGACAACCGATACATAGCTAGACAACTGATACATAGCTAGACAACAGATACCGAGCATGACAACAGATACATAGCTAAACATCAGATACATAGCTTGACAACAAATACATAGCCCGACAACAGATACATAGCCTGACAACGAATACATAGCCTGGCAAAAGATACATAGCCTGACAACAAATACATAGACTGACAACAGATTCATAGCCTGACAACAAAACTAGATCAAATGACCAACGTTTTAACTAAACAACATTGAAAAAACCGTATTACGCGAAGTTTAACCGACCAACATACACGACGTTCAAACGAACAACATTTACACCAAGTTCAAATAGGCTATGGTGGTTATGGCTGGTGAAGGCTAGATCAAATGATCAACGTTTCAGCTAATCAAAATTGAAAAATTTACGCTAATCAACCAACATTTACACTTAGTTGAAATGGGTTATGGTGGCTATGGTTAGTGAAGGCACTGGAAAAAGCCTTTATGATCTGAGCTTTAGACCTTATACAATATATAGATAGCTACCAACGCATACCAAAATAGCTAAGTCGAAACTGTTATCCACTGGCCAAAGAGCTTTACACATATTGTTTAGGTATGTTGTATCTATTACAGCATACTGACTAAGGCAATAGGTTCGTAAATACCTCCATTAATTCAAGGCCTTAGGCAATATCTCCGTAAAGACGGCTACCAATCCATAATCTATCACAATATCTCAATAAAGACAGCTACCAGTGCATAACCTATCACTATAGATGTGTAAAGACAGCTACCAATGCAAACTCTATCGCAATAGTTACGTTAAGACTTCTATCAAATCATGACTTTAGACGATATCTCTGTAAAACTAGCCACCAATTTATACTCTACCACAATAGCTATGTCAAAACTGTTACCGACACATAATCTAAGACAATAGTTACGTAAAGCCCTGTATCAATTCAAGATCTTAGGCAATATCTTCGTAAAGACAGCTACCAATCCGTGCTATATCACAATAGTTACTTTAAAAGAGCTACCGATGCTCACCCTATCATAATAGCTACGTACAGATAGCTAATAATGCATAACCTATCACAAGACCTACGTAAAAACAGCTACCATTGCATAACCTTTCACTAAAGCTTCGGAAAGGCAGCTAACAATGCCTACACCATTAAAATAGCCACGAAAAGATAACAACCAATACATACCCTGTCATAATAGCTATGTAATGGCAGCTAAAGATGCATAACCTAACACAATAACTCAGTAATGACAGCTACTAAATCATGAACCATCACACTAGCCTCGTATAGACAGCCAGCAATATATACACTATCACAATAGCTACGTAAAAAACTGTTACCGATCCATGACCCAAGGTAATACTTACATAAAGACCTATATCAATGCATGAGCTAAGACAATAGCTCCGTAAGGAAAACCTACCAATGCATGAACTACGACAACAGCAAGGTATGAACGCCTAGCAATGCATTACTTATCAACATAGCTCCGTAAAGACAGCTACCAACACATAACTCATCACATTAGCTAAGTAAATAGCGCTACCAATGCTTAACCTATCACAATTGCTCCGTAGAGACAGCTACAAGTACAATCCCTATCACAATAGTTACAAAGATATATATCAAAAGCATGAGCAAGGACAATAGCTACGAAAAGACAGCTACCAATGCATACCCTATCACAATAGTTACATCAGGCTAATATCAAAGCATTCCCTATTACAATAGCTCCGTAAAGACAGCTGCCTAGTAAACGATTACGTATAGACATCTATCAATACATGATCTAAGACAAAAGTTACGTAAAGGCCTATATAATTGCATAACCTATCACAAAAGCGCCGTGAAGACAGCTACCAATACATACCCTACCACAATAGCTACTTAAAAACGGTCAACGACCCATGACTCAAGACAATATTTACGTAACGATCTAGAGCAATGCATTAGCTAAGACAATTTCTCAATAAAGACAGATATAAATGAATAACCCATCACAATATCTCTGTACATGGCAGATGCCGTGATGACCTCTTCTGTACCAGAGTATAATGGAAGTGCTACCTTAAACATGCTAGATGCAATGATGATCCTCTTCCGTACCAGAGTATACTGGAAGGTCTACCTTAGACATGGCAGAGGCCCTGATGATCTTCTTTACCATAGTATGCTGTACTAGTGTGCTAACTTGGGCATGCTAGATGTCTTGATGATCCTTTTCTGTACCATACTACGCTGCAAATGCTACCTTAGATGGGAAGACGCGATATTCCACTTAGGGGGTAAAAGATAAATTGTTGTAGTGAGAAACTCACGACTAGCGACAGAACATGATAATACCACATGGCACAAGTATGTAACTGCCCTAACGCCTAAGGCCCTGCCCTATGATTGCCCTGTACATGACCTAATGTTAATGGCAAACCAATACAGGTAACAGTACTCATAAAACCGTTAATCCTATACAGGTGGTAACGCATGCATATGACTTACCTATTCATGTAGCTTTACATGCATACTGGCTTAACACAGTATGTAGGCCTATGTAGGGCATGTCTTGCATATGCCTTAACACAGGATGTATGTAGGTTTACAACACAGTATGTGTTGCTATGTAGCTTTACGTGCATATTGGCTTAATACCGGGGGAATGTAGGGTATCATGCATATTGGCCTAATTCGGGATTTATATGGGTTAACATGCATATTTTCGTAACACAGTATGTAAGGCTATGTAGGGTAACATGCATATTGTCTTATTTCAGGAGGAATGTAGGTTAACATTCATCCTGGCTTAACTCAGTATGTAGGCCTATGTAGGGTATAGTGCATATCGGCTTAACACAGTATGTAGGGCTACGTAGGGTAACATGCATAATGGATTAATACAGGATGTATACTATTGTGATAGAAGTATGCATTGATAGCTGTTTTACCACTCCTGGCCGATTTTACCTATAGCATGACTCCAGGGTTGCTTTACCTAAGGGGGACTTCAAGGTAGTTTTACCTTAGGTCTGACTCCAGAGAGGCTTTACCTGAGGCCTGATGTCACGGGAGCATTACCTCAGGCATGACTCTAGGGTGACTTTACCTAGGGCCTGACTCCAAGGTAGCTTTACCTAAGAATTGATGGAGGTATTTACGTAACTATTGTCTTAGTCAGTATTATGTAATTGATACAACATACCTAAACAATATTTGTAAAGCTCTTTGGCCGGTGGATAACAGTTTCTACATAGATATTGTGGTATGCGTTGGTAGCTATCTATATATTGTCTAAGGTCTAAAGCTCAGATCATAAAGGCTTTTACCAGTGCCTTCACTAACCATAGCCAACATAACCTTTTTGAACTAGGTGTAATTGTTGGTTGATTAGCGTAAATTTTTCAACTTTGATTAGCTGAAACGTTGATCATTTGATCTAGCCTTCACCAGCGATAACCGCCATAGCCTATTTGAACTTGGCGTAAATGTTGTTCGTTTGAACTTCGTGTATGTTGGTCGGTTAAACTTCGCGTAATACAGTTTTTTCAATGTTGTTTAGTTAAAACTTTGGACATTTGATCTAGCTCTGTTGCCAGGCTATGTATCTGTTGTCATTCTATGTATTTGTTGTCAGGCTATGTACCTGTTGCCAGACTATGTATCCGTTGTCAGGCTATGTATCTGTTGTCGGGCTATGTATTTGTTGTCAAGCTATGTATCTGTTGTCTAGCTATGTATCTTTTGTATTGCTAGGTATCTGTTGTCTAGCTATGTATCGGTTGTCTAGCTATGTATCGGTTGTCAGGCTATGTATTTGTTGTCAGGTTAGGTATCTGTTGTCAGGCTATGTATCGGTTGTCAGGTTGGGTATCTGTTGTCAGGCTATGTATCCGTTGTCAGGGTAGGTATGTGTTGTCAGGTTAGGTATCTGTTGTCGAGCTATGTATTTGTTGTTATAGTTGAAACGTTGGTCATTTGATCATATTTTAGAGCATACATGACTCGTACACTGTAACCATGACAACTGTGACGTAATCGGCAGCGTGTGAGATACACTTGAGGTTACTCTTGCAAGGCTTATATCTCTGCCTAGTACCCGATGAATAACGTGTTTGTTTAGTGTTAATTTACAACGATTGTATCTCAGGTTGGGAAGCTCCCTACACCTAAGCTTACTCTTGCTTTGCCATAGATCTATGCCTAGTACCTGATGATTAACCTATTTGTTGAATGTTACCGTATTTACAGTGACTATATCTCAGGTTTTGGATGCCCCCTACAGGTTAGGTCACTCTTGCTATGCCCTAGACCTATGCCTAATACCTTATGAGTAACCTATATGTTATGTGTGTTATAGTTTCTACAGCTACTATATCTCGGGTTTGTTAAGCCTTGTTCACGTGGTAGGCCTTATAGTAGGGAATCATGTATGTTGGTTTTTAGGAATTTTGTATATAATGTACACGTAACGAAAGTTTCAAAATTCTAAAAGTAGCAAGATAAGACCGCAATTTCGCCCAGTGGTTAGTTTCAGGGTGAAATTTCACACACGCAAGCATATCAAGCACATTTCGAGTCAACATGTTCCGACCACGTAACGGAGGCAGGCGAGTGATTGACATCTTCTTGAACGTCCTGATGGAGAACGTCGCATGGTAGGTGTAATAATCAATAAAATGTATTATTATTGTATATCAGTTTTTACTGTTGCTGAATTATAGTTTACACTGTTGTTGTGTATTTACAGCGACTATTTCTCTGGTTTGGGAAGCCCCTACACGTGAGGTTACTCGTGCTATTTTAGGCTCTAATTGATACAGCATACCTAGAATAGAAGACAATGTGTGTAAAGCTTAGATCATAAAGGCATTTGCCAGTGATTTACGGATATAGCGGGCCTTATAGTACTTCCCATATGAACTTTTCGAATTGCTTGCCTGAGGCTCTACCTGATAGAACATACCTAGATGAGAATGTGTGTGTGTGTGTGTGTAAGTCTCAGATCATAAACCTTCCAAAACCATCCGTTTCATCGACTCAAAATTTACCAAGGCGGAAGTACTGAGATTCAGGGTCAACCCTTTGACTTTGCATACGGTCACGTGTTTTTATTTGTAGACCAGACTCTGTAGGCGTAGACTTTAGGACCTCCTGAGACGAATTCGGTGATATAGGACCCCTGGTCGTATTCTAAGAGCTCGTCAGTCATCTGGCCTAAATAATCTTCAGTCACTACTCTTGGCAAGCCCTCCCTATGAAGGTATACTACGCTGTCGGTATCCTTGTAGATACGTTGAAGGCCTAGAGCGTCCATATATTCGTACAACTTTATCCGGGCGTTGGCGGTAGTTTAGATGGCCAGCACAACGTTGAAAGTGGGTATTATTTCGCAAACGTCATCTGCAAACTGCCAATTTACTACCAAAACGTCCTCATTTAATTCCTGAATGTTATTCACGTCAATGGAAGGGCTTTGCAGCATTTTAAACAACTCCTGAGGCTCCTTGATAATCGACGTTTTCGACTGATTCTCCCTCTGTCCGAATTTTCCCCAAAACGAGTTCAACATCAATTTGGCCAACGAGCGGGATCCTTCGGTTTTAGCGATCTTTGACTGGTCCAAACGGACACCCTCGTAGATGAAATAATCTTCTACGTACTAGGCCTTGTCCTCTTCGGTCGGCACCAGCCCGGGTAACCTGACGCCTCCTGTTTCATCTTTAGAAATTTATTAATAATCTCTTTAAATAGCCCGTCGTTCCCTGAAGCCATATCGTACTGCCACATCTCGTGCATTTCCACAATGACATAGCCTTTCTCTACCGTCTTACGTATCTCGTCCATGGTCCATGTGCCTGTCAGAACACGCTCGTCCACCGTATGGCCGCATTCGTCAGGATTCAGAGTTTCGCCGCATGTCCGACAGAGTACAAACATTAACTTCTTATTCATCTTTAGCGGCAATACAGGGTGGTGGAGCGCTGTAGGCGGCAGAATTGTGAACTTGAGCAACCCTTCGGCGCTCATCCCCAATTTCCTGCATTCGTCGTTACCGACGGCCAACTTTTGGTGTCCAATCGGGTATTTTGCATACCCAAGGGTAGAGCGAACACACGTCGGCGTACTGGATTGTTTCGTCCTCTTTAGCGGCGCAGTAGGTCTTTATATTTCCTGTCCTGCCGCCGAAGAAAGCGTCACGTGGGTTAAGAGGGGCGGCGTTGAGGACGGGGTGGTTATTGAGGTAATCTAAGGACTTGTCGTTTTTCTTCTGCTGTCTAAATACACACTCCCACATCTCGACGACTTCGTAGCCGGCCCGTGAGAGTTTAGCGTTTTTAGCTTTTGTCCTTTCGAAGCGTGCGTTGTGCGTGTCCGCCGGATCATCCTCCAGAGCAGCGTCACGTCCGTTGTGGAAGCACTTGGGACAGCCGTGGATCCATCATCCTTGGAATTCGTACACGGTGTTTGTCTCCATGCACAGTCCGTCGACCTTTAAGCCGTCGACTTTCATCTCGCGGCCGTTACCTGCATGACTTATTCGCAGGTTGCACTCTGCTTCGAGCCACAGCAACCATTGCAGAGCGATAAACGATTGTTTATCGGCCAGACGGTAGCCGGCTTTCGGAAGTTTGGCTATGGTGTTTGGTTTCAGAAAGTTTCTTCTAAACGCCAGGTTACAGGCACTAGCGATGGTCACTGCCTCTAGAAACGGGTCAACATTACACTCTTGTAGGAAACAGGTCCTGAATTTCAAGCACGCCCTTGCCAAGATCTCCACGTCCGATAGGCAGTATTCGAATATTTCCTTTTGAAAGTCAATCACGTACTCGTTGCGCACCTGGTCGTCATACCATCGTGAAAACTCTTCGTGATTCTTGTCAAACATAGAATCGGGGCAATAGTACTCTTTGGCAGGTATGGGGCCTACATACGTTTCGTTGGCCAGCGTGTTGAAGAGGTGCGGAAAATATCTCTTTTTCTTTTCCGGAGGCAGATCGAAGGCTTTAGGCAGTTTAGACAGAGCCATAGGCATGTAGTTTAGAGAGTCGATGAACTTTGTATTGTCAATCTCCATCAGGATGACCTTGGTGCCTCGCTTAATCAGGTCAGGTGTGAATTGAGTCTCTTCTATCACGTACTTTAGGATAAACTGAAAATCAAAGGCCTGGCCTTTGTGAGCGATTACAATCACCTTTTTGTACGCCTTTCGCACTTCCATAAGGTACGCCATGAACCCGTTGATGAGGTCCTCTCTGAACACTCGGGTTCTATCCATGCACTGTAGGCACGCGCCGCCGTTCATACACATCCAACAGTATTGCTGGGATAAGCACAAATTGACTCGATGAACACGAGCGTCAATTATAACTTCGTCTTGTCGAGTTTCAAGATCAAAAAAGACGACAGATAGTTATTTGGTAGCGGGCGACGTTTATCAATTCTCATGTAGTACAGATGGCCTGCTGGCATGTAATCCTTACACACTTTACAATAGCTCTCGCCGCATACGTGAGGAGCTTTTCTTAGTTTCGTTAGAATTTATCTATTACAGTCGGGACACCTTTTTATAGCCCGGCATACGCTTTTGATGTGCGCCTTAAAACAAGCTCTATTTTGAAATTGTCTTTTGCAGTCGCCGCACAGGATGCCGTCGTCTTCAAGAACACACGGCGGAGACCTCTTGCAGGAGTTGCATTGGGCTGAGCATCTATGTCGCTGGCGATTATCGTATGGAACATGACACAATTCGCAATAGTAACTACACGCGAACGCACTTGTCAAATTTGTAACAACGTTGAAGTGGTTGGCGTGATATAACAAATTTAGCTTGTGCTTCGGGTTCTGAACGTCGCAATCAAAGTAAATATCTCGACCTTTGCTGCCGTAATTGTTAACGGTGATTTTATAATCGGAGAGATAATCTTGAAACTTTTGCAATTCTCGAATCCCGGCACCACCATCTCCTATCTGCACCCCGGCGTCCGTCATTAGCTGGTTTGCTCTGTTGGTTTGACGATTGCACCTGTCCATACTCACAAGCTTGTACTCGGGGTCTCTTAACGCATGCGCTTTAGCTACAACCAGAGCACGGGGTAAACAGAGGGTGTCCGTATTTTTAATCGTAACAATCCCCTTCCTACGGTGCGATTCTTCTTTGAAATTATTATACAGTCCGGGTCTTACACGCCCACGCCCTATAGGTACTTTAACCTTTGTACATGTCACTTTGAAGGTGTCGTCAGCTTCAAAGGTGTCTGCGTTGCTCTGGATAATGGAACCAAAGATGTTAAAAACGCGTCCACAGTTATCGAAGACGCCGCTCTAAAAGCAATATATTCAGGGGCGTGGTTTTGGAGATTTGCGCTCTGCATGGTGAAGCCTAATCGTATGTCTTCGGTAGCGTTGTTCTTCATAGTCTCTAAAATTTCCTCTAGTCCTCGTCTGACCCATTCCAGCTCGTTTTCCGCCTTGGGCACGTGGTTGAAATTAAATGTCACTCTAGTACCGTGCAAACGGAATTTTCTTACATATGTCTGGTCCGTTGATACAATACGAACGGCCATTTTACAGATACAAATCACTACAATAGATCTTAAATTAACACAGGTATATGCTATATATATATTCAATTTGATTCTATGTGAAACAGTTTAATTTTTTGAATTAATAGCTAGAATAAATACTCAGATTGTTTTGAGAAAATAAATATTCAGATCAACACAGAAATATACTATAATATTATGTTATACAAATTTAAAATTATTCAACTCTGATTCACAAAATGATTACAAATCCCTGATTGACACGGGCGATTGTGTTAATATAAGACTCTAGTTTATAGACTACAGATTTCACACGAGAACAAGTAACAACAACATAGCTCACCAAAATGTTTCTTCTTCCAAAACTGGATAGCATGTGATGGTTGTCACGATGAGATTTATAAATCATAAACACCTGCCCCCTCCATACCACTACAAATGGTATCGCCCGCCGAGATGTAATCAACAGACGTAGTTATGACGTAATTATGGAACAGTCCAACTCGCATGGACGCGTCCACTCCCCTCTCAAATGGACTCTTCCACAGCTATGTATAATATATTATATACAGGTGGAGTTATAATATTTTGGCATAGTCTGTGTTTAGAGTGTTTCAAGTGATCAGTGTGTGTTTGTCAGTAAGTAGTAAAATGTCATCATCAGTGTCGGCAAAGTGTTCAACTTTAGATTCTGTAGATGCTATGCCTTTACACGATCTAAAGATAAGCAAAGCCTATAAAATTGTAAATGCACGTTTGGCGAAGCAAAGTATGGTAATACCGTACTTGTAGACTTACAGGTAGATGATGATGACAGACGCGCTGTCTTTCTTCCCAAGCGATACGCTACGGCGTTGACTGTGGAAGATTTGGGCTCTATTATAGGCAAATTTTTACCTGTCACCAAACATGTCGGCCAAACTGTGAATTTGGCCTTAACCGAGTAATACTATTCTTTAAAACGGTTCAGCATGTTTCTTTTTAATATTTTACAGTGCCTCTATCTTTGTTTAATCTATGCGCTATTGAGGTTTGCGCATACGTACAGAACAGAAATGATATAGACAGTTTGGACTTACCTGTATCTGTTAAGCAAACGTTGATAAAATCTTTTAAGGACTGTGTACTGATGAAGCCTTGTGATAGCTCTGATTTTGATTTTTCATCTATAGATTTCAATAATTTAAATTTTTCAGAATTTTTAATGTTGATGAACCACCCTTACGAGGTGCCTGTATTTGTCGATGAGAGGACAATTTTCAACTTTATTAAATTTCGCTACAGCGGTCTGTCTAATAATATTTGCCGAGAGTGTTTGAGTTACTTGGTGCTCCGCCAGGCAGATAGTTTCGACAACAAAAGACCCGGTTACACATACTCTTTAGCCGATGTGGACTGCTTCGAATTTTTACACCATATCTGGGACTCTGATAACTGGTGCGATATCTGTTTAAGCCCGTTATTTAAATTATTTAGTTTTGAAGACTTTCTACAATCGACTGTGGAGGAGAGCTATTCTTTGATCAACTATTGTGATCCGTTAATCTGTAAGTCATACATTCACGAGAGATGGCGTCTACGTCACAACAACCTATAACCACTCGCATTGTTGACAGAATAAGTGTTTATTTATAGGAGATAATATTTTCAGACTTCATTTTTCAATTTTTGTAATGCCTAGATCACACAGTATATTGAATGGGTGGTAGTTTATTTTCAATAGCGTTTAATATATACTTTTTATACTGAAGCTTATTTTGGACACGAGATATTATATGTTAATGTCAGGTCTTTTTCAAATTATGTAAAGCCTAGATCACACAGTATATTGAATGAATGGTAGTTTATTTTCAATAGCGTTTATTATATATTTTATATTGGAGCTAATTTTGGACATGAGGTATTATATGTTAGCGTCATTTCTTTGTTCAAATTATGTAAAGCCTAGATCGCGCAGTATATTGAATGAATGGTAGTCTATTTTCAATAGCTTTTATTATATATTTTAAATTGAAGCTTATTTTGGACATGAGGTATTATATGTTAGCGTCATTTCTTTGTTCAAATTATCTGAAGCCTAGATCACGGAGTATATCGAGTGTTGGTTTATTTTCAATAGATTCTTTTTTCATTTTTATAGGCGTACACTGCGCTTTCAGATTCTTCACTAACCTATTCGTCATCCTATTCGCCTCTACTACTACCTAGGGGCTCGTCTCCAAGAGATCTACCTTCCCGGCCGCCAGGCGTTGATACGGACAGCGAGGAAGACGAGGATCATAGCCCCTGCTATAGTTGGGATGATTCGTTTTCGTTTCGCCTACACGATTTCCTAATGAATTCTCATCCACTAAGGGACCCACCTTTACCCCACACATGCATACAGACGGTGGATTACAATTTAATGGAGCTCCAGCTGGTGATTAGGGATTTGCGGTCGGCTGCTTCAAAAGCATACTACAGGAAGAGTCGGACCTTTTCGTATAACGTTTGGGGCATGACGAGTAGATTCCTAGAGGATATTGTGGTGGCGGGAGACTACGCTGTCCAGCGTACCAATAATGTAAGTAGATTTTCATATTATTTCAATTGATTTTTCTTTCAGGACCGATTTACTAATCATATTGTTTCTTACAGGATTTTTATATGCATATGCAGCTGTTACTAAATAACTTTTTATTTTTTGCCTACAGAATAAGCCACGACCGGCGGAGTTTAGCTTATGCAATATATGTTGTGAGAACCCTCGCAACGCAGTTGCCACGCCGTGCGGACATGTCTTTTGCTTATCCTGCCTCTTAAGATGTAATCACTGCCCAAATTGCAAATCTCGGATCATCGATACATTTAAATTATATATGTAATATTGAGTACAATTTATATCTATGCACTGTAAACTTATTATTATATGTTAGTTTAATAAATCATCATGCTGAATACCCTTATTGTATATATTATTTCATATACCGGCCCTTTTCCATAACGGATCCTTATATCATGCGCTTTATACAATATAATATGTTTATACCTCTCTTATACTGCTAAAACACTCTGTTGAATAGATAGTAAGGTTCGTTTTATAGCATATATTTATTCATCACTCTACATGTTATGTGATAGACCTCGTTATAAGTGTTTCTCCATAGACCTTTATATCTAAATGCATTTACAATTATAGAATATATCTATAAATGATATTTGTTTACTTAAACTATAACAGCCTACATTTATGTATACCTAATACGGTTATATCTAAACACAATCCTAGCTGTGGGGTTTATAGGCCTACATAGCTAATTTTTTATTATATATGTATGCCTTGGTGTGCCGACAGTACATAGTAAATTGATATAGTAGTCAAAACAAAAACAATCGCCTTGATTCACAACGACACAGCTGTGCGGGTTTTATGCCTGCTATAGCGGTCGCCGGCTGTCATTGCGGTTTTAAGATAATGCGTTATCGCTGCAGGTTTGCACATGTCTGGCACACGGTCATCGGTTATGTAGGCCACGTGTATTCCCTCACACGATAAGGCTTTGTTGCATTGTTTATTAATTTAGTAGCATAGGCAAAATTTGAGTTTGGCAATCATATCCCCTTACCCTGGGCCCCGTATCACCCAAATCATTTAGGGGTAGGCCACTCTAGTTATAGGTGCGCGTACTACTTGCCTAGAGTCGCTCGGACCTCGAACGCGGATACGTCATCAGATATAATAAAATAACCATTAAATCTTTCCAAAAGTAACCCCCACCTCGGGAGCTATTCCGGGGTTACTTTACCTAAGCGGCTTTACTTAAGGGCCGGTCTTGAGATGGCTTTATCTGAGGCCATGCTCCAATGGTGGCTTTACCTAAGGCCTGGCTCCTAGGTGGCTTTTACCTAAGACAACTACTCCAGGGACCGATCATTTCTGGCAATCTGAAAACTACTCCAGGCGAATCCACCCCACAGCTTGCCAAAATGGACTTTAGACATACGACATACAGTCATTTGATCCAACCGATCGATTTTTGGCAATTTCATATATTATTTAAAAACTACCCCTGGTGAAACCACCCCCAATTCTAGTCATAATACACTCTAAACTCACCCTATCAGTCAAGACACATTTTTCAAAAATTTTTCGAAAAACTACCCCCACCCCCGAATCCACCACCGCAGCTACCCCCGGGGAAGGTCCTGAACGTAGCTGAGGACACCCCTTCTACTAGGGGTAGGTTAGGTTAGGTGGAATTTACATACCTTAGGTTAGTGTGTTGGAATATATTTTTTTCCAAAAACTACCCACTACCCCTCTAAACGTAGTCAAAGCCACCCCAAAGTCTAGGATCAAGGCCGCACCGACCTCTTTCATCATCCAAAACTACCCCTATACTCACCGGTGACGTACAGGCCAGTTAGGGGTGGTTTGTGCTCAAGGGCCGCCATTAACTACTACTATATAGGGCTATAATGCATGTTGGCTTAACATAGTAATAAGCCTACACACCTTACTGCGACCGTTTTATTTGTGTTGCGTAAGCCTACCGATCCCCTGCAGTGGGATATGGCGATACCCCGCACAGACTGTTGACTATTTGAATTTAACGTAATTGTTGGTCGGTTGAAATGAGTGTAAATTGGTCGGTTAAACGGCACGTAAGATAGTGTTTAGTTGAAACGTTGGTCATTTGATCTATCCGATCATTTTTTTGATCCTTTCATTTATTATTATTATTATTAATATTATAAAATACCCCCATCCCTCGGATCATACCCAAACACCCTATCACAACCCATACACCACTTTTTCTTAGGTTAGGACACTAGCGCAAAACAGTTTCGCGATAGTTTTTTCAATTTTGTTTAGTTGAAATGTTGGTCGCTTGACACTGACTGTTGGTTAACTCGATGTAAATTGTTGGCCGATTGAATTGCGTGCAAGTTGGTCGGTTGAACTTAGCGTAAGACAGTGTTTCAATGTTGTTTAGTTGAAACCTCGAACATTTGATCTAACCGATCTTTTTTCAACGATGTCATCCCATCATACACTCCAAACATACCCCATACACATACAATACTTTTTATTAGGTTAGTTTAGAACGCTAGCGCGACGCAGTTAGGTTAGGTTAGGACACTAGCGCAGCGCAATTTTGTTTTTGAAGCAATATCATCCCCCAACCCCGGAACGACACTCGTCAACCCCCACATCTAACCACACATAACCCACCCCATACATACACCAGGCGACGCCATCTTGTCTCAGGTCCCACGGTTCACAGATCGAATCAAAACCATACAACTTTATTTTTATTCCAACATTTACATTACATTTCGTATAATTATTCCTTAATATTTACATCACCCGACCGCTCGATAACTCTAAACATACCCCATAAAGTTGTTTAGTCGAAACGTTGGTCATTTGATCTAACCGATCTTTTTTTTTTTTGGCGATTTCATATATTATTTAAAACTACCCCCATGTGAACCCAACCCCACATCTATCCAAAATACACTCTAAAGATACCACATACAGTTTTTTAGTCATTTGATCTAACCGATCATTTTTTTGGCAATCTGATATATTATTAAAAATCACCCCAAGGTAAACCCACCCCCACATTTACCCAAAATATACTCTATACTCACCCCTAACACGCAACACACATTTTTCCAAAAATGTTTCCAAAACTACCCCCAACCCCAAATCCAGCCCTGGAGCAACCCTTCGGGGCAGCTCCCAAACTTACTTAGGAACCACCCCTAACACACAACACACATAGGCGAAGGGTTGGGTTAGATTAGATTTTTTCCAAAAACTACCCTCAACCCCAAAACAACCCCTCCAAACGTAGTCAAACCCACCCAAAAGGCTACGATTAAGGCCATACCAACCCCCTCCATCATTCAAAACTACCCTTATAATCACCAATGACGTATAGGACAGTTAGGGGTAGTTACTGCCAAAGTATCTCCTTATACTACTTTCATAGTATTATAATAAACATGTTAAATATAGGGGAAATCAATGTAAAATAAAGTAATTAGAACTAAATAGATAAACTGGGAATGTTAGAATAAATTATAAATCATCACAACATTTAGTACGCTAACGCCTAATAGACCGATTTAAATGAAACAGTAAGAGTGAGGCCTATGGGACCCAGCCCAAATGTATAATATTAAATTAATTTTGACCAAATATAATCAGGGATAGTGAATATAAGAAAAAATATGCAGAAGATAAATTAGACCTAGCTAGGGTGAGTTGTATATCTGTAAAGATGCAAATTGTATTTTAAAACATAATACCCTAAAAATTGAGGTTATCTAAAATGAAGTTATATTAGTTTCGGTAAAAAGCCACGTGGGGAGATTGTTTATACGATCTTGCCACACTGCAGCGACAGCGCTACCGTCGAAGTTTGAGGTAACAAGAAGAAACAGTAACTTAATTAAATTAGAAGAAATAAAGACAAACAAATTATTAAATGGAAGTTAAAAAATTGAAATAATTCATTGGTGTAAAGAAATGTATTTCATAAAAGTTGAAACTAATTAAAATTCAAAAATACTAAATAAACAAAGTCAGTCACCATAGCAACGGCTTTCTCATTGGTTAAAAATGTAAGATGGATATCGTTAAGACGGAAGTTTGAAGAAATTGGTACAGACGAAGTCAAAAAGGTGACGGTTAATCAGAACAGCTTGAGCAGTCATCGAGTGTGGGCGTATGATACACGCAGAACCATTAACGACCAAATATGTGGTAAGAAGTCCGTATAAAGTGCTACGATGTGACCCGGGGAGTGTACAAATATATGAGCTGAGGCTCACATATGGTTCTAAAAACATCTCGTCCAAGAAAATGAAAAAAGAAGCCGAACTTAATAAAATACACCGACGCCATGCAATGCAGTGAAGCCTACATCCAAATCTCACGGGAGCTGTGAAGAGGCCCAAAGACGACCCATAGAAGATACCTAACGTTTTGCAGTATAAGGTCATATAAACAATTTAATTTTCTTTTAGATAAAATTTTATTTCAAAATATATTAACTTAAATCAAAATTAACTTAAAATTGAATAACCTAAGGGACTGAAAACTCTCTTAGGTTACCTAAATTAAATAACAAATATTCTAAATTGATTTCCATTCAACCGTTTGCCTGAAGTGGAAATGAACGTATTGTGTTTAAATAATTTTATCTGATATGCCTTTATTATTGAAAAATGTATGAAATCCTTTGACTTAGTATATAAGTATCAGCAGGAAGTTTTTAGTAAATGCCTAGCATGTTATAACTAATTAGGTTAACCTATAAATAGGCAAATGTTAACCAGAGTCTATTAGTGAATTAAAAGGATTGTTTGTTAAAAGGCATAGCCTAAAGTAAGTAGAAAATTACCTTAAAATGTTTGAAAATGAACGAGACTCTAAAATACGTAAAATTTAACTTGAATACTCAAAATTATGTGCAAATTAGTTATAATAATTGAATTTAAATAGATGATAGTAGACATATTAAGTATTTTTGGATTTTGATAATAATATTAGAAAAGGATATAGAATGTGTAGATTTACATATGTGTTAATATAAGTAATAATAAAATTGTAAACATAATAAAGGGGATATATTCTGTACTAATACCATGAAACAAGATAGTCATGGTAAGTCGAAAGTAAGGATAGGTAAAATTAAAAAAACTAAATCCTGTTAATTAAAATAAATCAAATAATAATAAGTAATTCTAAATCCAAACAGATAATAAAAAAATTATAGTCTCCAATTAGCTGAGTTTTCATTTAAAATAAAATAAGTTAACTATGTATTCATGATAGTCTTTAAGTCACAAATGTCTCACGAAGATTTCACTACCCCGAAAGGAGTCTAAGAGGCTTATGGGAGGCTAATTGGTTTTCATACAAAATTCAGCAGTTGGTTCTCCTGAGAGGTTTATTTCTTGAGATACAGGTCTCGAACCAAGATTCGTAGTCAAGGGATAAGCCATTCCTCTCTTACGGACAAGGTTTGGTAAAAGGAAGATAATGAAGAATGGAGAGAAAAGGCTAGTCGGGGGAATAGCAGCGGGAGAAGGTAAGGTCCGTGAGAAGCCTCGTGATGGGGAATTCTTCGTCTGGTTCACTTCAACGGTCTTCATATGTACTGTCACCTTTAAGCAGAAATCGGTCAACGCGGCTGTAAACGTCCACACATAATAGTGAGTGGTTTAGTAGTGATCTGCTCACCATTCCTCTCAGCCGCCTTCGTGTGTTTATATATCATACAATACAATATAATTGACATTATTTCAGTACCGTTACATAAAATGGAGGAAGAATATTCACTTTGCAAAGAGAGTTACAACTTGTGTTAAAATAAGTTCAGTAAGTGACTTTGTTTTAAATAATGTTTAATGACTGAAACAAATGACTTATCTGTGTTAGGTAATGACATCAAACAACGTTTTATAGATTTATTAATGCAAAGTGCAGTTGCAAGTTATTTATTTTAACAGTTGAGACGATGATGACATTTCCTCTATTATGTGTCCTGTAAGAATGTCGGAAAACGTAAAATCGAAAGTTCTTATTTCCTTTTTCCATCACGCTAATGCTTAAAGTGGAGCACAGAAAATGAATGCATCTGTGTGCTCTCATTGTGTGCTTTGTACTGACAGCATTTAGAAATCTATTTTTCTGAGTAAAATTACCATAACGTTTTAAAGGTATAACAAAATATAATTTTAAAAAAACTATCCTTCAAATTCAACTATGTTACGTTTGTGCATCTGCTATTTGGGTGGTAAAATGGTTATAAGCTTTTCCAATTGCTCTGATTGGCCTTTCGACAGATGAGGTGTGTAAAGGACTCGGATGTAAAGGGCACACATGTGACAAGAACGAAAATTATTTGCCAGTCCTCTACAGTAACGTCGTCAGTGCTACACATCTTGTTACAGTAAAATCCCGTCACATACGTCATTACTGTCAAGCAAATAGAAATAGAGTTGTTAAAAGATTGTAAAGGCTACCATTGTTTTAGCACACCACTATATGTGAAAATAAAAACAACAATACTTTTACAACAATAAAAAAAAACACGAATGCCCTATTTAGCCCCGAAAGGGAAAATCTAAAGTATTGAAAATGTTTTAAAAATATTTCATGATTTTCCTTTATCAAAAAGTAAATTAAATAAATCTAATCTTCTTTACAATTTAGAGTAATTTGTTTTCTTTTCAGTTTAAAATAATAAACAATTTCTTGTACGTATCAATATAAAAAAATATGTTTAGAAACGGCAAAGACCAAATTATTGTTATGTGGAGGACCGAGTGAGCTTTAAGTCAAAGGCAGTAGAATGAAAATCGAATCTCGGTGCTCACTATTATTGAAGGATGAATTATAAAAGAGGTTATGGAGATTCATTTTTATATGATCTATGGTAATCTATGGTTGTTGATGCTTTCTCCCTACTGTGCAAGATCTTGGTGCCATTATACTTGCGTAGGCTCTGGAGATACAGTTATGTTAATGTTACAGGCCTGTCAGTGCAAGCTATGGTTGTCGATACTTTCACTCAACTTGATGTCATTATAATTGAGCTTACACGAAGATTGGTTCTGGATGTAATTGATACTAGATATAAGGACATTGAATATATATATTTCCAATGATTATTCCTTTCGGCGAGAATTCAGAGTTCAGACCACCCCTTACTACAGTGACGTAGTACTAGCTAATAGTTAACGACCTCATGACCGTACAGCAAAGACTTATACTATTATGTGTTTCGTAAAGCCAGTATAATAGCCCATAATATATAATACGTTGCTCCTACACCTACTTGTTATATAAAGGAATTTATTTCTTTTGAAAAATATTTTAATTGTGATACAATTTTATAACACTAACTCGACGCAGCCAGGATGAGGGACGTAGGTAAAGGAACCCGTAAAGCACTATGAAAATTCCATATCCTGTTTTATATAACCTCATAAGCGTAACAAAAACACCTCTGGATCTGTATATTTGTTGAAAAAACACACTGTTTATATATTTACATTTTGATTTATATTACTTTATTCAAACTAGTAACCTTTAAAAAGGAACTTTCGATTTACTAGTTTTTAATTTAATTCATTAAAGTGTAATTACAAATTATGTTTATTTTAATCGTAAATTTAGAATAATAAGGGATATTCAACCCGTATTAATTGCAATGTTTGATTACTTACAGGGGGGTGAATGCAGATTGAGAACGTCAGAGTTTAGCGATCGTCGGTCCCTCGAGCTTGCCCCGCAGATTGGTAAGTTTGCCGTATCTGATTTATTTTATAGTTTGCTACATTCGCAATATATGTTTTCATTAAAAGTTATGTTGTATGGAATTTTATTTTCTCAATTCTATTTTATTAAACAATAAAATACGAAACGGCTTAATTTCTAATAGCTTAGAATAAATATCCACTATTTACTCTCGGTTTATTTGATTAGGCCATGAGTATATGTATGGTTCCATGATTTAAGGTTATTATAAACAAAATAGGTTTTGTAAAATAAAATTTACGTGTTCCTAAAATCAAGATTATTTGGAAATAAAGAGATTTTCTTGACTCAGTTTTAACAAGGTCATACATTTTAACAGTGTATAACGTTAAGCACCTCTCTCATTCAGACTACTTTCTTTTCAATTAGCCTGTTTAGAAGTGTTTGTAATGTTTATCAATACATTAGAGCATCGATTAACAGGAAGTCAGTTATCTGGACCTCAATTATCCGAACAGTACAATATTGTTCCTACATCAACAATTTGGAATAAAACTATAACTTAGATTTTAGTTTATTGTTTTGCAATAAAACTATAACTTCGACTTTAGATTACTGTTTTACAATAAAACTATAACTTGGACTTTAAATTACAGTTTTTCAATAAAACTATAACTTAAACTTTAGTTTAATGTTTAGCATTAGAACTATAACTTAGACTTAAGTTTACTGTTTTGCAATAAAACTATAACTTGGACTTTAATTTACAGTTTTGCAATAAAACTATAACTTAGACTTAAATTTACTGTTTTGCAATAAAACTATAACTTGGACTTTAATTTACAGTTTTGCAATAAGACTATAACTTATACTTTAGTTTAATGTTTAGCAATAAAACTATAATTTGGACTATAGTTTACTGTTTTGCCATAAAACTATAACTTGGACTATAGTTTACTGTTTTGCCATAAAACTATAACTTGGACTATAGTTTACTATTTTGCCATAAAACTATAACTTAGACTTAGGTTTAATGATTTGTAATAAAACTATAACTTAGACTTTAGTTTACTGTTCTGTAACAAAACTATTATTTAGACTTTGGCTTAGAACGTCTAAAAATATATTTTATCGACAATGTACATATACATTACAGCAACACTATTCTCTTAATTTAATTTTTCACTTACAGAATAATGTATTGAAACAATAATCTTGTTGGATATGTTTTTGGGTTCCACTTTCTACAGCTATACTAAGGTATTTACGTTTCCAAGCATTAAAATATTTTTAAAAATGCTTGAATATCATATATATATTACACTATAAGTAATACATATAGCAAGTCTATATATATTATGTAATACCGCAGATGAATCTAACAAAACGAGCACGAATAATTATTTTGTTTGCTTACTCATTTCATTTGAAGTATTAGTTTGACTATATTTACAATAAAACTATAAATCATAAGTTCATTAAACGCTTAATGTGTATGTGTGTGTGTGTGTGTGTGTGTGTGTGTGTGTGTGTGTGTGTGTGTGTGTGTGTGTGTGTGTGTGTGTGTGTGTGTGTGTGTGTGTGTGTGTGTGTGTGTGTGTGTGTGCGTGCGTGTGTGTGTGTCTGTGTGTGTGTGTGTGTGTGTGTGTGTGTGTGTGTGTGTGTGCGTGTTTGTGAGTATGTGTCTAAAAGTGTTGAAAAGGTTCTTAAGAAGCAAATAATTGATTAACGAGGGAGAGATACGAAAGTCATGATGAAACTTTTCGAGGGAGGGATTCTTAAGGCGGCTTTACAGAGCCAAATTAATTATTTCTCTGCATTTCAAGGTATAATTTCACTCTATACCATTCATCTTGTCTTTCAAATTTCAAATAATTTTATCTCGCAACACAAAACCGCCCAATCTTTTACTCGTTACCGTGCTTCTAGTATACTTCTCTATTTTTTTATTCACTTTATCATTATCGACCTGAAAAGTATCCAATTGTAACCTAATTAAAAGCCTTCGACTTTGTGGCTGGAGTAAGGTGAACATCAAATGCATCCATAGCAAGGTTAATATAGATATAAAGTAGGGTTTCTCCCAAGTGCACTCGCTTTATACGTATACATGAACTGTGTAGCCATCATTAGGACGTACCGTGTGAAGCGGGAACTGTGATTGTATGAAGCAAGGGTTGGGTTAGCCTAGTGAGAGAACTGCATTAGTTTTTATAAGACATTGGGGAAGTTTACCCAGATTGTTACTGTATTAATTTTATTCCATAACTAGCCATTTTCATTTTACGCTTTGGGAACAGGATATTCTTATGTTGCATTTCCCCTCAGTAACTACCCAATAAAATGTAATTGTTATAAGCCTAACTTAATGTTTTTACTTTTAATGTTTCCGTGTCTAGTTATTTAGATTTTATCTGTGGTGTTTCTGTGCAAACTCGTGGAGCATAGTAGCACCACATTCTACAGTGATATCTGTTACGTCTAATGGCAATTTGTTTCTCTGTTTGAGTATATAAAGTGAACGGCTTCAGAAAAGTCTAAATGAAAAGAATCAAACAAGTTATTAGCAATTAGAATAAAATAAGTTGGTAAAGTAACGCCCTCCAAATGCAAACCTTATTGCTGTGTTTCGCCGTGGAGAACTTCTTTTGTGTGGGAATTGCTTTAGCGTCACGCTTCGTATATAAATGGTTTTCCGTGAATCACGAAATAATTTTTCTTCTGAATAAAATTACTAATAAGTTATTAATAATTATTATCATTAAAGAAATTAAAAATTTTATTACAAATTTAAAGTTTACTTTCTGTTATTAAATCATGTTTTCTTATAAATAAAAGTTTATGTCACTTGATTTGACTGTAAAAAATTGACAATCGCGAAAAAAAACTGATGTTATTAAACATGTCAAAGTAATAAATAGTTTCGTATATTAAAGATATTGAAGTAATTGTTTCGTACAATAAAGAAATTGTTGCCGTATATTGAAGTCTTTAAAGTTATTGTTGCCGTATATTAAACTGCTACAGTGATTGTTGTCGTATATTGAAGTCTTTAAAGTTATTGTTGCCGTATATTAAACTGTTACAGTGATTGTTGTCGTATATTGAAGATATTAAAGTTATTGTTGCCGTATATTAAACTTTTACAATGATTTTTGCCATATATTAAGGTTGTTAAAGTAATTGTTCCTTTATATTAAACTTTATAGCAATTGCTGAATATTAAGTTTGTTAAGTATGTGTTGAAGTATATTGAAGTCGTTAAAGTCAGTGTTGCTGAATATTAAAAAAAATTGACCTTTACAATTTCATTGTTGCTATAAATTAATCCATTTGGCTGGTATTAGTATTGTGATGTTCGTAGAAAATTTATTTCTTAAATAACCATTACCATTAAATTCCAAGAGAGAAACCCAATAGTATCGTCTTAAGAGAAAACTATAAATATCGGCAAAGGACTAGTTTGAAAATGTTTATTTATTTGAATATTTTCTTTCATTGTTTCTGTTCTTTAAACAGGTAAGAAAGGTGAGTTTTTCGTTTTCGATTTTGCAAAATATAAGAGAATGCTCAACTATCGGTTCCCCCCTTGTAATTTGTGGATATTATTTTTATTCTGTAATATTTATTTTGTAATAATTTTGAATCTCACCTTATGGGATGTTTGCTTATACACTGCCTATGATTTTACATATAAATCATATTGTCGCAGCATAAATTTCGTTTATGACTGAAGTCTGATCCATAACCAGGTACCCATAACTATGCACAGGATCTACCAATTACTTTAAGCTTATCAGCTAGTTATAATTCTTTGTAACTTAATTACTGCGTTAATTTCATAATTATTTTTGAATAGGGCATTGTCACTGAAAGGACTTTATTCATAACATTAAAATAATTTAAACTTCACTAAAATTGCTACACCATTAGGAGATCATCATTAGTGAGCCTTAAATGAAAGTTTTGCGTTATATAAACGGTCTGAGAAGGGCAAAGCTTTTTTCCTTGCCTACAATAATTAAATTGGCGTTTTTTTTTTAAAATGTAATATCAAGAGAAACATTTTCCAAAAATAAATTTCCACCCTAAATCTTCTGTATTTTTCCACCTGACGAAGTCATTAATATTTCACTCGTTCTCCTTAGGGTTGGGGTGAGAAATGGCTTCGTTAATCTTTATAGAGGGAAGTCGTGTCCTGTTTATACTAAATCAGAAGCATTTACCCTACAAAGTAGTGGGTTGCCTTTTTCTACAGGACTGTACTTGTGTATCATTTCGTGTAACGCAAATAACTAGGCAATGTTTTATTTTCTAAAAATAATATTTATGACTACAGTGCGCAGAAGTTATCTAAATATTGCAAAAGTAAAAAGAGAGAGAGAGAGAGAGAGAGAGAGAGAGAGAGAGAGAGAGAGAGGGATAGAGAGAGAGATGCAAACCTATACATTTAGTTTAGGCATTACATTAAATAAATATATGTGTTATATATATTAAAGTATAAATATTATTAACATAATAAATGCATAAAAGGTTATTGGGTTTTAAATGGTATTTTCTTCCACTTCGTTTATAATTCCATTTATTTTAAGTTAGAATAGGCAAGACTCTCCTCAGGTGATGAAGGGGATCAAATCTATATATTATCACAATTATTTCTGAAATCGTGTATAGTAAAAATGTTTGTGTACAATACAGTACAATGTGTTCCTTCTACACTCGAAACTCTTTGGCCATTCTCAAATATTCCTTTAATCATCCGGTTCTAGATTCACAAAGTATTTATTAACATTCCATATCACTCATATTATATCTACACTACTGCATTCAAGAAGGTAACCTCAGTGTCACACTGATTGTCTACATTTACCGAATAAAACGCATATTGCAACATCCGTTGCCCAGGTTTGAGTGTTCAGAGATTGTAAATGTATGAGATTAGATCCCCCAAAAGTGACAAAATAATAGAATACACAGCAGACATTAGGACTTTATGGGACATAAGTGTCTAACTTTCAAGTATAATTGATAATGGTCACTTTAAAAAAAAAGTTTATTTAATATCCCACAGGATCGTTGATTTGTTGGAAACTTAATTTATAAGGGGATAAAAACCCCCGACCATAACAATTTCTTATCCTTATATACAACTAAGTGGTGAAGGTATATATATATTAGATATTTAAACGTTTTTTTTCAAAACATTTTGTTAAATATCACAAACATGATTTGTTGAAAACGTAATTTATAATTCTGGCGGCGAGGGAGAGAAACCCCCGACAATAACAGTTTCTTGTCCTTATATACATCCAAGTGTGAAGGCTTATATATAATAGAAATTTAATTACGGATTCGGAATATTACGAGAGGGATGAGGGGTGCCTTGAGGGGTGCGACCTACGTTACATGGTTCGTTAAATGATTTTGTCAAGATTAAAATTTAACAAAATATATTCACCTTTACTCACGCGTTTCACCTCCTTCTCACAAAGTGCTCAATGAGTCTATGTAATTTTGGTCTAGAGGGGTATAAATTGCTAATAGCTGTTTATCCATCACTTATATTACGCAAACACTTGTCTCAAAACAAACTATCAACGCTTATCTCCGCCATGTTTATTACGCTCTATTAGATCTACAAATAGACTGATTTTATGGGTGTTTAATTCTCTTTCGTTTATAGTAGCCTGTTATAAAGCTAATTTTGTATAGTCACACCTAATTTTCCTCATCATAACATGATAATATACCACTCTATACTTGAACGTTTTCATTGTATTTTATAGTGATTTTTACCAATGCAACCTATTTAATTAATATTTGTTTTTGCTAAGTTTTTTTATCTTTGGTATATGCAATATTTTCTTTTTCCTTTAGCTGCATATTTCGTCGTGACAAGTGATAATTGCAACTAAATTGTCTTGCACTAAAAAAAACAAACGACGAAAACTGATGACGGGAAACTGACGTCCGTATGCCAGCTAAACACATTTTGTAGGGGCGAAATATATTCTTCAATGGGGAGCAATGAGTTAAGGCTTACTGAGAATTCTACGAAAGAAGAGAATTCCCAAAACGTAACTGAACGCTTCTCAACAGAAAACGATTGAGATCTTGTACACAGAAATAAAATTGAACTGAGTAGACAAACTAAAGTGAATAAAATTAATGTTCTAAGACAATGGAAACAGTTGAAATAGCCTAATCCTTACCTGCCGTTGAAAATATAAAAGCTGAATCCATTGAAAATATAAAATTGTTAGAATAAGACTCGTCTGCCTTTGTTACGAAAAATATAAACTTCTGTGTTTTATAATTCTATTTTATATCGATTTCATTTCCTTGTCACACACGAACACGGCCCAAGGGTATTGGAGCGTAGCGAGAGAAATTCTGCAGCAATTCTGTGCTAAGTGTTTTGCGCCAATTTTCCTCTCTTTCTATATAGTTTAGTGTTTCTACGGAAAAAGAAAAAAATCTCTTACAAAAAATAACTTTTTTGTACACTCGGTGGCTGTTGTTGAAGCTGCGCGTGCATTAAAAATTAGCATAAACCATATAAGTTAACGAAATTATAATAAAGTGAATTTTCCACGACAAATACATGGAATACGTCATCCGATACTGACTGAAAGTAAAACAATGTTTTAGGGATTACTTTGGAGTATGAGGCGAGATACTTTATCTAAAGTGCGAGATGTAGGTAAGCGTGCGTCCGTAAAATGACAGATTACCGTAGCGATATTGGTAACGCGAGACGACTTGAGAAGCTCGTAAATCTGCCACCCCGGTGGCAAACATCCGTAGCATACTTCCGCCGGCAAATCTACGCAAGTAATTTCACAAAATATGTTACATTTGCTTACACGGAATCGCACTTTTCGAAAGTAACACTACACCAGAAATATAAATTCACTTAACGGGACACATTTTTTTCGTTTTTAGCAATTTGAATTAAATTACTGTTGAATTCTGATAAGGTTACAACACAATGTGATAAAACCACTTCTACATGTATCATTTTTAGGACTTTAAAAATAACAATTACAAAAATCAATTGAAAGTTCAACTCGAGAGTATTTTAGTTACAAATTTCTTGTCGTAAATCATTAAGAAGGAGATAAACAACTCCAATTCTTAAATTTTTATTGATTTTTCCTTTGGCCTGGAATAATATATATTGCCTTTCCTTTGGCACAAAAAGTCATAATATATAGCATATAACATAAACTGAATTATTATTATAACTTTATATTTTTAAATTTTAATTTTTCAGTTTATCATCCTTTTACAACCTTGAAGGTTTCTTTTATGATGTACTAAATAAGCTGTAGTAAATGAACAAGTGATTGTATTAAATATGATAGCGTTTGAAGTGTAACGTTTTTATTTGTATAAATATCGATAAAAGTAAACGAAAAATAGTTATTGGTTTCAATAGTTGCCGCGGGAGAGCAGCACTCAGCTGCGAACCGATTATAAACAGCTGATTGCCACAGACATGATTTGTCCGGTCCCTTTTAAAATTAAACAATCATGTTAAGAAGAGTTGACGTATGGCGAGAGTTGAACCGAAAGGTGCCTTGTAGGTTTTTATCTGGAGACTGTGGGGACAACTTCCGACTGGCCTGACACTTCCCAAGGAAACCAGCGAACACCAGATATAACCTTAGCCAGTATAATATATAATATAGCCAGTAAAATATATTATAGACTACCTGGAACAGGTAAATATTTTAAATCTATCTTATTTTAATATACTGTATATTGTAAATATGCACACCTTTCACGGCCTGAAGAGGGTTATTTGTATAATTTCTTTTTAAAGGGGCGATACTCTAAATTCTATTTTGGGGAACAATAATCTCTCTGTTTATAATCCTCCTATGACGGCGTGTGTCAGTAATTAATATATTAGGAAATTATATAATTTTCCTTGGACGTAGATTTTAAACTTACTGCTAATAATCAATAAATACATTAAACATAGTAATAAAAACAGCTGTAATATCAAATCATTTATGATATTATATATAACATAAAATATTTTCCTGCATATAGAGAAATATTATTTGTATACTATTCAAACATAACCTTCAAAAATATCCAGATGAAGACTAAAACAGCTGTTAGCTTTAGCCGTCAAATTTGACATTTAGTAACTTTTCTAATAACATGACCTTTGAAATGTTACTAATTGTCGTAAAAATTCCTAAGTGATAATTTCTCGTTCTACAGGTTCACTCCCAATAAATAGTTAAGAACCGTTAGTTAAGAATAAATAGCTAAAAAGCTAGGTTATGCTGTGCCAGAATAAGTAACACTTAAAAAATGTTTTATTACAATGTTTTTAGAAAATAGTGATAAACACGTAACAAGCAATAAAATGTTTAAAATTAATTCCTACTTATAAATAATAGGACGAAATAACTATATAGGATACCTAGCCCCTATTGTGAAAAGTATTTCTTCCACATAAAACTAAAATTAATTCATTAAATTAAATTAATGAATTAATATTTGAAAAAATGTATTAACATCAAGTGTCATCCATTAAAGATTAAAAAATGTATTTGAACTTGGTTGGATGAATTAATAGTATTTTATTAACGATTGAAAATATGAACAGGATATATATATATTTAGAAAGAGTGTGAATTAATACAAAGAATTTCCAAATAATGGCTTTCGTAGCGCCATTGTCTATTTTAATTTAAGCGACATCCATTTCCAATAAACAAGCGACCGGTATTGTTGACACTACTCGGCCATTAAGAACATCATTAATAATTAACAATCATTTTAAAGCTTACATATTGTACAATTCATCAATACATACAAGAAACTGAGAACTGAAACGATAGTACAAATACAAATTTCTGAATAAGACATAATAATACGACTGAATAAATTTAACTACCTTTGCTTCGTGAATCAATGACATATTACGACAAATTATTTTACTACCGTCCTGATTAATTGATTGGGTTTATTATAACAAAGATTGTTATTGAAAAAATGAATTCTCTTATAGTTAAAAGTAGCTTCCACATTAAATTCTGGGCGACACTTTACACCCGTAATTAGAATTTTGGACAGAGACAGAAAAACCTTTGTCACCGAACTGGAATCGAACAAAGTCGAGCTCGTAATAGCTCAAGCAACTGATGCCAGAAACCAGTATAACTTGTCAGTTGAAAATACTGAATGTTTAGTTATAATCATAATATGCAAATAAAACCTACCTTCTATTATTGATCTGCTTCACTGTTTCAGGCGACGCATAGCCATTTCCGAAGGACTCAGCTTACTACTTTTGCCTTACATGCAATTTCAGTTTCGAGAAGGTAGGAGAAGAAGAAGTGCATTATTGCCATAACCTCACTAATAAAGTGTTTGTAAGGTAATACTCCTCCTTATCCATTGGCAGAGATATCAGCAACGAGGGTTCCTGCATCATCTATCGTGGGAATTTACTTGGCAGGGTTTTTCATCCCGCTATACTGTTACATTCCACTATCACCTAACTTTCCAAGGATAGAGGTATCAGTCTTGTACAGCTAATCAATCCCGTTTCGTTTACACACAAACTAACAGCAAACGCACGTCAGACGGTGGCAGCTGGCTAGAGGATGGCTGTAATGAGTGAAAGGTGGGTTCTGTGGAGAAAATCCGAGTTGGGAATACAATTGTTAATTAAAACCCGATTAGGAAGTAATTCGTTTCACATACAGTACGTATAAGTTGTTCTGCATTAAAAGAGTAAATAGTGTTGAAATTTCTTTTTTACAATTTTATTTGGACAAACAGGTAAAAATAATATTTCTTGAAATTAAAAATGACTTATATTGGATATACAAATTAAATTTAATATTTATAACGTTCAACTAATAAATTGGTCGTAAATATGGTGGTAAATGAAAAGAACGAAACTGGTACTCGAAGAGAATGGAAGGTACTCGAAGAAGTATATGACAAAGTAAAATTTGATTTACTGGAAAATACGAATAAGTAAAAAGTAAAAAGTAAAAGCCTAACTCAGAGAGGCTTTGAGGAAGTAGATGCATATTGGCTGGATGACGCAAGGAGCGTGGAATGTTGGAACCGATGAAGACGTCTTACTGGGGACAGGCGGAGGGAAATCCAACAGGAGAAAAACAGACGCTGGGCGCCCATTCTTTAATAACGCTCCACATCACGTGCTCTACGCATGTGACGCTAATATGAAGTAAACGTATGAACTGTCGAAGGAGCAAACACTTTCATCAAACACATATTTAAAACGTTATGTATTCGGAATAGTTTCCCAGTCAGTGCGACTCGATGCCACAGCTCCCTCGCCACTCGCTCTCATTATGCAGACACAAATTACCAGTAATTGGGATTAGCATACGTGATTGAGGCTTTGTGGCAGCAATGGCGATGGGTATTGGCAGTGCCCGATAGACAATGCATTATTTAGCTGGCTGCCGTGATTAGTAGTATTTTTAATCAGAACAAATTATTTTTTTTTACTTGTGGAATTCCATACCATTACATCTTTTTAAAACTCAATATAGAAGCGTTTAATCAACTTTAGAAATGTATAAACCCTCAACAGGCTGTAAACGTTTAGTATATAGGTAATACTATCTTAATAAAAATCATATTATATCTCATTGACCCGATTTTATATTTTCCATCCAGAGATATTGTCGTGTTCTCGGAAAGGGGACAAGTAATATCCACATTCGATAAAGTTAGCCAACGTGTTTTGATATTTCTAGCAACGCGTATCAAAGCTAGCTGAGAACAAAATCGAATCGTAGCCGTCGACGCGGAGAGCCGTGGGGAAGGGAATGTGATGGAATTTGATTTCCGTCTCGTAGGAAGTAACTTCTGGAAAAAAACTAAGTTCAGAATTGAGACGATAGTCGAAGAAACTTGGTTTTTACAACTTATATTCTTTGCGTTCAGTTAAAAATAGTATTTGAGTTTCAGTGGGGTTACAAAAATTCATTTAGTCTTAAAGTTTGATTTAGAAGTCATCACGTAGAAAAGTACCTCAAAGCAATAGTTGTAAATAAATGTCATACAAGTGAAATATTATAACGAAATTCTATATATTCGACCAAAGGTTATATATTGTCGTTTTTAGAGTAAAATAGACCGATCTTTGGATAATTAGGAAAATAAATAGTGTTAAAGGGAGCCTTACACGATTATAAGGAATTTGTTTCCTTTCCGCCTTAGTATGCTCCTTACACATTCTCTAAGCCGTTCCGCACTTCCGGTTTCCACTTTCGGTATTGTTAGAAATTTTGTTTTGCATTCTATTCTTTCTTTACCTGTTCATGGTTTCAAGGCTACCAATATGATGTTAAATTGCCTACACTGCCCCTTGGTTTGATTGTTTAAGCCTGCAGCGCATATATACAAGTTCAATCACTCTCCGCTATGTAAGAACACTAATTTTTCTGGCGTCAATTTGTACAACAAATATATTTAAAACATATAAATAAAATGAACCTACTATATATAAATTTAAAGGTCTAGTATATCAAAATAAACAGAAATTAATCAAGTGTTTGAAAAAAGCAGTTGTGTTCATTATACTTTTTATTGAATCATAATAAGCCAGAATTATAACTTCCAAAATTATGCCTACTTAGTTAAACAATTACAGCTAATAAACTACTAAGTATAGAGCTAAATACAAAGGTAATCATCATTCATATTGTTTCTTCTTTTAATAACAAATTTTTAAAAGCTTCTTTGAAAATATTGTTTCTACAAATTGTTCAAAGTACTATTGATCTTTAACTACGCATAATACAATAAATTGTATTTATTTAAATTTTATATAAATAAGTCACTAGAGTTTAAACACATTTGTGCCCTTAAGATAATAATACATTATCCTCCAATGGGTCCTTGGAAAGCCTTATGTAGAACGGGAACTTGCTAATTCGCTGACTAGGAACTCCCGTTCTAAATAAAATAAAACAAGACTTCTCCCCACAGACTAACGAAGTGGTTCTCGCCCTTCCCCCAATCGAAAGGGAGTACAAATTGTATTACCATAGGGTAAATGCAAGAACGTGTAGCACGAGGATATAAAATTTTACACAAGGAACACAACTCCATCACTTTTATATTGTTAGTATTATCATTGCTTCCTCTAGTTTGCTGTTGCAGTTTATTTTATATCTAACGATGATCTTTTAAGAGAAATAAAAAATGTCACAGTTATGACTACTAAGTTAAGCCTCCTAAATTAAACTAATTAGTTACACAACTACGGCTATTAAATTGTTAGATATAGGCCAACGTCTAAATGTAATAGTCGGTTACTTTCTAACTTTCTAGTCACTTACTTGGACCTATTGAAAAAAATAATTTTGCGTAGTGAGAAATTACCTAAACATCAGACGTTTGTTATCAGATAAGAATATTTTCATCTTAAAAAGTGGATTAAAAATGCATAACTTATTATTATCGTTATATTGAATTATTTGTATTAAGATTTATCTAAATTTAAATAAATTGATGTATTTAATAACTGATCAAAACCAATAACAACCTTTATCCTTAAGAATGTTCAATAAATATTGTAACGTAACCAAAATAGTTGTTTTACAACATAACCTATAACATAAAATCAGCTGATATATGAAATCATATGTTATCATTTAATTCACTTTAAGGTGGCTCAAAATTTGGTCCCATTTGGCTTATAATAAGTATTAACATATGATTTAGTAAGACAGCTGATTTGATGTTATATGTTATGTGGTAGAACAGCTGTTTTAACGCACAGGTTATGTTTCTTTATTTACATTATTTGTAATTATTTATTTAAGAGTAACTAAAATAAAATGTTTCTTTATTGACCTAAATATGAATTTACTCTATTTTTTTTTTATATCACTTCTTCATATAAGGAACTCAAAAAGTACTGAGTTAATGTATTTTTGAGTTTGGCTTTATTTTATACAGTTGAAAAAAAATTACTTTCATTCTACCTTTTTGGGCACATTGCAGTTTTAAGTAAGGAATGAAAGGTTCTAAGTCGCAGAAGACTCAGCAAAGATAAGTGTTAATTATTGTTAACCATTTAAATAAAATATATATGTAAAGTAATATAAATAGTGTACAATTATATTAAATAGTGTGTAGTTAAAATATGTAGAGCAAAGACAATTTCAAAAAAATAAATTCCTACTCATGCCAACAAAGAAAATTTTTATTCAGTTACGTTGTATTAAATATTTACAATTAATATAAAAAATTACATTAACTATGCATTAAAACAGCTGTTCTATCATAACCCATAACGTAAAACCATCTGTGTCATGAAATCATATATTATTACTCAGTTTAACTCAAATGGGACGAAATAACTATATTGCATACCCTGCCCCTTTTGTGTTTTTCTCCCATATAAATTTAATTTATAAAGTTGATTTATTAAATTTAATTAATGAATTAATATTTGAAAAAAACTGTTAATATCAAGTTCTATTCACTGCAGGTAAAAAAAATGTATTTGTGCTTAAGTGGATGAATAAAAAGTATTTTATTAACGATTAAAAATTTTAACAAGGAATATATAGAGAACGGGTGAGCTAATATACGGAATTGAAAGAAAAACCAGTATATAACCTAATGAAAACATAATTATTGCAACTTCATTAACTAGCTCTGTAGCAACGTAAATACATTATACTAGGAAGAGCATATACTGCATAGCATTATGCATTCTGTTTATTCATAAATTAAAAACGTAGTATTCCATAAATCTGATGCACTTTTACGGCGCCATACTTTTATCGCGGGGCACTCGTTTAGTTTTCTTTAATGCTGGTGCATGTAGCCACTTCAAAGGTCACGTATTACATTACCAAACACATAAAACCTTCCCGTCCCACATGGCGAGGGATGATATATCATGTTTTACAGTCGCTAAGGGGATGATAAAAACGTCACCGGATTTTTACGACAATGACGTCTCCCAAACTGAGAAATCTAGAAATTTTGTTTATGCTAATCGTAAAACAACAAACATTGCAAAGAACATGTTATAGGTTATAGCCTCACATTTTCAGAGGTAATTAGTATATTGAATTTGCTTCGATACTATAAAATCGGTTTTTATTGTAAAATAAAAGGTTTAAATAATAAATTTGTGTTTGTGTTATACCCGTTTTTCCTAAATAATTAGAACAATTTTACTGATTTAATTATGTTTAGAGATTTATTTATTCAATTAAAATCAACAATCAGATAAGTAATATTATTATTATATCTCTGGATAAAACGTAAAAAAGTCCACGTATTTTCATCTACAAAATGGCGAGTTTCAACATGCACTGAGACTAAGGACATTGTCAATAACACATATTTCCTCGCGTTTCAGAGTATCTATGTAGAGATACAATTATTTTAATTTGTGGCTGAAAACTAAGGATGCTATTTTTAAATATGGAAACATGTAAAGAGTGTTAATATAACATCCTTTTAGAATACGTAATACCAACACAAATGTTTTATCCAATTCCTACTTAGTTCAAAAAAGCAAACAATAATTTTTAGTTATTTTGTATTAAATAATTAGAATTACTATAAAAAAAAGTAACATGACCTATGAATTAAAACAGATGTCTTACCACATAACCTATAAAATAAAATCAGCTGTTTTATGAAATCATATGCAGTCATTTATTTTGAGCCAAGTAGAACGAAACCATATTGCGCATCTTTTCTCTTGTTTGAAACATTTTCTCCAATTTTCAACTAAAATAATTTTTTTAATATTAATGAACTATTACTAAAAAAACTCTATTAACATTAAATTTATTTTACTCCAAGTTAAGAAAAAATGTATTTAAACTTGAGCGGATTAATAAAAAGTATTTTATTAACGATTGCAAATTTGTACAAGATATATTTAAGGACAGTGTGGACTAATAGTACGAATTAAATAAAAGGTTTAAAAATAAAATTGTGTTGTTGCTATACTCGTTTTCTTTAATTAAGTAGAACAACTTTATCGATTTAATTATGTTTAGAGATTTATAAATTTTATTAAAATCTACAATCTGATTATTTTAATATTAATATATGTCTGGATAAATCATAAAGAGTTGCATGCTATCTTCATCTCTAACATGGCTAGTTTCAGCATGCACTGAGACATCTTACGGATGTTGCCAGTTAGAAGTAATTCGTTTTCCTTTACTATTCAAAGTGACAATATAATGACACAATTATTTTAGTTAGCGGCTCTCAACTGAAGACGGTTTTTTTAAAATATGGAAACATAAGAAGAGTTTAATATAACGTCCTTATAAAAAATCCAATCAACTACTCTTACCTGTGAGGGATAATATATAAGTATTCTGTAACTAAATAAACCCTCCACTCTTATATACAGAAATGTGTAATGTCTAATATGTACAGTCACATGTAGGTAGGTATATAACTGTTACAGCCTCATATACGTGGGATGGCGTATACCCGTAGTGGTAAAAAGGAAAGTGCAAGAAAAGAAATACACTTCCTTCTGGCAAGAAACGAATTATAATTTTGTGGATAGGGGTGCTTACCCGGAATTGATCTACTGTCCCAGAAAGGCGCGAATGTGGTACCTGATATGTAAAAAGAATACAAGATTCCAAGCAAAGGTTGTTCAAAGCGGTCAACGCATTAAAGAGAAGTCAGGACAGAGACAATTATATAGAAACCGGATTGCAGGAACGAATGATGAAGCTGAAATGCAAATGTAACGTAAACGACGAAGAAAAACCAAATAGATTAAAGAAAGTTATGGAACAAGACAGATAAAAAAATATTCTAACGATCACCACAGACACTATTAAGAAAATGTAATGTCCTTTTCACTCCAGCAAGATTTGAAGATTCAGGAAATTCTACATGTTTTCAAATCGAAACAGTTCCTCGTTACGCAGGGGTGCTGTCGCAGGACTGCATGCCGGTCCCCCCTTTATTTTGACGAGGGTAGTTAGGTAGTTTCCTAATCTGTGGACTGAGTGCCAGTCAGTCCTCTCTCTCTTTGTCGGAGAAAGGGGGAGTGACATAAAGAGACGAAAGCGTTCTCCACTTCAGCGCGTACACCTTGAGGTTAAGGGGTTCTTGGTAAACCAACTCGCCCTTCTAACTCGTTCCTAGGATCAATCTTTGATACTGCTTTGCTTCATTTACTTCGCAATGTCACAGTGACTCAAACAGTAGCGAAATCCTTTTATTCCATGTCGAAAAAGTGTAGGCCTAATTTATTTATTATTTATAAAATTATGCCAGAAAGTAATCTTGACACGACTTAAGTCTATCATAACTGCTGATTAAAAGACTCACCAATTATCCTGATATGATACAAAATTTAATCTAACAGTTGTTTGTTTGTTAATATAACCGCAATACTTTGTTTTTAATCTAACCTAAACTAACAATAATCGCAACCTCCTCCCCCAACCCCCTCCAACCCCCTCCAACCCTCCAAAACGTTCCGCGCACGGTCCGGCCCCTGCTTCTTTGGTCATAAACCACCGCTGGCTCTTTGGGAGTCCGTTTCAAAAAGAGTAGGCTTAAACCCATACATCACTATATAGTTTCTGCCCATAGTTCAATGGTGTCAATAGTTTCTTCCGTAACTAGATTGAATTCTTCACTCCACAGACACTCGCTGACCAAGGTAAAGTGGCAGATAATGCTGCAGTAAGACATAGATCAGGTTTCGCTGAGCTCCAAACTTTACAGCAGTCTCAATGTGCTATTGCACAAAGTCGGCACCATATCATTTAACGTCTGAGGCATGTGTTAGGTCTGCTGTTATATTAGGGTTATTCTTGAATTAGACCGTTTGCTCTAGTAAATACATTCTCGTTTTTGTATTAATATTTTTAATTCATTGTTTATATCGAGAGGTTTTTTCATTATATTCTCTAATATACATACACTCGCGCGCGTGCGCCCGCACGGGTATTTTACGTTTACACGTAGTTATGTTGCCCACTGTCTCCCTGTAAATCAAAGGGGTGCCCGTCACCTGCCTCCTCTTTCAACCGCTAACTAAAAGAGAGAGGATTGTTTATTCAGTTGAAATAAACTGCTCTTATCAGCTGGTCACATAAAATGACCGAAGGAAATGGTTTTAAAAGCTGCGATCACTGTTCCTGGCAGACCGAAGCAAGAGAAAATAGTCTACTAGACCTTTTGATTTTGAAGATTTACTAGGAAATACGTTGGATAGGAAGAGGACACTTTTGACAGTCCAAAAATATATTACAAAAGTTGTATATTTCATCTTAGACAAAAATAATTTAAAAAATGTTCAACTTAATTTGTTTTCAGTTAAATTTAGCAGAAAGTATTTTTTTCAAAATATCTCAAGCCACTCTTAACAAAGGCAAGATGTATTGGGAATGCGGCTCTCTGCTAAACAAAAGTGTGAACTGAGCATTGAAAACGTTTCACTTTAACACGATAAAGTTGGGACAAAACTGTTTCAGAAAGTTGCCTTGAGGGTAAATAATTTTTCACTGTGTAGGACTTTCCAAAGAAACTTCTCCGCATGTTCTAACAGTTTTTTTCATTCTCTACTTCAGGTCTTCTACACACCTCGAAAAATTTAATAAATACTAATCATGCAGTAAAAATATTATTATTTTTAACTGAGTAATGAATAACATTATCTTACTGAGTATTGTTTGTTTATAATTCGCACCAAATCATTAATTAACGCATTATAATTATAAAAACGAACGGTTAATGATTAAAAAATGGGAAATGATGTGTACTGAAAGATAACCTTCAATGTGTGTTTGCGTGTGTGTGTGTTAGTGTTGGTGCGTGTGTGTCTCTGTGTGTGTGTGTGTGTATGTGTGTGTGTGTTAGTGTTGGTGCGTGTGTGTGTGTGTGTGAGTATGTACGACTCTACGTATCCAGGATCACTTTTTAGGATACGTTTTTGTATCGATATTAAAACGATTTAAATGTAAAATAAAAGACTTTCAAGAACATTAAAATAATAATACTTCATAAAATATTTCTTCTTTTTTCAAACGGATCTATATTACTAAACGGTGCTACAATGATGCTATAATTTTAGTTTAAACCTTTTTTTACAATTTAGTTATTTAACATATTTAAGTTTATAACATTTTTTATCATTACAAGTTTGTACTAATCAATATTCCCATGTTTTCTTGCAAGAAATTCTCACTGAAAAATGCAATATCTTTTTTAAGCTATGCAATAAATAAGAGTTGCTTAGAAGCATAGATATATTCCAAGTGAATAGTATACTTTGAAGCATATTTATGGGAAACTATTAAATAAGTTTCTTATTTAATCACAGAATGCGAACATCTCTAGAGGATAGAACTTCTTTCTCTGCTGCGGTGTACGTGCACATCCCAACTAAGAACAACCCCTCCCGCAGACACCCACTACTCTGGAAGGCCATCTGAGGAACAAGAGCAGATACATTTTAACCCACCACATTCTTGAAGCTTACCCTATTGTAGTACACTATTAATTATAATATTTTCTAATAGATCCAAATTTTCTTCACTGTGCCTCGTTAGACACAATATGTACATTACAGTATCTAATACCTAAGTCTAATGCACCGGAACGACCTTCTATTACGAACATCCTTTTCTTTAGATAACGTTTGTTATAAAATCCCCGGTTCTACAACTCCATGATAACATTTAACGTTAAATTGCCTATACATAGCTTGGATGCAATAAACCAGGGATCAACGAAATGTTCCGAACATTTCCTAACTAAAACCTGGCAGTGTTATGTAATAGCATTTATTTATTTTCATTAGGTAGAACTATTTTAGTCTTCACTTGTAGGTTTTGGTGGTTAGGTTTAAATGTGTTCCATCAAAAAATCTTATATTTAATTAACATATATAATTTGATACGATTTCATACAACAGCTGTTTTAATGCTCGGGTTTCATGTTAACTTCTGTATTAAAAATAGTAATTAGGTAAAATCTGTACCCAAGGAAATCTATATTATTATTTTTATGAGTTAGGTAGGTATATTTTATCTGAGCTACTAAGAATGTATTACTTAGGTTCATTTATTGGGACCTATTTGATATAACGTAAAATAGTAAAATTTTAAAAACTTAAAGTTTTAATAATAAATAGGTTTATGCTAATATCTGTATTGTATGAGTTTTAAAGCGTTTCTATAAAACATTGGTAAAATTGAACTATAAAAACATCTAAATAATTGGGATACCTTCTTTTCGATATCTAAAGCATATTATATAATTTTGTGTTTCGTTAAATTTTGGTTGGAAGCAGCAGGACTGTAGGGTTTTTCTGCTTTAGAACTAATCTGGACGCGCTTTAACTACAGGCTTTTAATCATATCAATTAAACGCGATACGAGCAAGGGAACTCCCTAAAGCGGCTCCATGCAAAACCTACCATTATTCTAATCTCGTCAAGTTATGTAACGAGCCCTCTCCACGTGGAATTTGTTGCGTCGAGGTTTACAACCGTTTTGGGATTGGAGATTAGAAGAGAGAGCGAACGATCGAGCGCGGTAATGACTCGTTGTAATCTTGAAACTTCATAAAATGTCAAACATTTCAGTTTCATGTAGAATTATTGAAATTATATATTTATCATGTCAATTATTCTACAACAATAATAAGACGAATAAAATTATAAAAAAAGATTAAAAACAAAATGAGGCAATCTATAAATTTCCAGAAGAACGTAAAAAGAGTGTGAGTTTACAAATAATTTCCATATACTTCCGTTTTCAATCAGAAAACCTTTATGCCTACTCTAATATAGACATCTCTATTGTGAAGTTTAACAAAGTAACAAACAGAATCAATGACACCAATTTACTCTGCAACTTTCCAACACGCAATATTTGAATATTGAAGTTTTAATGTAAATGAACCTAAATGAATAAACTTCAAAAATGAAAGATAAATTTTTCAAACGAAACAAAAAATTAGTAAAACTGATTCAGCAAACGAAAAACAATTATGGAGAGTTTTATACGAATAAAATATTTTTCAAAGTAGTGTGGAAGGAGAAATACAATACTTTTCTCTTCCGGGAGTATATTATCTCTTTGGAACAAAAAGAGACACAAGTGTCGGCGAAGTTAGGTCGGATGATATACTGAACAAATATAGAAGGCAGTGAAGAGAAAACTGTTGGACACAAATTGCAACCCGTAATTAGATAAGGCTAGAAATAAAACAAAACTATCCACTAAAAAGCAATATAAAAATACAGTCTCTTTAGACCTTGTGTTTATCAAGGGGTGTTTTAAAAGTAAAATTCCCAGAACGAGAAGTGAAATCCCCTAAGCTTCAGTTATAGGTAACAGAAGGGCATTATTTATAGCAATTCCATACTGAAGTGCCATAGAGAGGTGTAATGTGCTTAGCGTAATCAAACTACAAGACAGTTCTTTTTTTAACACTTAACGTCATTGATTTACGAAAATGTAAATTACGTTGAACACTTTAAATGAAATAATAAAAATAGTATTTGTATACTTTCAAAAGTCCGTACGCCAATAACAAAAGAAACTTGGCTTTACAATTTTTCAATACATCTTATATGCAGAAATAAAAACATTTTTAGTGGACAAAGATGTAACGCTGTAGAACAGTAATATTGAATTTATTAAGGCTATCAAAGGAATAGAACAGAAAATTAAAAAAAAAAAAACGTTTTTCAATTTAAGTTTTGGCGCATTTCTCAATAATTTCTATCACTTTTTTATCAGTTGAAGCTAAATAGTAATATATTCTCAATTAGAACTGTGATATAGTTATTCGGACAAGTAATTGTACAATAATGTTTTTCATTTAAAGTAAAATTACTTGTTTTGGGACAGTTTCTAAGCGAGAGGAATATATTTACATAAATACAATACAATGAGTCCAGAAGGCGATTGGGGAAATACAATTTCCTCAAAACTGAATTAGTTTATTTCTTTCTTTCTCTCGTTAAATTCTTTGCTTTTATTGTCTGTAAAGACAATGAAGGATTCAAGGCATTCGTAGCCTTTGATTGGTTCGTTCGTAGCATTTATATTTTCAACCATAATGGACATTATTCATGTGCCTTGATTGGCTGCCAGGATCCTCAGTAAATGTAATGAGTAAACAACTTTGTATGACGACAGTAGAATGGTATGTTGCAAGTGCGCATCCGTGCGGAAGAGTTGACCTGATTACCTATTTCTGATACTAAGGGTTTATATGCCCCTTCCTTAATCCTACACACAGACATACACACACACATGCACACGCACACACACACACACACACACACATATATATATATAATTAATAAATTTAAAATATTTCAAAAACAAGAATACTTTTAATGAATATATTTATTCAAAGCTTTTCGCCGATAAAATAGTATCAGCATATTCAGGAAAATTATTATCTAATAAAATATATTAACAAAATTCTGTGTGGTCTATTTAATACACACACACACACACATATATATATATATATATATATATATATATATATATATATATATATACTAACCTTACGTAAACAATAATGTCCGTACTAACTAACCGTCTGAAAACTATATAAAAAAATTGCTTGATTGAGTTGGTCAGCACCGGTTTTAAAGTTCGGTGTTCAATAATGGGGTCGACATGTATTTCAGATTTTGTCAGACTTTGTGCAATAAAACAGAACTACTTTTAACAGACCATAACTGAATAAAACTTTTAAACACATCGGAACACAAATTGAAAATATTGAATGAACAAACTCGTCAATTAACAAACTAGAATTTATATTCTACTAATTACAAAATTCGTTAATTACTAAACAAATTAATATGAGGTTATTTAACCCTGTGTACATAAAATTACATAGATTCTTTGATCGTAGTATTGAACACTCTTTTATAAATCGGAAAAGCCAAACTAAATTTCGCATTTTGGTGATGAACTTGGACACTGATGATGATCGGTCGCCTATGCGGTCGAAAACGTTTTGTCTTAGCGTAAAAGTCCTAATTCAAATCTATTTAAGCACTTATAAGAAGTAAAACAGGAAGGAAAATGCGGTTAATAGCTGAGTCAAGAATGTTTATTTTTACTGAGTCAACTAAAAATAAATAAATATTGTTGACTCGCTTATCAACCGCAATTTTCCTTCATGCCGTAAAAGTAGATTTCAATGTACTTCGAGGACGACAAGAATGTCGTACCTATACTTTTCAGACGAGATAACTCGAGCTATTAGATTAAAACTAACAATATTTGTTACTAAAAAAAAAGTTTTTAAATTTTTTCGGCGCATGTGACTGAGCTTCTAAATATGTTTTCTTGGGTATGTTGACCAGGTACTACCCGAGTTACGAGTAGTGAGGCTGGAAGGATAACCTAGGATGGGGGAAATGGCCAATGTTAATGAGCTCCTACTGTGCGAGCGAGCGCGTGAGTGCTATGTCAGCCTGTAATCTAACGGCTCGAAAGATAGCGTAACTCTTACAAATATTATTTTCTGTAGCAGTTTTAACTTTATTTTGTTTCGTTATAAAACAAACAAACTTAATTGTTTATTCGTGATAAAGCTTTCGGCTTCATATTAAGATTTTATACTAAGATTTCTGAAATAATTATACTTCTCAATATAATCGTGTTTTATAGTATTTAGTGATTTTTTGGTGTTGCCTTTATCCTGCTACAAAAATTGTTTTGCCAGCGGCAATTTGCAATAAAAAGTACCGCAGTACTTTCAACGGAGACAATTGATTCCTTGGCGATAAGGGATGGAGTTGAGAGGGTTGTCTTGTACAGAAGTAGTCCCGTGGGACGTGCAGGTGAACTTTATTCTACTGGGGTTGACATTAGGGGTGGTGCAATCGACAGGGAGTGCATACAAAACTTTTTTTATTTCTATTGTACAAAACCGTTGGACAATTTTATTGGAAATACGTTTCAAGTTTAATGACATGCTGTAGCAATGTCAGACGGATCACAGAATATTTAATTATTTTTCCAAATTTTTAAAAGAAATGTAGCATTATAAAACCAGGTCTACTTTGCAGACGGTGATGTCGGAGATATGGCGTCCAGGAATGTACGAGAAACGTGAACTGTTTCTTACAGAAGCAGAGGTTTTTGTTAATAATTAATACTCATGTGTAGGTTAATAGCAAATAGGTTAATAGGCTATTAAGAAAGATAATTGATACTATCAATTATACAAAGATTCAATTATTAATCTTCGAAAAATAACAAACATGGTTTTTATTTTAAATAAATGAAAACCTCTCACCACAAACAATGTTTTAAATAGGCCCTTATTCACATTTCTATTGCAAAGCAAGAGAACATGTATACAAAAAACTTTGTAGAGGCTCATAATAATTTTCTCTTCAGAGACAATTACAGATGATTGCTTTACAAGAGGAGTGTAAAGCACACACACACACACACACACACACACACACACACACACACACACACACACACACACACACACACACACACACACACACACACACACACACACACACACACACACACACACACACACACACACACACACACACACACACACACACACACACACACACACACACACACACACACATACACACAAAGAT
>JBAIZL010000004.1:135754731-135802231 GCA_036971475.1 Prosapia bicincta | reverse complement strand
TTTCAATTGAACTTTTAAAAGAAAAATAATAATACAGGTCAAATTTTATAATCTGGCCCTTGGCTCTTAAGTAACAATATTGTATTCGTCGTTTATAAAACATTAGACACTTTTGTCATCCCTCATCGGGACCATAAATCGCAACATACCCGCTCTAACCCCTAGACAATCGTATTAACACGTTTACATTTGTTGTTATTTATACTATACATTAAAAAGTATTAAGTAACAAAATACAAATTTGGGAAACAATGGTGGACATCTCGGTCATTGTCCTGTTGTGGGTGGTCACTATTTGCTAGTGCTTATATTTACCCATCGGTCTCCATGACAACAATAAACTGGAGTCTGGGAATTCCAATCAACCCACCCAACCATAAGTCCTAACCTAACCTTACATTACCTAATCTTAATTAATATTACCTAATTAAAAATTCGCGACGTCAGTTCTTGTCTAACTCTGTTGAAGCTTCTCCAAGGACAAGCTTGAATAAATGTAAGCATTTATTGTGAGGAAGATTTTTTAACTGATTTTAAACACGTTTACGTAATTTCAACTTCACAGTTCATTAGCCAGTACAAAGCCTGATAATGTGTGATGGGAATGTTTTAAATGCCAATATCACTTTATAGTTTAAGTCTGGAATCGTGTGTGTGTGTGTGTGTGTGTGTGTGTGTGTGTACACGACAACCTTAAAGCTACAAAAATAGAAAGACATAATAGTGAGATAACGCACACAAAGTTACAAGATAAAGAGAGGTAAAAGGAAATCTAATCAGCAAATGTTTCCACGCCCGAGCGCTTTATTATAAATCTTGGAGATGTATCGCGCAGTAAATTTTTATTAAAAACACAAATTTTGTATATCCTTCCATCCAATTTATTCAGAGACCATGATTTTATCGTATGCACAATGCCCACTGTTCTGGGCTGTCAGTCTTAAAATGACTGATCGTACGTGGTCCTACTTTCTGTACCTTTTTTGTTTTTTTGTGGCTATGTTGAGTGATGGTACAGTCTCATATGGTTTACTATTTTGTCCTCCTAACGCCTATTTATGTTTAGGTTCGTGTGAATCTATGATCATAGTTGACGTATTTTTATTTCATTTTCATCTCTTCTTTGTTACTTTAAGCTTTGTTTATTATTCAGGTCAATGTCTGCCAAACAATGTGCATATTTTATTCTATTCCCAGCACCAGAAAATCTTTATATTCTTTAATTATTCTTGCATAATATCATTACTTATCCTTTCTTCTCTTCTTCCCAATGGAGTAACGGATTGACACTTTTTTATTAGTCGATGCAGAGTAGATCTATTTGGGAGTAGAACAAACATTCCAAGGCTGCATCCCGGGAATATGTTTGTTACTAAACGTGTGTTTGGAATCGCTTTGACGAAGGAACCGTGGTCACATGAGTACACTTATACTTTGGCGCTATAAAACGCATCAAATATAATTACTGTATCTTAATATATAGGCTTACAAAATCGAAATATTTAAAAATTAGTGCAATTCTTGATTTATTTGAGCATTATTGAAGCTTTGAATAAATCGATCCATAGTAGTTATTACTACTAATTGAATTTAATTACTCAATTTAATTACTGAGTTACGGCCACTAAACTATTAAATGTCAGCCTACATTTAAGCTCAACAACTATTGTAGCCATTTTAAAAAACAAGGAAGAATTTAAAAAAAAAGTTTTAAGTTTTTAAACAAATTTTATAATTTTCACTATGCAATCCATTGTTGTTATTATAATTTATTATTATTTTTATAAATTGGTGGATATTGCATTATACAATGAGGATATTCTAAGTACCAAAAACTAAAACAGAAAGTTTATTAAACAGGAAATGCTGCTGGACACCAGGCAGGTTCTCTTTATACACACACACGCGCGCGCGCGCGCAAGACAAACACGCAACTGCAGGAGTGACTATGTAACTTCCAAAGCTCCTTAACTAGGGACCGCTTTATTGGTCACCTAGGTTACGTCTTTGACCAAACTTTGATTATCAATTTACACCTCAAGAAGTTTAGCATATATAAAGTGGCAAATCGACCGGAAGATCAAACTGTCCCGGATAGGTCCTGATCCTCTGCGTTTTGCGAGCAGTGATAATAGAGCACTCTAGCAAATATATGGGAAACAATGGTGCACCTCTCGGTCATTGCTCTATTGTGGGTGGTCACTGCTCGCTAGTGCCTATATTTACCCATAGGTCTCCATGACAACAATACACTGAATTCTAGGAATTCCAATCAACCTGACCAACCACACCGAATTAACCAAACCTTACCTAACCTAACCTAACCTAACCACACCAATCTAACCTAACCTTACCTTACCTAATCTTAGTTATTATCACGTAATTAAAAACTCGGGACGTCAGATCTAGTCTAAAGCTGTTGTAGCTTGCCCAAGGACAAGCTTGAATAAATGTCAACATTTAATTTTAAACATGTCTACGTAATTTCAACTTCACAGGTCTTTAGCCAGTACAAAGCATGGAGAAAGTGTGATGCTAATCTGTTTTAAAATGACATCACTTAACGTGTCTATGTGTTTCTGGAAATGTGTGCGCAATTGTGATGGCATCCCAGCCGCGCTCCTAGTTTGCAAGACCTGTGTAAGAACAATATGCTTGATCCCAGGATAGTCCATGGTCAGAGATAGGAAGTGGTGCTCAAAGATCGGCAAAGAGGGACCTCTAGGACTAGGAATTAGCAAGAGTATGTTTCTACATTTTCAGATCAACGTTTTTTAAAAAAATATTAGTTAAAAAAAAGCTTTTTGGGTAGAAGTTTTGTATTCGTCGTTTAGAAAAAATTAGGCACTGTTGCAATACCTCATCGGGGCCATAAATCGCAACATACCAGCCCCAACCCTTACACCAGCGGTTCCCAAATTTTTTCGGTGACGTACCTCTTAGTTTGTACTACGTATTATGGTGTACCCCATGCCCCATACCACACACACATACACACACAAACAAACCACACACACACACACACACACACACACACACACACACACACACACACACACACACACACACACACACACACACACACACACACACACACACATATATATATATATATATATATTAAATTATACAAGCATCATTAGTTTTGCTTTTTTTATTTTTCAAGTTTTTATATGCAATTATCATCTCTGCTGTTATAAAATCTGAATTTCAAAGATAAAATGCAATTAGAATAAAAGATCTGTAATGTATAAAAATACCATTTTATATATTTTGTTTTTAGTTATCTGTGTTAAAACGTGTTACGTTGGAATAATAAAATGCAACAAACTGTATTAATACATATATTTAATTATAATCAAATTACAAAATACAAAATTCAGAACTGTGGATGTCACACAATGAAAATGTTCTGGTTCAGTTATCATCAGTTATCCAATGTGAGAGATGAGCTTGAATGTCACTGCTAAGAATGGCTTAAACTGCTGATGTCTGGTATAATTGGGCTTAACTTGAGTCTGAGATCACATTCCGCTGTTTGCATTCGGTTCCTGTATTTATTTTTGATGTACAGCAGATGTGAGAATCCCGCCTCACATAGATAGGAAGTTTGGAACGGTAGTAGAAACTAAACTGCTTTGTCAGCAATTTCCCCAGACTCTGAGCGTCGTTGGATCCAAAAATCAAACAAAAGAATGGTTTTGTTAAATACTTCTTTCAGATCCGAATCGCAGTTTAACTCAAAAAAAGGTCCTCTTTGAGTTTCAGAGAAAAGGTGTTTGGAACAATTTTCTCAATGTCAGCAAAAGGGTTTTTAATCAACGAGTATGAACTCAGATCTTCTTGAAAGTATTTTGGAAAGCTAGCTTGGAGGGAGCTACAATGATCTGATATGCCATTCAAAATTGTTTGATTCAGGAGAAGTACGTTCTCTTTAATAAAAGATTCAAGAGATGGGAACAATGACTCGACTAGGCTTTTCTTTGCTTCCTCTTCTGCAAATCTTAGTTTCAGTTTCACACTATTGATTTTCTCCATAACTCGGAATGGGGTGTTATGGCTTCTTTATAGTTTCCTGCTAACATCATTTAACATACTGAATATGTCTGCCAAATAAGCCAATCGGATCAACCATAATTCATCTGAAAAACTGTCACGATACTAAAAGTCTGTGTCAGATAGAAAAATCAATATTTAATGTCGAAGTTCAAAAGCTCGAGATATCACTCTTCCTCTCGACAACCACCTTACTTCCGTGAGCAGAAGTAATTGTTTGTGAATACTATACATTTCATCACATAAGTTATGGAAAAGGCGTGAGTTCAGTGCTCTGGTGAAATTCACAGTCTTTACTGCTTCATTCAATACAATTTTCAGCTCCGCTGGACATCTCTTTGTAACCAAGGCTTCTCGGTGAAGACTAATGAATAAACTTAGCCTTTGGCCTTACTTGCTGCACTTGAGTAACAACTCCCTTATGAACTCCAGCCATTGCATTTGCCCCATCTCTGTAAATTCCTACACATTTTTTCCTAGTTCAGCTCGTTTTCTCGGATAAATCTGTCTAATTTTCCAATTATTTAGTCTGCATTTGTGTGTAAATACAAGTTTTGGCAAAATAACATGTCTTCTCCGACCGTATTTCCATCTTCGTACCTAACATAACGTATTAGATGAGTCATGTTAGTTACGTCAGTTGTTTCGTCAATTTGAATAGCAAAATATTTGCCTTTTTTAATTTTTATGAGTAATGTTTCCTTTACATTAGCAGCCATGTCACTTATTCTTCTTGATAATGTATTGTTAGAAAGCGAAAATGAATGAATCAATCCGTTTAACCTCTTTTTCTCCTAACATGGTTGACACAATGTCTTTAGTTGCTGGCAATATTAATGTTTCCCCAATGGTATGGGGTTTGCCCTCTTGAGCAATTTTAAGACTAACTTTATAGGAAGCTTCAACCGCTTTTAAATTCAAACTGGTAAAAGAATTAATATGTATCTTGCTGCCTTTTAATGAAGCTTCCTTATTATTGAAAAAATCCAATGGTTTATCTTTGTAACTTTCATGTTTTGTTAGGAAATGACGCTTTAAAAGAGATGGTTTCATTGAATGGTGAGAAAGTGTTTCCAAACAAATGACGCATTGTGGCCTAACTTCATTGTCATGGACCTCATTACAAGTAAATCCATAAGACAAGTAGCTGTTATCATAGTTACGCCTTTTTGATTGTACGTACGTTTGTTGAACTAATGGCGTCGCAGAACACACAGAAGAACTTTGCTCTTTTGATGAAGACGTACTAGGTACAGGAGTAAAATTACCTTCTTCAAGTAACGATGAAACTCTTTGCTTCTTCTTGACTTTTGAAGACTAGCTTAACCTTCACAGATTTACCTTTCTGATATAACCTTCTACATTGTAATAAGTAACTGTAATTTCTCACGAATTAAACATACAACAATATAATACTTTACTAATTTTACTAATCGCCTAACAGTTGCGCATATTTCAATGCCCATAGATCTTAAGTGGCAGTGCAACAATGCTACAGGAAATATGTCTTGCATAATCTAGGTCAAGTAGAGAGGCTTTGCGGTGCCCTTACCCAGAAAACAAATGCACTGCAATACATATCCTAAAAGCAAAGATTGTTATCAAACCGAAGTAAGAAAGCACACGAATTTATCATGGCAAAGTTCATTGTAGACGTATTGTCTTGGCGAGTTCACAGCACAATCTTTCCATCTTGCGTTAAGGACGCCTACACTAATCAAGACAGGATTGTTTTCTTATTATTTATCTCATTTTCATATTATTAAAAAAATTCTAGACCTTAATTCTTTATGAAAGGTTTTAGGCTTATAAAGATTGGCTAAACTAAATGCTCTTCTTTTCCCTCCCCCTTCTTTCTCAGACGCTGCCTTATATTACATCGTAAGCTGGGCCTTTTTATTTTTATTAAAGAGACTTAAACATTGTGTTTAGGATAAATACTTTTACAGTCTTTTATTTCATCATTCATAGAATAAAAATACACAATACCTCTCACATTATATATTTAGTTAATTACGAATACTGCTTTGTTTCATCTTTCCTTAAGAAATCTCATCCCTCGATCCATCTCCATTCTCTTAGTCATTTTTCGCTCTATGTTCAATTTTTGTTTTTCCTGACCCTCATTTTTCTTCCTATATTCTTCGTTGATACTTCCGTCAGGTTTTGCCTTAAATTACCGCCTTGAAGTCATGATTTTATCTGCCCATGTATCCCTAGAGTTTTAGAATATGGGGTAATTGGGGATCTATTTTGTGTCAACGAGAATTCAAAATAAAATTTTTAGCAATGTAAATCTACATGTGTGTTTAATGAGAGTGTTCAAGTTGAGCTCTAACAAGGAAACCGCTCCTGTAACCGATCCCGTAATGCTGAGTTACATATCTCAAGACCTGCTTTATTACATTACATTCTCACTCATTAGTCCGTTCTCTGCTGGCTTGTTTACGCTTATATACACAACAACCAGTCACTATACAAAGACCTCTTGTCTTGTTAGAAAGCAATATTTGTAACTTGGAGCATATTTTCTTTTAATATGTTCCTAATACAACACTATATATTTTATATACGCGCTCACGCACTCATACTGATACGTGGAATCTTCCCATTATAAGTTAAATACACTTGAACCAATAAATAATATAACCGTAACCTCCTACGCCTACTTGAAACTTTTATGCAAAAGTTAAAAATTAGGAAAGGCAACTTGCTAATTCGCTGACTAGGAACTTGAGTTCTAAAGAAAATACAGCAAGACTTCTCCCCACAGTCTAATAAAGCGATTGTCGCCCCTCCTTCAAACGAAAGAAAATGCAAATCGTATTAACTTTGGGCATTTAATGCAAAGGAATACATTTTTACAACTAGTCATTTACTTTTTCTTTGATCATGTTTGTCTCTAATCAGCTGTTACTGTTTAATTAATCGGTTTATTTTGACGATTTATTTCTATAATTTACATCAAGTGTAAGGAAAAGTGTCAAAATACATTTATAGTCTTTTTCCCGCTTTGACAAAATAATAATAAAGAATAATTTGAAAGAATGTATTCAGTCACGCAGGACATAGGCCTGGCATACATCGCACTTGCCAGACGTATTACTTGGTATCGGAGCATATTAACGTCTCGGAGATTCGCCTATTAGGGACTTTAAGAGTTTATCTTTCGTTAAGGCAGTGAACCTTTGAACCCAAAATGAATTACAATTTGTTAGATTGTATCATTGAAGTATAAAATTCAAGTTCTTCTATAGTTTGCTACAAGAGAATCAATGAGTCGGCAAGAGAATTTTACATGACATTTTGTTTTGTATTTTTATGGTTTTTAAAAGTAAATAGATTACAAATAATTAGGCAAAGTATTTTTTTTGGAAAACATGAACAAACAAGACACTGACAGGTACGTATATGGTTTCTTGCGTAAGAGTAAGGTTGCCGGATAAACACCTCGTCACTCCAGAACCAAGGGATCGTTATCTACTTTGGTTGCCTCCCCTAACTATGTTTGCCTTTTGTTGTTTCTCTTCTTACAAAAGGGTGAACGAAGAAAAGGTTATATATGTTCAATATGATACTGTGTCTCTACATCAGATATCTCTACATCTGCATACGTGATTTCATGATCCTCTCTACATATTACACCGTTGGATTTATATCCTATTTATATACACAATGCTTTCCCTGTGTATAGTTATAGGGGACGAAGCCCTAATTTACCACACAGCAATACGTGAGGAAGGCAATGTTTCCCATAGAGACGGAATCTCTAAATTAATAGGATTGCGACCACGTGAAACTGAACGTACGTTATGCATGCAATATATCCAATATTTATTGCTCTCAACCCTTTGAAATTTGTGAAATTAATAAAATGTATGAGATAATCAGTATTTTGTTACATTACTCCCTCCGTATTTCCCCCTCTCTCTCTCTCTATCTATCTATCTCACTCACTCTCTCTGTCCGTCTCCGTTTGTCTTAACGTTCTCTCACTCTCTCAGAATATAGTTATATACATCTAAGATTGTTGCACACACGTGTGTGTGTTTGCTCATTCGCAAACAAAATTTCATTTTTCTTTTGAAAACAAAGAGGCTACCCTTACTTTTGTGTTAAAAAGTAATAATTTTTTAAATATCCTAAAAAACAGTGAAAACTTCTAAACTTACTAAAACATTTTCCATATTGTAACCCAAAAGAAGTAGCCTCCGCTTATTACACTCCGGATGAAATCCCGAAGCAATAATGAGTGACAAGAAACATTTTGTATTCTGTTAGCTTGCATACAGCTCTTATTTACTAAGTGACTGAGGGACGAAAGTTTGCTGCCTGGGGTTGAGCTCCGAGGCTATACATTACTCCTCAAGGCGGAAGTTCACGTTACCCTATATATTTACCTCAGGCGCGTCTAAACCTTGCCTTATAAATTTCCGCTGCAGACCTATTTATTTCCCTATGTTTGTGACTTATCTCCAAATGTATCTGCGAGCATTAGCCTCATTGGTTTTACTCTACATGAGTTGTTTTACACTTGCTTTGATAGTAGGCTTTCCGATTTGAATTGTACGATAGCTTTCTTCTAATATAATTTCTTTAAAATTTAGACATCACGACACAACTCAGTAACAACAAACTGATATCGAAAAAAATTCAAATCACTTCCTACTGAGGCAAATAAAAAAAAATTATTTTAGTTAGTTTTTAATAAATAATTACAAATAATATATATATGTAAATTCATACGGCAGGTTCACAATATAAGGTGGAAAAAGAGAAAGCGACATTAAAAATTAAAGTTAATTAATTAAATTTAATGAATAAATAATATTTGAAAAAACTATATTAGCCCCAAGTACCATCCACTACAAGTTTAAAAAAATGTAATTGACCTTGAATAAAATGTATTTTAAAAACGATTGAAAATTGAAGAAGATATATATATATATATATATATATATATATATATATATATATATATATATATATATATAGAGAGAGAGAGAGAGAGAGAGAGAGAGACTGGTAACTACAGTATTAGTATGAATTATATAAAACGCTTTTAAGTCTATGAAAAGTAAATAGTAATACTACTTACTGTTCCTATTTTAGTAGATAATATAACTTATAATATAATTTTTAGTAAAGGTAGAACGGTAAAACTATTCTAAATATAACGAACGCTACTTTGGTATAGTAACAAAGCGAAAGAAAAAAAAATTTAAAAAACGATGTAAGTTTAGAAAAACCTACAGATGTACCACCGCTAAAAACGTTTACGGAAAAGATTACTCAGATACGCGAGAAAATAGTATGCAAGTAATGAGACCACAAGTTAAAAGACATAAGAAAGTCGGAGTAAATTTTGTTGGGGAAAGTTATTTTGTTAAGAAAGGGAAAGAAAGCCAAATTGTACATTGAGATACGGTCAGAGTTCTTCTATGTTCCTCGACCTATGAAGAAAGAAGATTCAGGGAGATTAGACGGGGGAAAATGGCAAGAGCTCTTACGGGAAAAACTGGTTTTAGAGATATAAAAAGTCAGAGTCAAGAGCTTTACAATGAGAGGTCTAAAAACATGAAAAAATGTTCAGTTAGAAAATTTTGTTCAATGGAAAAAATGGGTATGCGTTCAAATGACCAAATTTCATCTAACCAAAATGTACACACACACATTTTACGCGGCCGTTAATTAACTAAATACGCGACATTCAAATAATCGTAATACATGGACTTTAAATAACCAAATACGCGCATTTCAAATAACCAAATACACCGACTTCAACTAAAAGTAATGTTGCAGGTTATCTATATGCCGCTCCGCAGGCGTTCAACGTACAAACTAAAGTTAAAATTGATAATTGTTGAGTAATATTTCTATAAATAATTTAAATTCGTGAGGAATGGCAGCGCAATTACAAAACTGTAAACAATATGATAAAGGTGATATCAGATTTATTTTAAAAGTAATTAACACCTAATTAGTAAATCGGAAGTAATCTTGTCTTTGCAAAGTAATTTGTATTAATGCCTTTAATTAATTTTTTAAAATTCTAATTTCTAAATTTATCGTTACTTGAGTAAATGTAATGTAGCAATTTTTGTCGGTTTTATTATACCATAGATCATAAACATCTTTTCTATTTTTGATATTTAAACATCGATTTAAAAATTAAGTGTAATAACAAAACGAAAGTAATATGATGTAGCGATTATGTTTAAAACAATTCTAGACTTAAAAAAATACCGAGACCTAAATATTACCGTAAATAAATCACTGTTGTGTCACTGCAAGGGGTGCGACCAATGAAATACGCACTTGACTATAACAAGAATTTATTTGGTAAAACAAATACAAGGTTTTGCAATAAGTAAACTGAATAATTCGCGTCGTACGAGAAATAATAGGTAAATTATAAAATAGTAGTTTCGTACGAGAAATAATAATTTAATTATAAAATAGTAGTTTTGTACGAGAAATAATAATTGAATTATAAAATAGTAGTTTCTTACGAGAAATAGTAGGCGAATTAGGAAATAGAAGTTCGTACGAGAAATAATAGTTTGTATGATATAATATTTGAATTTAAAAATGTAAATTAGTTTCACAGTGATTGAAACTGAAAAAGACTTAACAAGAACTGACGAGATTTTATCAAGAACTAGACGAAAACTAGACAAGAACTGGAGGAAAACTAGGCAAGAACTGGAGGAAAACTTGACAAGAACTGACTTTCCGCTCGCGCTAGGTGTATATATAACTTATTTAGTTTACTTGTACATTGGTCAATGATTACATCAAATGTTCTAGAATAAGGCTACGTGTTACATGGAAAACAACTAACGATTACATATTTAAGTTAATAGAAAGTTCCATCGGAAATGACACACATTGAACAATTATTTAAGTATTGACTTTAGTTACTTTTGTAGCCTGAATCATTTGAAAAACAAAACGTTATACAGGCAATTATTCTAATGTCATTTAAAATATAAGAAATTAATAAATTACATAGTATCATATTTCATACATAATACATATTATGTGAATACATAACATCGCCCATTATAGCTAATTCCTAAACCTAAAGCATACATTAATCAGTGACACTATGTTTTAAAATAGATTTTTGTAAATATTAAAACTATTAAGTCTAAATTTAAAAAATGTAAATAATGTATACAATTTCGTATATATGTGAATTGAATTACAATTTCGAAATTAGTTAATTAAGGTGTTATATTGTAATAATTAAATACTTTTGACTCGGCAATATGTTATAGCCTAATTAAAGACATGTTTTTAAATTGCATAAAGATATAGATTTGTAAAGCAGTTTAAAAAAGTATACGCCTTACAATGTGATTTGAGAGTTAAAAATCCTGTTCCACTTATTTGAGTATCATATAGTCCATCTTTGTTACAATCTGTTATAAAATGACTTACATGACTGATAACATATAACCAGTGATTAATACTACTACATTCATACCACATTTCAACTTCTACAAAATTAGTAATTCTAACATCTCATTTTTTGGTACTGTTTGAGGACTTTAAAATAATTCACTTTCACAATGTCGATGAGCATATGTGTTGAATGAGGGTGTTATTCGTGAACATATATAGGTGTTATTTAAAATTCTTTTACATTTTTAAATTGAATTTATAGGAGAATAAGTTAATATATTGCTGCTGATAGCCAAATATTCTGTGCTGGGTTTAATGAACATGTAGGTATTAATACTACTTACAATTGGTAAAGGTATTACATGATATAAATATAATACTCCATTATCTGTTACTGGAACATAAATCACAAATATTATTTTTGAATCCATATAATATACAGTTAATGATAATAAATCTATAAATGCATAAGCATATTGCTTATAGAGTGATAATGGATATGATGTACCTCTAGGTAAATAAGGTTTTGTGTGAAGTAATTCATACATTAAATTTTGAGGTGTCAATATAAAAGGGTAAAGTATTTGTTGTTTTGCGAATCATATAGATTGTATAGGATTTGTAAATTCTCTATTTATTTCAGTAAATATTAGTAAGAGTAAAGTGATGTGATCTTCAACTTTTTGTTGTAAACATTGTGTTTGTAGTATGACATTTTTTGTTTTCATTAATGTTTGTATTATTTGTATGTTGTCATTCAATGTTTTTTTTTTCTGTTTGATGTAAACTTGTAAAGGTAATATTGAGGTAGTTTATTGTACTATGTGAGATTGTGCTTTTAATAGTTCGCTGATATCATGTTCATCTGTTTGTAGCTTGTTTAATAAGTCGTTATAATATTCTGCGTCATCTGAATCTAATGTTCCTATCATGACCTTAAATATTTTTCCAATTGCGTTTAATAATCCTCGTTTTTGTCTATAACCAGTCGTATGTTCTACTAAATTTTTGAAAGTAGCATCTTCTTCTATTATGGTTGATTGTAATTGTATTAAAATATTAAATGATGTAGTACAAAGTGTTTGTTGATGTAATAAAGGTTCTTGACAAAGTTGTCCTGTTTGTTGAAGAAAATATTCAAAACTGTGAAGTTTATTTTCTAATGATATTACATTGAGATAAGTTATTAATTTTCAAGTGTGTGAGTAAAGTTTTATTTTACCTATGTTTTCATATTATATACCTGATGATTTGTCCAAAGGAGTAATGGTATAACATCCATTGCAATCAGTATCAATGTCTGCTTTTACGAAGCAGTGTATCCTGGAACATATGCAAGTTTAATTCTATTTTTGTGTACTTTTAAATATCGTCTTTTATATTTTAATGTTACATTGAATTGCTATTATTTAATAAGGTCCTGTATATTGAGAAGTTAACCTCCTGGAAGTAGATGGTTGTGAGATTTCATTTTTAAATAGACGTAATCGCCGATTTTGTAATCTATAGTTTGTGTATTTTTATATTAATATTGTTTACTACTATGTTTTGCTTTCTTAATATTTTCTCTTGCTATCTGATATGAACTATTTAATTTTATTTTTAAATCAGATATGTGTAACGAAACTCTGGAGGTTGTTTTATCGATGTTGGTAGTATTGGTGAAAATCCCAAAACAAGTTCATTTGGTATATATTTCGTTGTAAAATGTGGTGTTGTATTATATGCGAAAATTGCCATAGGAATCCATTGGTCCTAATCTGTCTGTTTGTTGTTTGATATAATGACGTATATATTCTATACATGTACGATGAGTACGTTCTAGAGCGCCGTTTGGTTCAGGATGATAAGCTGTTTTTTGTATATGTTTTAATTTAATTAATTTTGCAATTGATTTAAATAGATTAGATGTGAAGTTCGTTCCTTGATCGGTTAAGATATGTTGTGGTAAACCAAATTTGCATGTAAAATTATTTACTAGTGTTTTGGCTACAGTTTCTGCTTCTGGGTTTGGCATTGGGAAAGCTTGTGAAAATTTTGTAAGATTATCTTGAATTGAAAGTAAATATTTATTGCCTGATTCTGTTAATGTAAAAGGTCCAACGATGTCTAATGCAATTTTTTGAAAACTTTGTTCTGCCGTATCAGTTATTATAATTGGTTGTTTTTTTCTTTTATATCAATTTGTTTTGTTGACATGATAAACATGTTTGTACGAAATTGCGTACGTCTTGTTTCATATTAGACCAATAATTTTATTGCTTAAGTTTTTTTGCAATCCGAAATGACCATTATGAGGAGATGAATGAAACTCTTCTAACAATTTTAAGATATCTTCTGATTTTTGAATTATTTGGTTACTATGACATATGTAAACTTTGATGTCACATTTTTGAAAAATGTATCTTAACATCGCACGTATTTCAAGTCAAAATAATTTATCTTCTTGTCTAAGTATTGATAAAGTAATAGCATTAATTCCTTTTTTAATTAAAACATATTTTAAAGTAAGTAAGGTATAAAATAAATCTGAATACTGTGTTTTATCTTTAACTGTTGGTTTTGTCATAAGATAACAGATAAGCTGTTTGTTATGAACTAGAGTCGTTACTTCTTTGACTTTAGGATGCAATTTACGTAGTTGAGATAAGTGATTTGTACTTTGAACTATTTGATAAATCGTTGAGTTTGCTGGAATTTGTAATCCTGTTGAAAGAGTTAGCCCAATGGTATTGTTTTTACAATTTAAAATGTTTTCATTTGTTTCTATAATTGGTTTTTATGAATTATTTCTTTAGATTGATAAGTTTGTAAAAAATTGTGTTGTATACATGTTTTTTATTTTTTCAGAAGTTTCGGATTTTCCGTCATCTATAGGTATTATTCTACTTAAAGTATTATATTAAGTATTCTACTTAAGTACATTCGTATTGTGTTTTCCTGGTTTACATTTAATTTAGAAATCATATTCTTCTAATATTAATCGAAACTTTACAAATCGAGAGCCAGGATTTTTAACACTGAAGAGATAAGTTAGTGGTTTATAATCCGTATACATTATAAATTTTTTGCCATAAAGATAAGGTAGAAAATATTTTGTTGTCCATGTTATTGCTTAATGTTTTTTTCTATTGTAGAATAATTTCCTTCAGCTGCATTCAGAGTTCGAGATACATACGCTACTGGTAAATCATTTGACAATTCACCTTGAGATAATATTCCAGATATTGCGAATGATGAAGGGTCTGTTGTTAAAATAAATGGTTTAATAAAACCTGGATATTGTAAAATCGGTTCAGATGTTAATTTATGTTTTAATGTTTCAAAAGCTAATTGTTGTTTTTCTGTCCAGTTAAATTGAACATTTTTCTTTGTTAATTCTGTTAACGGTTTTGCTATTAAAGCAAATTCTTTTATAAATCGTCTCTAATAATTACAAAGACCTACAAATGCTTGGATATCGTTTAAAGTTTCTGGTATTGGGTAATTTTTTACAACAGTGACTTTTTCTGGATTAGGTTTTACATCATATTCTGTAATTTGATGTCCTAAAAATATTACTTCTTTTCGTAAAAATTCGCATTTATCAGGTTGAACTCGCAAGTGGTTGTCCTTTAGTCGTTGAAATACTTGTTTAAGTTTTGCATTATGATCTAATAGATCTGTTCCATCTACTACTATATCGTCCATATAAACAAAACATTTACTACCTTGTAATCCTGATAGTACAGTGTTCATTAATCTTTGAAATGTTGTAGGTGCATTTTTTTAGTCCAAAATGCATTCTGTTAAACTGATAATGACCTAAGTCGGTGGAAAAAGCAGTTTTAGGAGCGTCTTCTTTATTAATTTTTACGCTATGAAAACCTGAATAGCAGTCTAAGCAACTGAAATATTTTGCGTGTCTTAATTGATCTAAAACAGTAGGGCCGCTTGCTACTGGGCCGCGGACCGCTTGCTACTGGGCCGCGGACCGCTTGCTACTGGGCCGTGGTGAAACTAAAAATTATATTAAATTCGTGGTAATTAGGTACGGTATTGACAAATAGGTCGTCGCGGATAAAATATTAATTTAGGAATTGTCTCCGATCGTGCTTGGCCTGGCGGAGAGTGTAGATTAGAAGAAAAACTATGTACGGTATTGGTAAAGATAATATTTTTAGTTGTTTTCAATTACTTTATGGTTTTATGAAAAGAAACGTGACAAGTTTTCTTCTTTATAACAATGTATTGTAAGTTGTAGTTCCTTGATGAAAGACTAGTTTACCTTTTACTTTGACTAGTTTACTTTGATATTAAGGTATCAGTATGCTGTTTACATCTAGAATCATTTTTAAAAACTTTTGAAAAATAATCAATTTATTATATTAATTATCGTTTTGTAACTACACTTTTATTCAACACGATGTTTAAATATTTATTACGTTAGTTATTTAAGTTTCAATATGTTCCTGCATTAATAATATTCCTGCATTACATTTACTTTAATAACGATAAAGTTAAACCGTAGAATTTTGAGAAATAATTTAAAGGTAGTAATAATAACTACTAAGTTGAGATATTTATAGAAATATTACTTCCCATTTATTTATTAACTTCAAGTTGTACGTTGAGCGCCTGCGGAGCGGCATAGCGATAACCCGCAACTTTACGTTTAGTTGAAGTCCGTGTCTTTGGTTATTTGAAATGCTCGTATTTGGTTATTTAAAGTTCGTGTATTACGATTATTTGAATGTCGCGTATTTGGTTATTTGACAGCTGCGTATTTTGGTTAGATGATCTTTGGTCATTTGAGGTAGCCCCTCGGAAAACATATAGTGACAAAGACCACGTCTACTGACAAATCTATCGAGTGCAGCCAAAAATGCATCGGTTGAAAGATCCGAAACCACTTCGATATGGACGGCATTTGTAGATAGACACACAAACAAACATATATATGCCTTAAATATCTTAACATCTCGTCGTCTAGATTCCATAATTAAAATAGGACCGCCGAAATCCACTCCAGTAGATATGAACGGTCGTCCTTGACTTGTTCGTGAGGGTGGAAGATCTCCCATACGAGGTTGTATGAACAATGGCTTCATTTTATTTGTAGAGTGTGGACCTAATAGCACTGCGAATGCTCAGAATCCAATACTTCTGTTGAATAAATGATTGTAGTGTGCGTGGTCCAACATGTAAATAAGATTTGTGATAATGCTCGATTAAAAGTGTAGTCAAGCGGCCTAACTTGGGTAGTAGAATGAGATGTCTAAAGTCTTGTGCCAAGGCAGCATTCCGAAGCCTACCCCCTACCCTAAGAAGCCCACGATTGTCCAAAAAAGGGTTCAGTTTCCTAAGGGCATTTGATGTCTCGCCTCCACCTTTCAGTGAAATTAGATCTTCTTCAAAGTACCTTTTCTGTGTGTATTGAATCCAGAAATGTGGAGATGAACCTAACTCAGTATGAGATAATGAACCTTTAACTTTAGATTATGTATGACAGTTTGTCATAAATCGTTTGCACCAGGCAGTTACTCTTATTATCCTGGTAAACGAAGACAATTTATCAATTAATTTAAAACTTGGTGTTTTGACTTCAGCAACACAAATAGTATCAATATTCAACTTGATATCTGGTAATACATTCGTACTTGAGCAAGGTGCATACCGCAGCGGCCATTCCTTTATGGGTGATGTCATGAACAATGGGCCGAACCACCAAAGCGAATGAGCTATAAGTTGACTAGGCAACAGACCCCGAGAACTACAATCCGCTGGGTTTAGATTTGTTGACACATAATGCCAGCTGTTAGGATGTAATATCTCCAATATTTCTGTCACACGGTTAGCAACAAAGGTTTTGAGCAAATAAGGAGGTTTTTAGCCAATTAATCACTACCATTGAATCAGTAAATGCAAATATACCTTCTATTTGCAAAACTTCACTTAAACATTTTTTAAGATAATCATTCTTGAAAGTAATAATGCTCCACAAAGCTCCAACCGAGGAATAGAAAGTGTTTTAAGAGGTGCCAATTTTGACTTCCCAATAATAAGATGAGACGTAGCTGGGTTGGTTGTACAGCCAATCAAATAAATTACAGCACTGCATCCTTTTTCAGAAGCATCGGAAAAACCTACATGGTAGCATACGCCTGACCCCGGAGACACTGTAAACCGGCTTAATTTTATATTAGATAGAAGGTGTAGTTCCGAAGCAAGGGTTGTCCATTCCTTTTGAATGTTTGGGGGAACTTCATCATCCCAACTAAGCCCAAGTATCCAAAGCCTTTGAACCATGGTTTTGGCCAATATAATCACAGGGGATAGCCAACCGAGAGGATCATATATGCGTGAGATATGGGATAAAATGGCACGTTTTGTGTATATTAGGTTGATGGGAGTTATACTGTAAGAGAACATGTCTGATTTAGCAATCCATTGAAGACTTAAAATTTTGATGATGTGACTTCCATCTGAATCCAACGAAATGGGAACTTCCTTGTGTTCGTCAGGTATAGCCTCAAGTAAGCTAGCGTAATTGCTGCTCCATCTATGAAGACTGAATCCTCCCAATGCAAGAAGATTTATAAGTTGATTTTGTAAATTCAATGCTTCTTGAACATTCGCTGCGCCTGTCAGAATATCATCAATATAAATGTCCTCTTGAAGAACCTTGGCTGCAAGAGGGAACTTATCTCCTTCGTCTATAGCAAGTTGTTTCAATGCTAGCAAAGCCAAATAAGGAGCAGATGAAACACCATACGTAATTGTCATGAATTCAAATTCCTGGATCGACTCGTTGGGGTTTTCCCGCCAGAGAATATGCTGATACTTTCGATCTTGTGAACGGACTAATATTTGCCTGTACATCTTACAAATTTCCGCAATTAAAACTACTGGATGCAATCGAAAGTTTACCAAAACATCAGCAATATCATTTTGTAGCTTAGGTCCTGTCAGCAGTATGTCATTTAGTGACCTATTATTTGTAGTCTTCATAGATGCATCGAACACTACACGAACCTTAGTGGATGAACTAGAATCTTTGATAACGCAGTGATGAGGTATGAAATAGGGTTGTTCTTGAGGCGAATTATTTAATACGAGACGCATGTGTGCAAGGTTATCATATTCCCTCATAAAGGACTTATACTCTCTATACAGATTGGCATCACGCCCTAACCTTTTCTCCAGGTACTTGAGCCTATTGGTTGCTTGGTCGCGTGACTGACCTTAGACGTTATCACTTTCTCTTATTGGAAGAGGAACAACATAACGACCTTCCATATCACGGCAGTGTAATTCCTTAAAACTCTCTTCACATTGGACATCATCTGGGTTAGGAGGTATCATATGAGGAACTTCCTCTATCTCCCAGAAACGTCTTAAACTTCTGTCAATACTACTTGGACTTGAAATAAGCAAGCATGATGAATTGAGTGCAAGCTGAGGTTGCTTATCCTTCAACTTTCCTATAATAACCCAACCAAAGATGCTATGAAGAGCGGAGGGGCAGCCATCCGTAGTACTGAGCTGTTGCCTATCATAGACCTCAGGAAATAAATCCGCAGCTATCAGAAAATCAATCTGAGAGGGTATGTGAAAACTGGGATCAGCCAAATATAGATGTTTGAACTTGGAGACGATGTGAGTGGGAATACGAACGCTAGGCATATGAGCAGTGATTTTTTGAAGTATCACAGCCTCAGTATTTAGTTGAGGAGTTATGGAGTCTCGAGGCTTTAGTATACACGTGACAACTCCTTTAGTACCCTTGGCCTCATTTTGGGCTAGGCCAGCTATAGGGTATGAACCTTTTCTTCGTACCAACCCTAAACGCTTTGCACAGGCAGATGTCATGAAGGAAGTTTGGGCACATGAGTCAATAATTGCTCTAACAGAATGAAACAGGCCGTTTGAGATGAATAACTGCAGTTCCTAGTATTACAGTAGAATAATGCTGCTGTGAATCTTGAACTAAGCTAGTAGAGGTAGGGTTAGTAATTGAATCCTTAATCGACTGAAGAGGATTGGAAAGTGCTGCATGAATCGTTCACAATAGGTGTTCTAAATGAAGGTATGTGTGGTGTCGTTAGTCGCAAGTTAAACAATTTGTCTTGGACAGACAACGAGACACGCTATGTGTACCCTTCAGACAATTAAAACATAGTTTATTGGCTTTAACTAAATCTTTACGTTGATCAGGGCTCATACCTTGGAATTCAGGACATTTGAATATAGTATGAAGTAGTTTGCAGCATGGACAAAGTTTAAATGTATCAGTAGAGGAAGTGACCAAGATTCTTTTTGAAATGGAATAAGATTTTTAACAGCGGACCCTCTATTTGAAGATGTAGCAGTTTTCAGAGCAGGGTTTCTATTAACTTGCTTATGAGCTGGGTGTATATCGTTATCTTGAGATATTTCTAATATACGTGCATGGTTTTGTAAGAATTTCACTAAATCATCAAACTTAGGTATTTCGGAATCAATGTTCTGTAATTCAAACTGCTTGCATGTAGCAACTGGTAAATTTCTCAAAGCAATATACACAAACAAAAAATCAGCAAGGTCTGGAATACCCAGTGCCTTAAGTGCAATAACAGGTTCATAAAACTTTCTTAAAAAATAATTTAAAGTCGAAGCTGACTCATTATGCTGTGGAGTACAACTAAAGAGTGTGTTTAATAAGGATATTCCTAGCACATGCTTGTTTTGATATTTGTCTACTAAGGATTTCCAAACAATGCAATAATTTTTCTCTGATATAGGAAGGCTGCGAGCAATGCCCAACGCAAAACCAGAAAGTGCAGGATTGTAAGATCCGTCAAACTTTGGCAAGGCAATTTCTGGTAAAAGAGGTCTAATAGAAGTTTTATCCTTACTCCTACTGTCAACAGAGGATTGTTCCACATAACTAATTCTATTATAGACTACTTGTATTCTAAAATACAACTCGTCAAAGGCTTCGGCTGTTTGAACGGTTTCGTATTGCTTTTCGGGATCAATATGTAATGACGCTGCTATTATTTCCTCTTGAACGGCTTCAAATTGTGTATATGAGTCGCCTATATTCTTATATCTAGCTTTAAATTGTTCTAACTTAGTTAGATCTGTGATTTCTTTAGAAATATCGTACAGAATTTGGATACGGCGATATAGCTTTTCTCTCCTAGCTATTATTAATTTTAAATGATTTTCTAGTTTGTTCATAATTATATACAATTTACAGCATAGAAAATATTAAAATTTTCTTTAAATAATTCACTAAGTAGACTTGAACATTTAAAGCGAATAGGCCTAAGCTTAGCTATACTAGAATGCGGCTTTCGCCTAAACAAACATTGCAAAGATTAGATTATTAACTAACCTACAGTAGACTGTATTAAGCTTTATAATGTACAGTTTTATAACTTAATGTAGCGTTATAACTTAAGAAAACAAAAAACATAAATTTTAAAGATTCGAATATATTTTGAAGCAGTATTTCAACAGATTATAAACACATTTCAAAACTTGAACACCTTTAAAAACACTCACGGACAGGTTTATCCGGCCTGGGAGAACCAAAATCTGTGTGCAATAATTAAGTAAAAGTTACTGACAAACTGTTGCTATAATTATATTAACGAAATAATAGTATTTGACGCTAATATACCCCAAAATAGAATGTAGGATGTAGAATGTAGAAGGTTAGCTATGAAATCTAAAAGAGTTAGTGGGAAAGTTCACTTACTTGTAGACGGTTGTCTGTCACAACTATAACTGGTGGTAGTACTACGTTCGGCCGCAAGATGAGTAGAGACAGCGCTCCAATCGTAGTAAAAATGTAGATAAAAAATGAATTATAATAGAAATAATTGTTCCTCACTCACAATGTTGTATTTGAGGAAAAATGAGGAAATAGGAAAGGATTTACCCCAAAGAGAGAATCAAAATACTAATTGCTAAAATATTTTCAAAAGATACATTTTCTTATAAAGTGTGTAGTTAAATAAAAATTATTTTAGTTATAATTTCAACTAACTTAGAATAAGTTCCCTTTGGATATAATTAATCAAAATGATTTTCTCAAAGTTTATAAAATAGCCTTTCCAAAAAATATGTTTACTATGTAACAGCCTTTGGTCGCTCAAGCCGTGGATCTTCTTTCGATCACTGCAGCCTTTACTTTTAATAACAGAATGTGTACTATTGGTAAATAGCTAAATAAGGAAAATGACAAAATTTGTGGAAATCTAAAAATAACTTAATTTTATTAGAAGGGGTAAATAAAAAGTATTTTATTTTATAAAGAAATTTATTTAAAAGGTACTCATAAATTTTTGTCATATTTCTGGGATTCATCGCCGGGTGTGTCAAATCCAAGTGTCAATCCGTGTGTTACGTCCGTGTGTCGAGGTAGTGTATGTCATATCCATGTGTCATAGCCATGAGTCGCATCTGTGTGTCATATCCATGTGTCATAGCAGTGAGTTGTGCTTCTGGTAGTTGTGGAAGCCATACAGTTGATTCTGTAAAAGCAAATATATATTAAAATGTCTAGAAATCCATATAAAACCTATAAAACATTTTACACATTTAGAATAAAGTGACACAATAAAGTAGCTTGATAAATAAGAAAATTAAAAGAGCCGGAAATGGTTATTGATATCTCTAATTTCATTGAAAACATATACAAAGAAGAACCGATGGAAAGAATATGAACTAAGTACAAGCAATTCTGAATAAGTATTTATTGAGGACACGATAAAGTGTGACAATTACTTTGTGTTTTTAATAATGTATCAAGGGTAATGGTTTCCATGATGAAATACATCTAACACCAACAGAGTGGATATAGCGGCTCCTAGAGCATTCATTCTGTGTTCAGAACTTTATGGATACTATTATTCTATTAATAAATGAAATATTACTTAGTGATAAAGTCACTGTGGGGAATCTCGATGACGTTGCAAGCAAGAGGTTGTGGGTTTATCTAAATATGACATTTTGAAAACATTTTTGTACGTAGAAATTTCTATATAACGGGAAAAGAAAGGGCAGAATTAAGAACATGTGATGAATGGAAGCTTGGATTTTGTATGGACACTTTGTAAAGCTTTCTATACAAAATAATTCTTTTATACATTTATTTATACCTTGCTACTTTTGAGCAGCAACTATGAGAGTTTAAAAACATAATAATTTACTGGAACAATAATTAGTGCTAAACAGATAAATAGATAGTATTTTAAAATAAATGAAATTATATTTATACAAAATGAATTTTAATATTAAATCTTTAAGGTTCTAATTGAGTTTAAAATGGACATAAATAGAAATATTCACTTCCATGTATAGATCATAAAAAGGGAAAGGGGAATGGTGAGGCTTTACTTACAAAAAGACTTGGTTCGCCTCAGCCCTGGCCTTGCTACTTCGCATTCTTCCTCCATGATTGTGCCCAGGCCAGGGCTGTAGAGTCTTAAAGGTCTTGGATATATAATGCCTCTGTGCTCGAACAGGCTGCGGTCTGAAAAAATTGAGTTTACCAGTTAAGCGAGTCACACATCAATAAATATATAGATTTAATTGCTTCAGTGTTTCCATTTATAGCCGTTTACTAATGTGGAGTAAAATAATAAAATTGAATAATATTAAAGATGTAAGTTTTAAGGCTTTAGAAATTATAATATCAAGGGGTGGAATTATTGCTACCAATGGGAAGGGATGCGCGATGTTCACGAGACACTAAAAAACAACACAAGACTCACTAACTTAAACTCCTATTCATTAAAGCAAATATTACAATATTCTCAAACATATTTATGCTAAGGGAGAGAACAATTTTCTTTCGCTTTCGTAAAGAACTGTGCAACATAACCGCACAAGCGGCACGCTCTTCCTAATAACCTAACTAACCTAACTTGCCCCATGCAGACTGTAGAGATATGTGTACAAACATAATGTCAGCACTCAACATGAGTTTTGTTACGTGACACGATAGGCTTTTAATTATGTTGACGACGATGTTTAGACTATTGTTTATAAGTACACGGTCTATGAGATATTTCTACAGTAATAATGCTTTTTCAAGAACCTATATTTAATGCTTTATAATTATAAACCGCAAGATATAGTTAACTATTAAAGATTATACCTAGGAAAATTATATCTATTAACTGTGACATAACTTGTGTGTGTGTGTGTGTGTGTTTGTGTGTGTGTGTGTGTGTGTGTGTGTGTGTGTGTGTGTGTGTATGTGTGTGTGTGTGTGTGTGTGTGTGTGTGTGTGTGTGTGTGTGTGTGTGTGAGTGAGTGTGTGTGTGTGTGTGTGTGTGTGTGTGTGTGTGTGTGTGTGTGTGTGTGTGTGTGTGTGTGTGTGTGTGTGTGCGGTATAAGGCAAATGCATATAAGGTTGTACTTATTTCTAAGCTTAAAAATCTATTAAAATTAGTCTTGGCGTCTTACATGGTGTTTTCTTCGCCCTCGTCTCGCTATCCAAGAGCCGTAGCGTCACTGAAAACAAACAAAGAAACACATTTTAGGATATCATACATTTCTTAGAAAACTTGTTGAAATACATGGTAAACCAGCTATTCGATGGTTAGTTAAAACAATCTGTTATTCTGCTAGGAAAGATATTAAGTCTTAGCAAGTAAAACGTCCAGGGGCCTGTTTAGACGAAAGTAAATATCATTTCACCAGGTAGATAATAACTTTGGTTTGTATTTTGTGGTATGAAGTTCAAGTATAGTTTTATACAGGTTATGCGAGCGGAGAGTATATTTGTCAATGCTATCATATCCTAGGAGAACAAGGCAATCCTAAACAGAAAATTGGATATACAAAAAAGAAGGGTTCCCATTAGCTCAAATTCTATAAAATCTCTAAATTAGTCTCTAAATTATCTATTCTGTATCTTACTGAAGTGCAATGGTCTTATGGAAACAGTTAAAATAACCAGAATTGTTTAAGGACATCTGTAACATTTTGATATCATGGCTAATCTCTTAATTGCTGTTTATTTAAAGTAAGGTTTTACATAGGTCTACAAATATACAAAGTTTTCTATCCTATTTTATTTGTCCTAATTTGGAAACCTGTTTTGGAAAAGAATTATGGGAATTGAGAAATGAAATATGAAATCAACAACTGTAAGAACAAAAATTAATTAGGGAAGGTGGAGAAGTTTAGATACATACAACCGACACCCGACCCCAACCCTTCACTTTAACAAATAATACATTTATATCGTCTGCAATTACATTTAAATGTAAGTACAAACCCTTAACATAAATAACAAGTTAAATACTTTGCTACGACTAGACAAGGTTAACAAATATCCTGAATAATCAAACAAAACTAAATTCAAATAACTTAAACTCATCCACTAACTATGCAATAAGAACATGAAAGTTTCTGGAACAACCAAGCATAATACTAATACATGAAATAATTTTACTTACAAAAGTCTTGATATAAATCACGATTTAATTTTTCATAGTCCACGTATCCTTCTGTAACAAATAAACAGATTTTATTTAATAAAGAAATTTATCGTCAAATATTTTCAATAACATTTTGCTAACGTAAAAAATAATGCACAGGAAATTTTTTCATAGAACCCACAAACTCTACTTCTCATTCCATGAGTTAATAAATCATTTAAACATAAACTTCATAGCTTTATTCAAAACGCAAGAAACTTACCGCACTCCGTGAAAAGTTCACTGTCAGACAGGTCGTTACTTCCATGGTACAGGCTCGGTTCCTGTGAAAAATCAATGTTGTCGTCTGTAACAGATAAATACAGTAAATAAACATTCAGCCCATAAATTCCTTTTCTCATTACAACCACTTTCTGACAAAAATAATAATAAAATAAAAATAGTTAAAATTTCAAAACACGCAACAAAATTGTTATAACTGCTACTCATGGTTATGCAAATATTTTTGTCTAGGCTACCACTCCTCGCTGTCTTTAGTAGTCACGTTCGGTGGTGCCTTCAAACAGCTAATCAATTTAAGCATTACAAAGTGTAGTAACAATTTGGTAAATGTAGCTTAAGTAAATGGTTCCTACTATAACATGTTAAGGTAAATAATCATTTGAAGACTCACCAAATCCAGCGAAGGAGCTAAACCCAGAGCCATACGTTGTATCGCTGTCGCCTAGAACAGAAAAAAGTAATTTATGAGGTACAAAATAGATTAATAATTTGAGACAGTTGTTATTAAATAATGTGAAAATAAACTATAGTTTATTTAAAGCGCAAAAAACTTACCGCCCTCTGAGTTTAGCTCAAATTCACAGGAACCCGAGTCGTCTGTAACAGATAAATATAGTAAATAAACATTTAGTCCATAAATTACTATTATCATTACAACCACCTTCTGGCAAACATCATATTTATCTTAAAAATGGTTTACAAAGTTAAAATCATGTAACAAAATTGTTGTAACTGCTATTCAGAGTTATTTAAATATCTTTGTTAAGGCCACCCCTCATAGCTGTCTATAGTAGTCACGTTCGGTGGTCTTCGAACAGCTAATTCATTTTAGCATTACAAAGTGTAGTAACAATTTGGTATATGTAGCTTAGGTAAATGGTTCCTACTATAACATGTTTAAGTAAACCATCAGATATGGTTTAAAACTCACCAGTTCTGGTGCTGATTGTCCAGGTGACATCTTCAACTGAACTGGTTTCGTCTAGAACAGAAAAAGTAATTTATGAGGTACAACATAGACAACAAATAAATATATTGCTTTGACAAACAGTTGTTAGTAGATCTTGTAGAAGTAAACTAATGAGTTTTATTTAAAAAGCAAAAAACTTGCAACTTTCGCTATATTAAGTAATTCGAAATCTTTTCATAAATAATTCACAAAACTGTAATGTCATGTTAGGCAGCAATTTAGGCTTATATTTTATACACAAGTTTTTATAAGAAATATTTAGTTTACAAAATATATAACATACCACGTCCGGTAGCTCCTTGCATTTCACATCCGGTAGGGCTTTTGCTTGCGGCTAAAAACAGAAAGAATGTTTATATTTTAAAAAATTATCAAAACAATACATTTCTGTAGCCGCTGCTTAAACCTATAAACGTCTCTAAACTAACCAAGAATGATGTATTGAGTTTTAAAAAATACGACCTTAACACTCTCAGACCAATTAAATAAGTTAAATAAGAGAAATTAAAGGTGCATCAGTTAAATTAAACTTAGTAATATATTAGGATAAAAGCAGGCTTTGTTTTAACTTACCACCATCCGCTTTCCCTTCGTCCTCCTTCTCTGCGGTGCCGCAGCAACACAACACTGTAACACAACAAAAACTTATGTTGATATAATAACTTCAGGGTACACAAGCTTTCTAATAGTAAGTTATATTTAACACAAAACTTACAATACATGTATCGAGCTATATTTAGCCTTATTAAAACAGACGCCCATTTCTATTAATTCATTTTAAAAACAATATTACTTTGAGTAAGTGTTACAAGCATACGATCTAATAGTTCTGTATCAAAAAATACATATTTTCAATCAATTTTTAGTTTTAAAAATGTATTTCCCACTTAGCATAAATGCATTTCCCGCTTTGTCCTCGTACGTTTAACTAGAATTGCCAGAATTGGGTAGAATGACTCATTTATTAATTTGTTTGATGTCAAGTTTTGCAAATTTTTCTCTAAATATTTTACACTATAGATATATACCTAAACAACATTAGATAAAGTGTACAACATAATTTTCTCCCAATGTTTGCACATGTATTAATTCAAGAGCAGTGTAATACATGATGGAGGAGGTTTAACAAACATTGTTCAGTTCACACGAACTCTAAAGGTTCCTCTAAAAACGAACTATTTGTTACACACCTGTCAGATATAGACTGGTATTAAGAGCCGATTATAAAAGACTCCCCCCCCCCCAAAAACATAATTTTCACTCCCGTTTTTATTTACTTCTTCAGTAGTAATGTACCTACTGTACTACTATTTAAATTATTAGTTGGTCTTTCTATTTAAAATTTGAAATAGATAAAAGTTTTAATGAACAGTTAAATATGTTGTTTCTACAAATGCAGTCACAAGGTACTATAAATTATTATAGGTTTATAGCTCTAGATTATAGTTTAATATATTAAATAGTATTTCTCAAACTTCACTGCTTGAACTTTGACATTATGCTTGTGTTAAATCTAATTGTTCTGTCCCAAAAGAGTTAACAAAAGAGAAGTAAACATGGCCTAAATTTGGTAAAGACCCAATTGAACCCTATGAAATGGAAGGTATTACAGCAAAACGTAGTACAAGATGGGTCCCGCAAGAGTAAACAAAATAGAACAAACATGGCTTAAAGTTGGTAACGAGTTGATGGAATGCTGTGAAAATATTACAACACAACTTAGTACAAGATACGTCCCGAAAGATTAAAAAAAATAAATGTAAACATGACCTAAAGTTGGTAAAGAACCCATACAACGCTGTGAAAAGGAAGGTAGTACAACCAAACTAGTACAAGTTGGGATTTGAAAGAGTAAACATAGCAGAAATATACATAGCCTAAAGTTGGTGAAGATATAATACAACGCTGTGAAATGGAAGGTAGTGCAGCTAATCTAGTACAAGGTGGGCCCTGAAAGAATAAACAAAGCAGAGGTAAACATGGCCTAAAGCTGGTCAAGACCCCATACAAAGGAATGAAATGGAAGGTAGTACAGCCAATCTAGTACAAGGTGGGCCCTGAAAGAGTAAACAAAGCAGAAGTAAACATTGCCTAAAGTGGGTAAAGAGCCCATACAACGCTGTGAAATGGAAGGTAGTACAGCTAATCTAGTACAAGGTGGGCCCTGAAAGAGTAAACAAAGCAGAAGTAAACATTGCCTAAAGTGGGTAAAGAGCCCATACAACGCTGTGAAATGGAAGGTAGTGCAGCTAATCTAGTACAAGGTGGGCCCTGAAAGAATAAACAAAGCAGAGGTAAACATGGCCTAAAGCTGGTCAAGACCCCATACAAAGGAATGAAATGGAAGGTAGTACAGCCAATCTAGTACAAGGTGGGCCCTGAAAGAGTAAACAAAGCAGAAGTAAACATTGCCTAAAGTGGGTAAAGAGCCCATACAACGCTGTGAAATGGAAGGTAGTACAGCCAATCTAGTACAAGGTGGGCCCTGAAAGAGTGAACAAAGCAGAAGTAAACATTGCCTAAAGTGGGTAAAGAGCCCATACAACGCTGTGAAATGGAAGGTAGTACAGCTAATCTAGTACAAGGTGGGTCCTGAGAGAGTAAACAAAGCAGAAGTAAGCATGGCCTAAAGTGGGTAAAGAGCCCATACAACGCTCTGAAATGGAAAGTAGTACAACAAAACTAGTACAAGTTAGGTTGAAAGAGTAAACAAAACAGAAGTAAGCATGGACTAAAGCTGGTAAAGAGCCAATACAACGCTGTGAAATGGAAGGTAGTACAGCTAATCTACTACAAGGTACTCCTGAAAGAGTAAACAAAGCAAAGTAAACATGGCCGAAAGCTGGTAAAGAGCCAATACAACGCTGTGAAATGGAAGGCAATACAGCTAATCTAGTAAAAGGTACTCCTGAAAGAGTAAACAAAGCGGAAGTAAACATTGGCTAAAGCTGGTTAAGAGTCAATACAAAGCAATGAAATGGAAGGTAGTACAGCCAATCTAGTACAAGGTACTCCTGAAAGAGTAAACAAAGCAGAAGTAAACATGGCCTAAAGTGGGTAAAGAGCCCATACAACGCTGTGAAATGGAAGGTAGTACAGCTAATCTAGTACAAGGTACTCCTGAAAGAGTAAACAAAGCAGAAGTAAGCATGACCTAAAGCTGGTAAAGAGCCAATACAACGCTGTGAAATGGAAGGTAGTACAGCTAATCTAGTACAAGTTGGATTCTGAAAGAGTAAACAAAGCGGAAGTAAGCATGGCCTAAAGCTGGTAAAGAGTCAATACAAAGCAATGAAATGGAAGGTAGTACAACAAAACTAGTACAAGGTAGGTTGAAAGAGTAAACAAAACAGAAGTAAACATAGCCTAAAGTGGGTAAAGAGCCCATACAACCCGGTGAAATGGAAGGTAGTACAACAAAACTCGTACAAGGTGGATCCTGAAAGAGTAAACAAAGCAGAAGTAAACATGGCTTAAAGCTGGTAAAGAGCCAATACAACGCTTTGAAATGGAAGATAGTACAGCTAATCTAGTACAAGGTACTCCTGAAAGAGTAAACAAAACAGAAGTAAAGATGGCCTAAAGTTGGTAAAGAGTCAATACAAAGCAATGAAATGGAAGTTAGTACAACAAAACTAGTAGAAGGTAGGTTGAAAGAGTAAACAAAACAGAAGTAAAGATGGCCTAAAGTTGGTAAAGAGCCAATACAACGCTGTGAAATGGAAGGTAGTACTACAAAACTAGTACAAGGTAGGTTGAAAGAGTAATCAAAACAGAAGTAAAGATGGCCTAAAGTTGGTAAAGAGCCAATACAACGCTGTGAAATGAAAGGTAGTATCGCAAAACTCGTAAAAGGTGGATCCTGAAATAGTAAACAAAGCAGAAGTAAACATGATTTAGGATCCCCAATGTGTTTTATATTATGATTATTTTAATGATCTGCGTAAAATAAACAGTAATAAACAGCGTTTATAAACTAACAAACATATTGTAAAGTAGTTAAAACCTAGTTAGTAATATATATATATATATATATATATATATATATATATATATATATATATATATATATATTAACACAGCTAAAAAACTTGTGTTCAACTGAAACCCCTTGACCATATAAAAAGTTTTTTTAAACATTCATCACTTGGTATATTGCATTACCTCCAGATTCACATTATATTTATGTTTTAATCGTATTTCAAATTGAGTTGACACTAATACCATTATAGTTTTATTAAACAAGGACTAGTTTACATTAAAACAGCTGATCGCAATGGTGCAGCAGCTGTACGAGAAAACTTAATTGTTATAAAACTGATCTATACAATTACCATAAATAATTAGTGATTCCGTAACGTTTCTAGAATCTGTACTAATTTTTATTACAAATATTTCTATAGTGTTTAAAACAATCAAATAAATGTATATTAGGAAAGACAAGGACGGTATTTTGCAATATAATTTACTGTTAGTATATTCATACAAGCGTAGCTGGATGCCTGCATTGCTTTCTAAACATATTCAGTCTGGAATCACGGTAACTTACTAGAATTAGGGGCAGACTTAAGTAGATATATACTTAAATATACTTTATTGTTCTCTTTCTTGTCCACGACAGTTAGTTTCAGTTGTGAGTGGAGATGGTTAGCAAATAGAAGGGATATGTCATTAGAGTCCCTGGTATATTTGTACTCTGAACTTTCAGAAATTATTTGTTAATTTGGCGGATGGTTATTACTCGTAGTTTAACACAATATATATGTGTTTTCAATGTTTGTGCACTATTTAGATATGTAATCACTTCGGAGATTATTATTGATACCAGTCGTACGAGACGACATATTCCGTATTAAATCTATAACTGAAAACAGCCTATCTCTTTAGTCTTCGCAAGTATTTTTAATATTAACTTACGCATTTTTATAACTGCCCATAGCCCCATTTTGACAGATAAGAAATGAAAACTGAAACCATAGAAACGGTAATGCGAATTTTCTATTGTTACTTATATTAATTTTTTTAATAATTTTTATAGGTCAAATTTTATAACCCGACACTTTGAAATTGACGAGGGTAATTCGTAAATTTGACAAACGAAAAAATCGTAATAACCAAGAAATCAAATGGAAATCTTAAAATCAAATAAATTGATCGTCGTAATACAGATTTAAATGAAAAAAAATTTAAAAAAATTGAAAATATAAAACAAAAAAATTACCAAGCCTACAAGCTGATTTTAAACACGCCAAAATGAAAGTGCAAGATATCCCTATCATTTTGCCAGTCTTTGGACTGAAAAGGTGTGATTGAAATAAGGTATAAATAAAGTTTTAAAGGATTACCAGTGCCGAGAAACTAAGCGACACCTATGTTTAGCTCAGAGGTAAACTCATTTATGTAGCTCAATGATTTTAAAAGATCCGTGTTCGCCTAAACGTTGTACGCAAATTTCGCCTGTCACGATGCTCTGACGTCCATAGCTTATCCAACTTTAACGGATAAAACTTGATTATGTACACATCTTTCGCAATATCCCTGGCGTACGCATATTTCTTTGTACGCATCTTTCGTGTATTCCCCGTCCAAACCCTTAGACAATCATATTCGCACGCTTCCGTGAATGCCCTATTTTAGTTTGCTAATATGTTTGCTATACATTTCAATTATTAAGTAACAAAATAACGAGTCAGCTCTATGATGAGTCAGCTGAAGTCTAAGGGTAGATTTTTTTAAAAATTACCGGCGATCGCCTCTACCCTCCCATCGTCCTCGGCCTTTTGGCAAGGCCCACAGCCCCCAAGTGCCAGCTTAATAAATTCAGGTAGATGAGACCTAGATTCTCTCGGATTACCAAAAACTCGTATAATACGTAAATACTTTCCTCTACAATAGAAAAATAGGGGATTTAATGAACCCTAATACTATATTTAGGAATGCACAAAACACGTTTATAGAACTGTATTGATTATAGTACTTACATAAATATAATGTTGCTTTGGAATATATTGTTTATCACGGTTGCTACATTTATTATGTGTTTTCTGCGTATGCTTACAGAACGTCTTAGTTCTTCGTTGCATAGATGTCTTAACAGAAGCACATCTGTTGGCGAGGTGTCTTAGTCAGTTCATCGTTACTCTTAGTTACTTCATCGTTATTAATTTACCCTTCTTGTATTGTCTACGTCGGTCCTTCATTTTTATTCTCGTCATCACTGCCATCAGTAAATTCTTGTACCATTTAAATAGTCATGACACGTGATACTGTTACTTACGTTCGTCCTTACTAATCCATTGACATGTCCGTATCATCGACATTTACACAACCTGGAAGTTTCTTGATAACAAATGTTAAAACTGTTTCTTCTTGTGGATCAATAACACGATCAATAACACAATCAACAGGTTTCCTTTATCTGCGGACTTTATTACATTTCTCACTTAACGTTTCTTCTTTTTATTCGTCCCATGATTTGGCTATCCAGTACACAACTTCAGCAGTTTCTCGGGACTGGAGATCGTTTAAAACTTTATCTATTAAACCTGATTTTCGTCACACTTTTAAAGGCTTTGGACTTGCAAAATGATAGAGATATCTTATGCTTTCTTTTTGGCATGTTTACATCAGCTTGTAGCCTCGGTAATTTTTTGTTGTTTCATATTTTAATTTTTTTTTTATTTTGTTGTCATTTTACAGATTTTTTCATTTTTATCTATTTTACAATTCGACCAATTTATTTGATTTTACCATCTGATTTCTTGGGTCTAATCTGATCCATTTTTTGGATTTAGGAAAGAGATCTTAAACACGATATTAGTTTCCAGTTTCTAGGTATTTTTGTAGTTATTTGTAGTAATTTTTCGTCCGACTTAATATAGTCTACTATGTTTTTCTTCTCTCTAATCCAGTCTCATGTACATAGGAGTCGAAGTTTCAGCCTCTTTTGATATGTCTCTTTCGATTAAATCGAGATTATCACCTCAACAGTTCAACAGTTGACGAAGTGGAAACACTTTTTTGATCCATTTCGACTGGGAGAATCCAAAGTTATTATGAAATAGTTTATGGGTGGATGACCTGGGTTGTCAAAACTGGAGTTCGGTTTGTACGCCTTTTTCGCTTGTCAAATTTACGACTTCACCCTCTTCAATTGCTGTTGTTTCCTCTTGTACGCATTTTTCGTGCCACCGTGAGAACTTCTGTGTTGTGATAATTGGGGTTTGTTTTCGCCAAAGCTCGGTTTATGCATAGAGCTCTTTTGTAGTCTGCAAGAAATTCATTGACCTCTGAAGAATCTTATTTTTTCGTTGTAATTGCCCAACCTGTAACTGAGACTTATTGTTATCTATTGTTCGATAAATTTTTTTAATAGAAAGAAATGTCATTTTTAGTTGTCTACTATGTAAACCTACTGTCTAATACATTGTGTCACAATGTACCAAACTTACGGCTAATCTTAATTGCTACACTTCTGCCATGTTTGTTTTTAAGTAAGAAGCATTACTTTATTTTCAATTTTTTTGTAAAGTACAAAATCAGATACCTTATACCCACGACCAGTGACTTTCCATAGTGCTGACAAATTTAAATTTTAATAATAATATAAATAATTATTTCAACGTAATAATATAATTTAAGTGAAGAGGCTTGATTGCGTGTCGACCAGTGTAACCTCATCTACAGATAACAAATGTATATTTTAAAAAAGTTCTACTGCTGACTGATGCACAATCAGCGCCCACCTTTAACTCTAGTAGACACAAACTTTAAATTTAAAAAGTACTTTCGCTTGGTAATGTAGAGGCCTTATTACCAAGGTCATGCTTACAAGACATTTTGCAAAAGTTTGATATAAAGCTATATAAACTTTTTTTATACAACAGCTGGAGCTAATGACTGACGCTACCAATCAGCTGTTTGAAACTACAGTGTAATCTAGGTAATCCGAACAAATTGCTTTTAGATTTTTTACATAAGCTATAAAGCCATTATATCCGTGACATAGTAGGCCCAGTGGGGATGTTAGTAACATGCTGTGCGTACCATAGGAGTGTCCCTTGATGACTTAATAAATATGTCCCTTGTATTATAAACCCCTTCTGGCTAAGGGTTGCGTCTCAGGGTGTCCTCAGAGAATCAAACATGGGCAAATTGTCCGCAAAGAGATTCCGAAAATGTTGTTAAAGAAATAAAATTGCTTCATTTGTCATAAACATTATTACATGGAAATTCCTTCCAGAGATATAAAAAAAAACGATTCACGTAAAACCTTTTCACTAAACTCAGAAGTTTTTATCCGGTCGATATTTGTAACGGAGCTAATCTTTTATGTTTAATAATGTAATTGTGGTAGTAATGCTTCACTAAATTATTGCAGTTTTTATCTGTGTCTAATTTTAATTACAAATTTCTTGCTGTATAGCAAAGCGGTGACCCGGCAGTTAAAGTATTTCCGGTCTGAAATAGTTTAGATTATCAAGGCCACTGCATCATTATGTAGTAGCATGCTACTGTACAGCTGTCACTAATACACTGGCTGCAAAGTGTTGGTATATATTGTCAAACGTTTATTCAAGGAAATCATTTTATGAACGGAACAAGCATATTTGTTTATTAACAGGCATACTAGCAGGCATCTAAGTCTCAACTTGGCAATATGAATAGACATTACTTTTAGTTGAAGTCCGTGTATTTGGTTAGTTGAAATGCACGTATTTGGTTAGTTGAAATGCGCGTATTTGGTTATTTAAAGTCCGTGTATTACGATTATTCAAATGTCGAGTATTTGGTTAATTAACGGCCGCGTAAATTGTGTGTGTAGATTTTGGTTAATGCATTTTTTAAGTTTGATAGGTAGCTATATTGTGCGATTCGTTAATTACTTTAATATTTAGGTCTCAGTATTTTATTAAATCTAAAATTGTTTTAAATATAATCACTACATCATATTACTATCGTTTTGTAAATTACACTTAATGTTTAAAACGATGTTTAAGTAGATTATTACAATTATGATAAGATACATACATACATACAAATATACATTTATATATACACAGATTAGAAGAAAAAAATATGTAAGGTATTGGTATAGATAAAATTTTTAGTTGTTTTCAGTTACTTTATGGTTTTATGAAAAGAAACGTGACAAGTTTTCTTCTTTAAAACAATGTATTGTAAGTTGTAGTTCCTTGATGAAAGACTAGTTTACCTTTTACGTTGACTAGTTTACTTTAATATTAAGGTATCAGTATGCTGTTTACATCTAGAATCATTTTTAAAAACTTTTGAAAAACAATAAATTTATTTTATTAATTATCGTTTTGTAACTACACTTTTATTCAACACGATGTTTAAATATTTATTACGATAGTTATTTAAGTTTCAATATGTTGTAAAATCTGCAATTGTTTACAAAAATAATCATTGTATCATATTTCCCATAGTTTTGTAATTACACTTAATACTCAAAAAAGTGTTTAAGTATACTATTTACAATTATAATAAGATACTTTACGAACTACGATCTAAGCAAACCGAATAATATTCCTGCATTACATTTACTTTAATAACGATAAAGTTAAACCGTAACATTTTGAGAAATAATTTAAAGGTAGTAATAATAACTACTAAGATTAGATATTTATAGATATATTACTTCCCATTTATTAATTTAAAGTTGTGCGTTGAACGCCTGCGGAGCGGCATAACGATAACCAGCAAATTACTTTCAGTTGAAGTCCGTGTGTTAGGTTAGTTGAAATGCGCGTATTTAGTTAGTTAAAGTCCGTGTATTACGATTATTTGAATGTCGCGTATTTGGTTAGTTGACAGCTGCGTATGTTGGTTAGATGAACTTTGGTCATTTCAAGTAGCCCCGAAAAAATATATACAAAAAAAGGAACAAAAACTTATACAAAAAACTCAATAAAACTAAACATTTAAAATCGAAATGATGATAATGTAGTAACGAGACTATCAGAGAATTTATATTCTAGTAAGAAACTTAAAACTAAAGTTGACTTTTAAATTAATTTTTGAACTAAAATTTAGGTAATTTTCAGAAAGAAACCTTAAGCACTTCGTCAAAATTAGTTCTACAGAAAATAAATTAATGCCTATCATAAAACAACATTTATGGCTTCCCTCTTTTATTACTCGGAGGATTTATAAAACCAATCCTCCACAACTTCAACACTTAATATAAACTTTCGGCAATATTAATTTATTAAAGGGTAATGCGACCTTATAATATGTAACTAAGGTCGGAATACAGCAAGTAGTAGTGGGTAATGTTCACTACATGTGCTTATAATAATTATTTTATAGCAGTGGTTTATTACAATTTAATATTAGTTAACCCCTTAATATAAGCCACGTAAAGGAGATGTTCAAAGGTTTAATATAGTGATCTGGGATGTTTTCCTCAAGGAATATTATGCTAATAGAAGACGGACACAGAGAGTGTGTCGTAGGAAGCATTTCTCAATGCTTGCTATTTTAAATATAAATGTGGTACCACAAAGGTTATATTAGGGATTCCATATCCATTGTGAACGGACAAAGTAGGTCTCATAATATAATACTAAATCCCAGGGAAGGCTTGGAGATTGGTCTACCAGAGAGAGGTGTAAGACCGCAGCGTAAAAATCGCTGGTAATAATTACACAAGAATCGTAAATAGTTAATAAAGTTAGACATAAAGGCATTAATAACTGGCAGCCATCGCTCTGCGCTTACCGCTGGGAACTCGTCAGACGAGAAGTTTTAATCCTACGTATAACCATGCATTGTTACAACAGGTGGAGGCAGCCATAAAGGATCTGCTATAAAGCATTTATTAATGAGTTCTGGTACAGCCGGCGCAGCGTTTCCGAACTTTGGTAAATTAATACAGCATCGGATAACGATAGGGTTTCTGCTGAGCGATTAGCAAGAGGTTATTTAGGGACGAGCTGGAAGACTTTAATGTTCGGGAGTAATTAATAAAGTAAACGATGCGCATCTATTTCAAGGCTTTTTTACTTGCCTAAAGGAAAACCTGTGTGCGATATACCATTATCTTATTTCAAATATATTATTTATTTCTAATTTTAGACACGTTTTGTGTAATAAAATATATATGTACATTCAGTAAAAAGTTATATAAATTCTTTTGATACACATTATGCTGTACTTAGACTATACATACTGTTACACATATTATATTTTATATATATATATATATATATATATATATATATATATATATATATATATATAGTTATATGGTGGACACCACCAAAGCGTAGTGTTTATATATATATATATATATATATATATATATATATATATATGTGTGTGTGTGTGTGTGTGTGTGTGTGTGTGTGTATATATATATATATATATATATATATATATGTATATATATATATATATACATTCAGTAGAGTCTCGATAATTCGAGGCTAATGGGACCGAAATCCCCTCAGAATACAGCAAACTCGGATTACACGGAAATACGTTCCTGTAAATTAGGAAAAACAAACAGACTTTTAAAATGACCTAAGACTCAATATATGATGTTATTTATTATTTGGATTAAAAAAATGATAAGTAAACCAAATGACTTCTTCGAGCTTAGAAATGATGTCAAAGATATGTTATAACGAAAATTTCATCTTTTCGCTAGACATTCTTACAACTTTTGCATAAAATGTGACCAGCACTCTATATACTGTATTTCCAGCAAACACATTTTAATTGTGTGCTGGACTTGTTACATTACTGATATTTATTTTGTCAGAAATTGAGTTTTTAATACATTTGTTTAAAGTCAGATCTAAAAAGGTCAGAAAGTTTATGTCCATTTAGAATATCAAGAGCTGTATCTGAAATGTAAATTTATCCAATTGAAGCGGTGCAAGAAAATTCGGAATCAATATGTCGAAGCTTCAGGGTAAATCCTGGGCCCTAAGTTAGTTACATTGTTAGTTAGATAGGCCTATATTATATGCTGAAACCCCAGGGTAAATCCTGAGCCCTAAGTAAGTTACATTGTTAGTTAGATAGGCCTATAATATATGCCGAAACCCCAGGGTAAATCCTGAGCCCTAAGTTAGTTACATTGTTATTTAGATAGGCCTAAGATATGCCGAAACCCCAGGGTAAATCCTGAGCCCTAAATTAGTTACATTGTTAGTTAGATAGGCCTAAGATATGCCGAAACCCCAGGGTAAATCCTGAGCCCTAAATTAGTTACATTGTTAGTTAGATAGGCCTATAATATATGCCGAAACCCCAGGGTAAATCCTGAGCCCTAAGTTAGTTACATTGTTAGTTAGATAGGCCTATAATATATGCCGAACCCCAGGGTAAATCCTGAGCCCTAAGTTAGTTACATTGTTATTTAGATCGACCTATACTATATGCCGAACACCAGGGTAAATCCTGGGCCCTAAGTTAGCTACATTGTTAGTTAGATAGACCTATACTATATGCCGAACCCCAGGGTAAATCCTGGGCCCTAAGTTAGTTACATTGTTAGTTAGATAGGCCTATAATATATGCCGAAACCCCAGGGTAAATCCTGGGCCCTAAGTTAGTTACATTGTTAGTTAGATAGGCCTATATTATATGCCGAACCCCAGGGTAAATCCTGGGCCCTAAGTTAGCTATATTGTCAGTTAGATAGACCTATACTATATGCCGAACCCCAGGGTAAATCCTGGGCCCTAAGTTAGCTATATTGTCAGTTAGATAGACCTATACTATATGCCGAACCCCAGGGTAAATCCTGGGCCCTAAGTTAGCTATATTGTTAGTTAGATAGGCCTATACTATATGCCAAACCCCAGGGTAAATCCTGGGCCCTAAGTTAGCTATATTCTTAGTTAGATAGGCCTATACTATATGCCGAACCTCAGGGTAAATCCTGGGCCCTAAGTTAGCTACATTGTCAGTTAGATAGACCTATACTATATGCCGAACCCCAGGGTAAATCCTGGGCCCTAAGTTAGCTATATTCTTAGTTAGATAGGCCTATACTATATGCGGAACCCCAGGGTAAATCCTGGGCCCTAAGTTAGCTACATTGTCAGTTAGATAGACCTATGCTATATGCCGAACCCCAGGGTAAATCCTGGGCCCTAAGTTAGCTACATTGTCAGTTAGATAGGCCTATACTATATGCCGAACCCCAGGGTAAATCCTGGGCCCTAAGTTAGCTATATTGTTAGTTAGATAGGCCTATACTATATGCCGAACCCCAGGGTAAATCCTGGGCCCTAAGTTAGCTATATTCGTAGTTAGATAGGCCTATACTATATGCCGAACCCCAGGGTAAATCCTGGGCCCTAAGTTAGCTATATTGTTAGTTAGATTGGCCTATACTATATGCCGAACCCCAGGGTAAATCCTGGGCCCTAAGTTAGCTATATTGTTAGTTAGATAGGCCTATACTATATGGTATAACCAAGGGTAAATCCTAGGCCCTAAGTTAGCTACATTGTTAGTTAGATAGACCTATACTATATGCCGAACCCCAGGGTAAATCCTGGGTCCTAAGTTAGCTATATTGTTAGTTAGATAGGCCTATACTATATGCCGAACCCCAGGGTAAATCCTGGGCCCTAAGTTATCTATATTGTTAGTTAGATAGGCCTATACTATATGCCGAACCCCAGGGTAAATCCTGGGCCCTAAGTTAGCTATATTGTTAGTTAGATAGGCCTATACTATATGGTAAAACCAAGGGTAAATCCTGGGCCCTAAGTTAGCTACATTGTTAGTTAGATAGACCTGTACTATATGCTGAAACCCCTGGGTAAATCCTGGGCCCTAAGTTAGCTACATTGTTAGTTAGATTGACCTATACTATATGCCGAACCCCATGGTAAATCCTGGGCCCTAAGTTAGCTATATTGTTAGTTAGATAGGCCTATACTATATGGTAAAACCAAGGGTAAATCCTGGGCCCTAAGTTAGTTACATTGTTATTTAGATATACCTATACTATATGCCGAGCCCCAGGGTAAATCCTGGGCCCTAAGTTAGCTATATTGTTAGTTAGATAGGCCTATACTATATGGTAAAACCAAGGGTAAATCCTGGGCCCTAAGTTAGTTACATTGTTAGTTAGATAGGCCTATATTATATGCTGAAACCCCAGGGTAAATCCTGGGCCCTAAGTTAGTTACATTGTTAGTTAGATAGGCCTATATTATATGCCGAACCCCAGGGTAAATCCTGGGCCCTAAGTTAGCTATATTGTCAGTTAGATAGACCTATACTAAATGCCGAACCCCAGGGTAAATCCTGGGCCCTAAGTTAGCTATATTGTCAGTTAGATAGACCTATACTATATGCCGAACCCCAGGGTAAATCCTGGGCCCTAAGTTAGCTATATTGTTAGTTAGATAGGCCTATACTATATGCCAAACCCCAGGGTAAATCCTGGGCCCTAAGTTAGCTATATTCTTAGTTAGATAGGCCTATACTATATGCCGAACCTCAGGGTAAATCCTGGGCCCTAAGTTAGCTACATTGTCAGTTAGATAGACCTATACTATATGCCGAACCCCAGGGTAAATCCTGGGCCCTAAGTTAGCTATATTCTTAGTTAGATAGGCCTATACTATATGCGGAACCCCAGGGTAAATCCTGGGCCCTAAGTTAGCTACATTGTCAGTTAGATAGACCTATGCTATATGCCGAACCCCAGGGTAAATCCTGGGCCCTAAGTTAGCTACATTGTCAGTTAGATAGGCCTATACTATATGCCGAACCCCAGGGTAAATCCTGGGCCCTAAGTTAGCTATATTGTTAGTTAGATAGGCCTATACTATATGCCGAACCCCAGGGTAAATCCTGGGCCCTAAGTTAGCTATATTCTTAGTTAGATAGGCCTATACTATATGCCGAACCCCAGGGTAAATCCTGGGCCCTAAGTTAGCTATATTGTTAGTTAGATTGGCCTATACTATATGCCGAACCCCAGGGTAAATCCTGGGCCCTAAGTTAGCTATATTGTTAGTTAGATAGGCCTATACTATATGGTATAACCAAGGGTAAATCCTAGGCCCTGAGTTAGCTACATTGTTAGTTAGATAGACCTATACTATATGCCGAACCCCAGGGTAAATCCTGGGTCCTAAGTTAGCTATATTGTTAGTTAGATAGGCCTATACTATATGCCGAACCCCAGGGTAAATCCTGGGCCTTAAGTTATCTATATTGTTAGTTAGATAGGCCTATACTATATGCCGATTCCCAGGGTAAATCCTGGGCCCTAAGTTAGCTATATTGTTAGTTAGATAGGCCTATACTATATGGTAAAACCAAGGGTAAATCCTGGGCCCTAAGTTAGCTACAGTGTTAGTTAGATAGACCTGTACTATATGCCGAACCCCAGGGTAAATCCTGGGCCCTAAGTTAGCTATATTGTTAGTTAGATAGGCCTATACTATATGGTAAAACCAAGGGTAAATCCTGGGCCCTAAGTTAGCTACATTGTTAGTTAGATTGACCTATACTATATGCCGAACCCCATGGTAAATCCTGGGCCCTAAGTTAGCTATATTGTTAGTTAGATAGGCCTATACTATATGGTAAAACCAAGGGTAAATCCTGGGCCCTTAGTTAGTTACATTGTTATTTAGATATACCTATACTATATGCCGAGCCCCAGGGTAAATCCTGGGCCCTAAGTTAGCTATATTGTTAGTTAGATAGGCCTATACTATATGGTAAAACCAAGGGTAAATCCTGGGCCCTAAGTTAGTTACATTGTTAGTTAGATAGGCCTATATTATATGCTGAAACCCCTGGGTAAATCCTGGGCCCTATGTTAGCTATATTGTTAGTTAGATAAGCTTATACTATATGGTAAAACCAAGGGTAAATTCTGGGCACTACGTTAGCTACATCGTTATTTAGAAAGACCTATACTATATGCCGAAACCCAGGGTAAATCCTGAGCCCTAAGTTAGTTACATTGTTATTTAGAAAGACCTATACTATATGCCGAACCCCAGGGTAAATCCTGAGCCCTAAGTTAGTTACATTGTTATTTAGATCGACCTATACTATATGGTAAAACCCCAAGGTAAATCCTGGGCCCTATGTTAGCTATATTGTTAGTTAGATAGGCCTATACTATATGGTAAAACCAAGGGTAAATCCTGGGCCCTAAGTTAGTTACATTGTTATTTAGATCGACCTATACTATATGGTAATACCCCAGGGTAAATCCTTGGCCCTATGTTAGCTATATTGTTAGTTAGATAGGCCTATACTATATGGTAAAACCAAGGGTAAATCCTGGGCCCTAAGTTAGTTACATTGTTATTTAGATCGACCTATACTATATGGTAAAACCCCAGGGTAAATCCTGAGCCCTGAGTTAGTTACATTGTTAGTTAGATAGGCCTATACTATATGTTCAAGCCTCAGCGTAAATCCTGAATCCTGAGTTAGTTATATTGTTAGTTACATTAGCGTATAGTATATGTTCAAGCCTCAGCGTAAATCCTGAATCCTGAGTTAGTTATATTGTTAGTTACATTAGCGTATAGTATATGTTCAAGCCTCAGGTTAAATCCTGAGCCCTGAGTTAGTTATATTGTTAGAGGACCTTCGGAAACGAAGCGACGCCAAGCAAACTCAAGGAAGTCTGTAATTGAAGTAACTTGCGTGTGTCGGTGTTTTCCCTGAAGCAAGTCTTGGTTTAGTGTAGAGGCTGGTCGTTCAATCAACTACCTTGTCAGAGACATCCTCTGCTCTGTGACGTAATTATATGCTCTCCTTTGGGATGTATCAAGACCATGGGGGACGGGGCTAATTTATCCTTCGAGACTAACAATGCCGTTTTGTTCAGAAATCTTGTGCAATCGGTTATTTGTCCTTCTTCATTATTAACACTTGAAGTAAAATTATATGATTTAAGTCATTTTAATTAAAATCCAATTAATTTTTGTCTACAATTTTTATAACTCAAATGCGATATATATTCAGACAAATAAACGACTGCAGTAAAAAGTAAACCACAGGACTGAATGATTATTGCAAGAAGGGATCTCGAAGAAAATGTATAGGATTATGTAAGGCACACACGAATGGTACGAAATAGAAAAAAATAACGGTATCCAATCATAATGGGGGTTGTCCAAAACGCATCAGGCGGGAGACTATGAAGCAAACAATAGGAAAGAAGAAACAATTTTTATAAATTAATAAACTTAAGATTTAAAGTTACCATACTCAGAAGGTCAGTAACATATGATACCGTTTGTTTGGTACAAGTTGCCACTAATGATTATATATATATATATATATATATATATATATATATATACATGCTATGTTTGTTAATGTACGCTTCAAAAACGTACAACGTTCTGCAGCGATTGAGCTCAAAATTTTATACGAAAAACAACCCACTTGAGAAATTGTTTTTATCAATTTTCACGTCAATATCATACCTGCGACTTTGAAAGAAGCCTTTTTTTACGGCCAGCTGTGTACCAGCGAACACTCGTCAAACCAGATAATGACGACCAAAAAAGCATGAGAATTATTACTTGTTCGCAATTATATTGTTATACCGATGTATACACTTGCACCCCATTCAGATTAGTATGCAATCTGAACTAAATACTCACCGTAATGGAGGTACTTTTGTGTGATCTTGTCTTGATTGAGCTGCGCCATTCGCCAAATCGTAAGAAGAGGTTATTTTTGATGTGGCACCCACAAGAGAAACGACGGATTTGATGTGGATTTGAGCCGTGAACTGAGATACAAAATCCGTGATCTGTAATAATATGTCCATTCAAGTATTCCCAAAAGTTATGCGTGAAGACAAGGCTATTTATGATCGCATTATAAAAATAATATATGTGACGAAGTTGTGGGAAACTTCATCTTGGAGCCACCTGGAGGTACTGGGAAAACGTTTCTTATAAGATTACTGGCAACATTCAATATAAAAGTGGGATAGCCTTAGTTAGCTTTTGAAGTATTGCAGGATTAAAATTCAATGAAACCTATTTTTTTCCCTCATTTATCATCCATGCATCTACAATGAACCACAGAAAAGCGTGAGAGGGTACATCTAGTGTTGTTATATATTTGTTTTGAACTTATAGACTTAGAACTTATAGAACTTAGAAAGTACAATTTCTACACCGGAACTTCACAGAAAAGAGGTCTTTCAGGACAACCCTGGGCAGCAGAGAAAGGCATGAGATCATAACGGAAGACACGGGCAAAGAATGAAATAAGATATAATGAATATGAATGCTGTAAAATCGAAACTAACAAAAACTCTAAACAGAATAACATTAAACATACTATAAATGCAGGCGTAATTCAGTTCTTGCAGTGCTACTATGGTAATCTCCTATTTCTAGTACTAGGAGAAGATTATGGCCTCAACTTAGTTAACCTTAATTCCTTCTACCTTCGTCTTCCTTCTTCATACAAAGGGATGTAAAAATTAGAAATTTCTTTGCAGTTCCGATAAAGAGTAGGTATACATCATGTACGCCAACCACTGATCCCTCGTATATCCTGTACCATAACGTTCAATTACTCTATAATTTGTAATTATATTCTTTGACAGGAAGAAAAATTTATGATTAAATAAAATAAAGATATAAAGAAACAAAGATAATTCATTAACGTCTTTAAATAATGAATGAATGCAGTGAAAGAATGGAAACATAAAAAATAAACACTTAGAAAAAACGTATAAATAACGCTACCATAAGCTAAGTTATAGAGGGTACAGGTACTACGGATTGCTGTAAAACCCTTTCTCGACCCTTCGCCCTTTGCCCACAATATCTAGACGCAAAGTTACTTTGACAAATTGGAGCGTAACGCTTGTAGCTAAAGGTAATATGCCACATAAGATGACAGTGCAAGATAGGAGTTCACCCTGATATCAGCATAAAGGCGTCCCGTGGGATAAGATTGTAGATCCTGTATGCAGGATGTAACACAAAACGCAGGGGATTTATCTTGGGTTTCGTTTGAAAAGATTACATTTACGGGAGACTATATGTTTTGTCATTTTAAACCGGGAGGATGTGCGTGAATAATATTTTATTCATGGAATTAACAGCGCGATCAATTTTGCAATCAATACTGATTATAAATAGCCATCACCGCTTCTCTAACAAACCCCACCGCTAGGCAGATACATTCTAGAGCTCTATGATATATTTCGATATTAGTTTTATAAATACCATAACATTAGGCTTACAGAAATATTGCCATTACTTCCCGATATGTCGTTTATTTTTTAAAGTAATTAATTTTTATTATAGTGAATTCGTTCTGAAATTCTTTTAAAGCATCGCTCATTGGTTTCAGAAAAACTTATGTTTTCCAGTAACCATTTGCACAAGCCCTTGGAAAAGGGCAGATTACATTTTGACGCTACCATAAGCTGCCATAATTTCCTTTTAACAGAGTGGTGCTTTCACTAACGTTTATCTGAATGTTGCGTGCCTTTCAGTATTCGCTGTAGTATCCTTTTTTGGATTTATGACTGCTTTCAATTTTGGCTGGAAACCTTTGTGTGCGTAGTTTTGATTTTTGTCTTTTTATTCTTCGCAGAAAAAAATAACCTTCATTTGATTAGGATTTTGTCTTGCTTTCAGTCTTCGCTGGAAAACATAATGTAATTATGTAATTATATTGATTGCTTTAAGTTTTTGCTATAAATCATATATTCGTTTAATTGTTAGCTGGCTTTCAGTCTTCGCTGGAAGTAATAGTGTAATGTGTTTGATAGTTATTGGCTGCTTTAATTCTGTGCTGAAACCCTAGTTTGATTGGCTTCAATCTTCATTTGCAACCTTGTTGTCTATTGTTGGCTGTCATACAGCTTTCACTGCACACACAAGCACCCTTTAATTGCTTACTGTTTTCATTTCCCCTGACACAATAATGTTCCTTGTTTCACGGTTTACTGGCATTTAGTCTTCGGTAGACCTCTAAGTGTAATTAGTTTAATTGTTGGCTTCTTTAATATTTTTTGGAAAGATTTTTATGGAATATTTTTACGATTGGGCAGGACTTTTTATGTTTCTTAAAGTTTCATTTTCTCTCTCTCAGAACATAGTTATATATATCTACGTTTGTGCGCGCACGTGTGCGTGTTTGTTCTCTTGCAAATAAAAAAGTATTCTTCTTTTGAAAACCAAAAGGCTACATTTATCATGAAATTTATGGTAAAAAACTAATAATTTGTTATTTGCCTGAAAAAACATTGAAAATATCTAAACTTACTAAAACATTTTCTATATTGTAACCCAAAATACGTAGCCCCCACTCATTACACTCTGAAAGTAAACCTGAAGCAATAATGTGTGGCGGGAAACATTTTGTATTCTGTTGGCTTGCATACAGCTCTTATTTTCTAAGTAACTGAGGGACGAAAGTTTGCTGCCTGGGGTTGAGCGAAGAGGCTATGCATTAGTGGAAGTTCACGTTATCCTATATTTACCTCAGGCGCGTCTAAACCCTGCCTTATAAATTTCAGCTGCAAGCCTATTTATTTCACCGTGTTGCTGAATTATCTCCAAACGTATCTGCGAGCATTAGTCTCATTGGTTTTACTCTACATGAGTTGCTTTACACTTGCATTGAAAGTAGGCCTTCCGATTAGAATTAAGGGATAGGTTTCATGTAATATAAATTTCTAAATGTTGTAAAATGTAGACACAGTCAGTAGCTACAAACAAATGTTTCAAAAAATTCAAATAAATTCCTACTCATGCCAAACAAGATACATTTTATTTTATTTAGTTTTTAATAAATGATTACCATATGATTCTGTAAATACATATGTCAGAATCACAATATTAAATGGCAAAATAGATAGCGACATTAAAAATTAAAAGTAATTAATTTAATTTAATAATTGAAATAATATTTGAAAAACATTTATGTTAACACTAAGTGCCATTCACTACAAGTTTAAAAAAATGTAATTAATCTTGAGTGGATTAATAAAAAGCATTTTTAAATACGATTGAAAATTAGAAAAAGAGAAAGAAATATATGTAGGGAGAATGGTAACTATTAGTAGGAATTATATAAAACGCATTTAAATCTATGAAAAGTAATTAGTAATACTACTTTCTATTACTATTTAGTTGGTTATATAATTTATAGTTTAATTTTAGGTAATGATAGAACCGTTTAAATATTTTAAATATAACGAATGCTACGTTGGTATAGTAACAATGCGAAAGAAAACAAAATTAAAAAAACAGATGTACTACCGCTAAAAAGTACTAACGGAAAAGATTACTCAGCTACGCGGGAAAAAGTATGCAAGTAATGAGACCAGAAGTTAAAAGAC
>JBAIZL010000004.1:135609731-135749731 GCA_036971475.1 Prosapia bicincta | reverse complement strand
TTTATTGGATGAAATGTATTTTATTAACGATTGGATATTTGTAGAAAATATATATCAGGCGAGTGTGCGCTAATAGAAGGAATTTGAAAAAAGGTTTTAACTAAAAACCCTTTACCCCATACTATGTAACTGAATTTTCTTGGGGTTACATAGAATGGTGAAACTAGGTTACTGATTGAAAGAACGAACAAAATATTCATTTAAATTATTTATTTAAGTAAAACGTTTTAGGGGCTTAGAAACCTCTGAGGTATACGCATGTTACCTAATCTATAATGTTACTGCTCTTGGCACAGTTAAATGCATTGTGTTTTCACCTATCTCGATTCGTCTTACCTTGAACAAATTTCATGCACTGTTGAAAGTTATTTGGAACTGCAGCGAGCCCCCTTATATCCGAGAGTGATGTAACCAATGCCAGCCAATTGCTTTCGATATAGTATGTACATACCGTTGGTTTTTACCGACAACATATACACTAGGACACATTAAACCACTTTGAAAATAGGTTTAGAAAAGTGATGTATAACAAATTTAGATTTCCTATGTAATAGTTTCAGTAATCAAGCTGACACGCATTAAAAAGTTTCATAAAATTGAAATGTAATATGCTAAAGGATGCATCTCATTTCTTATCTTTTATTCCACATGTCAGGCGATGTTAGCAGAAACACACTTACCAGAAACACATTAAAAATTAAATTTTTATGTAAATGAAACATTAATTATTAAGCTTAAAGAAAACTCAAAGAAAACACTTTAATTATTATTTTACGTAGGAATAATTATTTACACATTTGTAGATTCCAGTAGTATCGTAAAATTGATCATGGTGATTACATAAGCTTTGTTAACACTACAGTGTCATCTCACAGATTTTGAAGTAAGTCTTTGACAGAACAATTTCAAATACTTCTGCAATACCGTATCAACAGTTTAACATTATGGATGTGAAATATTGTTTTTCATCGTTTCCTTCTTGGTTGTGGATATATCTCATTTTAACGTAACCTTCTCCAGCTCTACGACAGGAATTTGCATTTCTTAAATGTGAACCCCTGACTGAGACGCATCTATGGCCTACATTTCGTGTCGTTAGACTTAAGCTATCTTCAGGATAGCAATTCTGTAACACCTAGCCCATGGGAGGAGAAAATAAACCGTAAACTTTAAAATAAAGAATAAGAACCTTTAAATGGCGGTGAGTAGTGGTTTCGTCTACATCTGTTTCTATAAAGAGACTATTTAGTCTATCTACAACTGCAACTAATTATTACAGCAACTAAATATCTACATTCGGTTAGGTATAATCACAACATTTTATAAATATTGATTTAATAAAGTATACCTTAAGTGTAGATAGCCTTCAGTGTCATAGCATTGTTCTATGACACCCCTTTTCTAATTGAATTGTTGAGTATAAATTTTGTTTATAGCTAATTACTTAGGGAAGGATTTCCCAGAGACATGTGCCCTACTTTGCCTGTCGCTACTCACGAGTAATGCAGTATAATACATTACTCTGACGCGTTTCGCCCTACAGGGGGTAATTACTCTTTATCACGGATGTACCTGTTAACTGCTATGCGAAGTTATTTATTCTCACCTCAAAGCTTATTTGAGTAAATAAATACTTAGACAGATAGAAAACATCGTGGAAGGTAATGGAAAATTTGTATGAGGTCTTCCCATTATTCTCTTGGATTTATTTCATTTTAATGTGGTAGGCTTTACACAAAGCTCTTCATATTGTCACTATGCGCCCCTCCATGACGCTTGAATGCTATCATCCTCGGCTGTAATCTTTTTGCATCACGCTGTAGAAGGAACAAAGGTAATTATCGATATCTGGTGGTTATTTAAATACTCAGAAATAACGAAAATAATTGAAAATTTACTTAGTCAGAATAGCGATTGTGTCCAAAAGAACACCATTTCCCACCAAGTCAACCAAAGAAACGTTAAAAACTATGGATACAACATATTGTTTGACCTCGTTTAATCCTGGTGGTAGTTATATTTACCCTCAAAGGATACCTTCCGCCAGTTTTTCAACGAAAATTCGCATTTTATTTTATGTGAGTTCCAGGTTGAGGGGCACCTCAGGGCAAAGTTTCGGATCGTTATACTCGAGCTTTCTTCAGGACTAGAATATTGTAACGCTCGCTACCCATGGCAGGGAGAAAATAAAACCTATTCTTTATAATAAAAAATACGAATCTCAAATAGTGGTAAAAAGTGTTTTTGCCTACATCTGTTTCTACAAAGAGACTATTTCGTTTATATACAACTAAACTACTGTTTATTTGAAATAAATTTTTAAATTCGGCTAGAAATAATGAGTATATTTTATGAATATTGATTTAATTAAGTATTCCTGAAGGGTAGATAGCTACAGTGCCCCTCTTCTAGATTAGTTCTTGAGTATAAATTTCATTTGTAGCTAATTACTGGGAAAGATTCTCCAGAGACACATGCCCCACTTTCTATTTAAATCCAAAGAAAGGAAATCGTTTATATAATTGCTTTATATTATATTTATGTAAAAAATTAATACAATATAATGACATTCATTTAAAATTTGAAACAGATTTAGATCAAGATATAATTAGGGTCTTTGTATATATTTGTAAAAAATATATAATATTATAAAATAAAGGATATAAGATATTACCAAAACACCGTTTTTGAATAGAAACTTTTCCCCCAAGAAATCGTTCAAAACTACGAAGCCCCAAAGTCTTGGGATTTATGTATTCCCTAGGAAAGCATTTATAGAAATCTTCGCGTCACCTTATAAAGGCTTTCTCGTGGCTTTATCTGATGCCAGAATAATGGAAGGAGAGGGCTCCGGATATTGCGAAATATATCATAGGTACAGTTGAAACTTTATTTGTAAAAAATAGAAAAAAACATTTACAACTTTTAGTTTCGTTTCACTCAAACCACAATGCAAAACAACAAGTACATTAAATTTACAAGTACAGTCATATAGGTGGGTAAAGTCCTACAGGATCTCGCAGTAGGATCCCTAGAGATGAGCATTCCTGAAAGTGTCTTTGAACCGGTAGAAATACGAGCTTAAAGGGGGCGAAAGAGAAGAAACAAGTTAATCAATACCTGTTGAAGGTTTAATAGTTTCACATTAACGCTGAAAACGTCGCACAGTTGAATACGCCACGCTTTGTTGGAATGTTCGTATTTATTGAGGTTGTTAAAAATAATTCTCAAGAGAGTTTTATTCTTTAGAGATATTGATATTTGCTCCATGATCTGTGAATTAGGGACATCGCTTTATGTCCCGATTAGAAAACGGAATTGAAATTTTAAATCTAAAGGGAATGCAATGTATTTAATCTAACGATTCTTATCCCCCTTTATCTGTCTCAAAGCCCCGAGAAGGAAGAAATTTGGATTTCTTTCTTCTTGCGTTTGTTGAAGCTCAACTAAGATGTAATATTTTTCGACAGACTACATTATATAAATTAAAACTAAAAAACGAATATAAATCAAGCAAATGTTTACAAACTTAATGTGTCTTTATAAAAATCACTACACAGTACACACACACCAAGCAGCAAGTTAGGGTAAATTTGGATGAAAAAATAATAAAATTTCCTAACGTAACCGGATCTAACCAGTTGACAAGTGAATAAGCCTCCGATTTAATATAAATTAGTGCACTACTGCACAAAATTACTTTCACTTTAGCTTGCATTTATTGGTAGCTTACATTAATTTGTTTATGCTATTTTTGGTAAGCAAACCTCTCCTAATGTAAATTATAATTTGTAACTCTATTGTGTACTGTAACACTCAAGCCCTTTTTCCTGGGGTAAGTTTATCTTTTTATTTGAAATGTGATTATTAATTGTTAATTACCAACATAATTAATTACTTACCAGGGGACTAGTTCTCATGTCATAGCTCAGGCAGATACTGTCTGTCTATGGCAGTCTTCTTATCTTGAAGGTAGAACAAGGTTACTTGAAATGATTATTTAAAGCTTTAAAATACAAAGTTATACAATTTATTAATCATTTACAAATCACAAAAGAACAAATGACACCAATGTGTCGACTAATTAACTTTTAATTACTGCAAACTATTCCATACATTTTAATTACTTATTAACCTTTAAATTTTATATATATCGAGAAGATAGTAACTTAAGTTTTCCAATTTAATTTTAGAAATGAATATTCAAAGGACAATTTATACCGTTCATGTGTTGACCCTTTATCAATTAAAATTCAACTTAGTTAACATTAAAATACATTTTCTTTATTATTATCTAAAACGTACCTGGTTGTGCACATTACTTGTAAAACACTATAACACATACAATAATTATTGCATATCGATTTTGTACACTAATCACTGCACACCGCTTTTGGAATCAGCGCTCTTAAACAAAAATGATATAAATTTTTACTTATTTGAAACACGTAAATAATTGCTTCTGACTTCTTCTTTAGTTGCGTTATTAATCTTAGTACCGGCCTTATGATCTTGAATTTAGCATACTGCAAGCTACAAACTTTTAATTTATTTTCCGAGAAATGCCATGACGTCTGTTCCGTTCGGGAACGTCTGGGTGACTGGGGCTGCTACAAGGGTACGCCAACGGAATTTCCAACCCTTACTTATTATTTTTAATTTTTTTGTTGGTGCATCGGATCAGGCGATATCAGACCATGTTTACGTCACATAACGTGATGTGCTTATTACCCTAAGTTACTAACTCGTACGATATTTTACATTTTTACCCGCTAGGGGCGCTACTACCTACGCTAGTTTCACAATGTGCACCAATAAAACACAAATTTTCTTTTATATCGGGACGATATAATTATTAAACAAAAATTAAATATCTAAATGAATTTATATGTAACACCTTTTTTTTAAGAGTGTTACAGTACTTATATGTATCCTGCCAACGGGTTAAAAAAAATGAAAACCAATGAAAAAAAAACGAAAAACTACAAAAGCTAACAAAATATTTCAAATAAAACGCAAACGGATTGAGACGTATTCATAAAATATTTCATTATAAAGTAATGCGTCTTTTGTATTATAATACAATAGATAGTATATGTCTAATAGATAATGACTTAATTCCTTCTGACGCTAGATCAAAGATATTACAGCCGGAGTTACAACAGTTTTATGGAGGGGCGTACAGTGGAAGAGAACTGGATTGAAATCGGAATACATTAAAATAAATAGAATGGAATCCGAATAATAAGAAAACCTAATACAATTTGCCTATACATTTCCACGAAGATTTTCTATCTGGCTATGTATTTATTTACACAGAGAAGCAGTGATGTGAGAATAAATAACTTTGCATAGCAGACAACACCTAGAGCCGTGATAAAGTGTAATTACCCCCCGTAGGGCGAAACATGTTAAATTCTCAGACTGTTTTATACATCAACAGCTTCTGCCTCCGATATGTTTACACATATTACAAGATTTTTTGCTATTTTATACCAAAGCTATTTTATCATTGAATTTATCTAATCACACCGTGTGATGCAAGTCAGTGTTTTGACGATCATTATCATGTTTGTAGAAAAGTACTTACACTGATTCAACGCAGCCCTCCACCTATACAAAGATCTCTCAAGTCTGAGTGCACGGTTAACTGGTCACCACTGTACCACTCTCGACTCTGTGTTTGTATTTTGTTGGTTCAAGTAGAGCTCAATCAGTTTCTCATGCTAAGCCAAAATGGATGACCAACTGCAATATTGCATTTTATTTTACAAAATGTCAGAAATAAATGATGAACAAGAAATAATATTTGAAAACCCCTAAAGATTTCTTTTTCTGGTATCAAGCTTGAAGTTTAAGTAAAGTAGCCTACGTGATTGCGGCCTAAGAGTTGACCCCACGTCTACACATTGCCCGAGTGCAAATAGGATGAAAAGCTCCGCACATAAAGCTCCCCTCTTTATTCTTTAAAACTTTATTAACAACTTCGCGCCAGGATAAATATTTTCATTCCTAAGTTAATAAAGAAAACCTCTCAGACAGACACTCTAGAATAAAGCTTTCTAACTTTGAATTTAATTTCAGTGCCAGTCAAAACTACTTTAAATTACTATTATCAAATTTCTCTTCAATTCAGAAAGCGTCGGCCAAGTGTTTCTAAAATAACAGAAGTAGAAACGTGGCCATACCCTGTTTGGGAAACTAAAAAATACTAATATAGCAAGATAGGTTCGTTGTAGGTGCCTAAACTGCAGTGAAACATTACTTGGCAGTTGAAAAGGAATAATTTCTTAACTTAACTGACAGTTCTTAGAAAGGATAAAGTGTTTTTGCATCTACTTATTTCTGTGAGCCTAAACTCGATAAGGTAATGTTTATAAAAAACAAGTAGGTCTACATATCTGGGTTAACTAGTCAAAACGTTGAAAACATTTTGAGAATTTCTTCCCAAGCTGCTAAAATAGATGCCATATTAGAAGGCTGGGAAAAATTTCACCCATCGACTTCAAAGAATTAAAAAAATCTGTTATTCCTGGAGTTAAATATAATACATTCTTCTATTTCTTATATGCTTGATTTATTTTAGTGATGTAACAAACCTATGCTATAATCATTCTTTTTGTAAGGTATTTAATGCCACTCGTATTTGCGGTCCTGAGAAAAACTTGATGCAAAATATTTGCCATTCTAAAAATCCTAGTAAAGGTACTATGCAGTTAATTGGGATATGTTCAAAGTTTAAAAGAAAACATTTCCCCCTTCCCATGGGAGTTACAACTTTCATCCAAGGGCGGAGGCGCAAAACCATGAAGAACATCCCTAGTATTTGGATTTTCGTTTTAAGTTTCCTGAAATCTTCTTTTTAAGGGTTAGTTATAATTTTCTTTATTATTATGTTTTTTCATCCCTGCTTTTCTGCTTCAGGCTTCTTTTATTAAGAAAAGCCTTTCCCTGACGTCACAATGCCCCCCCCCCAATGATAGAATGCAAAGGTGAAGAGAGCGGTCGTGAGAATTCACCTCTACCATTTTACAAAAGCGTCGTAATACAGCAACCTTTCAAACACGAAATGGAAAATAATGAGGACTAAATTTCTGGGGAAAATTATTTATGAGGCTCTTTTGTTGTTGAAGATTGTTTGTTACAAAACAGAAATATTATTTATACGTTTACCACGTCATGCCAAAGATATTCCAAATTTAAAAATTCTATATACATTTTATTTCTTTAAGACATTAAAATAATAAAAATTACTACCAGGACAATGCAGTTTGCATGAAGTTTGTTTTTATCAAGGTATTATAAATATAGTTTATGAGAGTGTTAATATTTTATGATAAAAAATGTGAGTCACAGAGTAGGCGACAGAACTTAAATCAAGAATTTTGTTTACATAATAATGTTTCGTTAGATTTTATACAAATAATTGATAATAGAGTAACGTAGTTAATAGACAACCTTTATCGAAAATTTAAGTGAATAAATATACACTCTTCTTCCAACGAATTATTTCTTAAAAATCGTCAGAAGCGCTTAATAAAGTTTTCATGTAAAAAATTGTAATACAAATTTATAATTCAATACAATACATACTGTATTCAATAAATTGTATTGAATCCATTGTAGTCAGATTTATTAACATATAAATTATTATATTTTATTAAAAGATTAACCTATTGAATATTATTATTTCAATTCAATAATGTACATAACTTAGCTAACATAAGAGCTTGTTAGCTTGTTATGACAGCTGTTCTACAACATAATCTATAACATAAAAAAAGTTGTCGTATGGTATCTAGAAATCAAACGTTATTAAAAGACATTGATTAAATCTTCTCCATGCCAAAAAGTATCCAAAAGAATGTTCAATTAAATAATTCCATAAGGATTTTAATTTTAATATTACTTTCTTGTTCAATGTTTTTATTTTTACAAAAGAAGGAAAGCAAACTTTTATTGAACACATTTTTATTCACTTTTCTTATGTTTCTATTCAAAAACATTTCCCTAAAAAAAATGAACAATAACTTGTGTTTATATTTCCGTCCCAGTTTGCATGGGAATTGGAAATAATTGCAAATTTAAAAGTATTCCTGGTAGAGCTTGAGCATGAAAGTAAAGAAGTAACTCTGAAAGTGGCATTGGCTTTATTCTGGCTTTATTATTATCAACATGGAACAGTTCTGTTGGATTAAACGTTTTAAATTAAAGTTGTGTATTTTAAAGCAAAGACAACATTAAGAATATGCAATACCACAAGCACACTGGTGCAATATATTAGAACACAAAATATTGGCATTAATTAAAAATAAAAAAAATTATAATACAAAAATAACTAATATTACAAGTTACAGTACCTATGGAAAGTCAAGTTTGTAAATTATTGTACTTTAGATTGTAATTTTGTAATAAGATCCTCCGATGATGATGACATTGTTATCGAAATGTACATAAGGGTTTAATCTTATTAGTTTGTATTATTAGTTTGATTATATTTGTAATATTGGGGATTTTGCTAATATTTTAATTGTAGTTAAACATTAGGGAGTTTAATTGTGACAGTTATTTAATCCTCTTAACCCATTTAAGATGTAATAAACACTGCGAAGGTGGAGAGTATCATAACACATGTGTATAGCATAGCGTCACTGTGATTCTATCAGGTTAATAAACACGTGTATATGAACAATGCTTAGGGAATAGGATGGTAACGCAGATAGCTAGATGGAACTTTTCTAATTACTAGTCATCGTTGATTAGTAGGATGCCAAGGTGATTAGTAGGAAGAAATGACACGAGCAACCACAGGTTCTGGTAGCAGTGTTGCCAGATTTAGTGTAAAGTCTTGCCCAGTCACTGTAAGACGGCAATACACAGTTCTGTTTACTGACACTATGTTTAGTATTGCTTAAACCAAACTGAAAGAGTTGCAAACTTGGTTGTTTTAGATTAATCATACCCACTTTAAGCGTTTAAGAGAATGCAAATAGATTCCTGCAGACAGTAAAACAATACGAAAATCTAGAGTTGTGTATTTCTGAAGGCTTCGAAAGATTTCATGAATATTTCCTTACACAGAACGTTACATAAACATAACGCATCACAATCTACTTTGAAAATCATTTCCATTTTTCTGTATATTTTCCGTTTTCTGTCACAATTTATTCTTCGAATACTAAAACATCTATATTGACCTGTGTCTTTTATATCTCGCACTCCATGGTACTTGTCCAGTTTTTATTAGCTTTTATCGGTATTCTGGCTATCTCGTTCTCCTTAACGGCTCTATTTCTTACTTATTTTTGCTGCTTTTGTTCTCCTTAGTTTGGTTAAATATGTGTATTTTGTCTTTATCGTTCTGCATAACTCTTCCTGCACTAAAGCCTGAATCACCACTCTTTCACCCTAACTCCTTTCGAATTTGTATCTTTTGTCTCTTAATCGCTTTAGCTCTTAAGAGACTTTTGTTTTTATATTCTTATTTTCTTTGATATTTTTTTTCACATACATATACAGCTAAACGTGTGATATCTGCCTCTCGTGTTTGCTCCTCGGTCCATTTATTTTCCTTATTATTTCAGATTTAATACACACTTCATGCATTAGAGAACTCGATGCCATTTCCTTCTGAATTCATCGATTGTTTCATGGTTTTCTCCATAAATAATCTACTCCCATGAAACATAATGCACGTTGTAATATAGAATCTACGACGATTGTCTTCGATTCCTAGAAAGTACCTTTTTTCTGGTGATGATAACCCTCATTTCCGAGGCAGCAGTTATGCTTATATGTTACAGACATGGAACTGACTGACCACTGCTTGGATCAGTACACGACAAAAGGTAGGGATGATTTGGAGAATTATCAACCGCTTATCGATTTCTAAAGTTTTTTAATCAATGACCTAATTTATAGGCAATCTCCTACCTTTATCCATATGAAGCTTCATCTTGACCGGTTGCAGAGACTTAGACGTTTGAGATTTTCGGCTTATTTACTTTTTTGGTTCAGTGTTTAGCAGTGACAGCCCATAACGGGTTACTAATCTCATAATGATACGTGGAGCAGCCAATAGAAGATTTCCTTTCATCAGATTCGGTTCTAAACAAGAGAAACGAAATAGGTCTTCCTAAAAAGGCTCTAGTGAAAATATTGTCTGTTATTTTTATTGAATAATAGTGTTTTTCGATGTATTGAAAAGAGAAAAATATTCCTACTGTTGAAGGAAGAATGGAAAAGAGGCAAATAAGTTATGTAATAAGAAGCAAAACTCACCAGCAAGAGAAAGCACAATGTCTGATTATTTAGAGTTTGATGGTCGAACTATACTGCAAGGTATTTGAAAATTTACCTAATTTTACCTTTTTTACAATTATGCTTTTTACAATTTTGACGCGACATTTAATTAGTAATTAATAGGCTACGTAAGGAAACAGAATGACAGGCCTGGAGACTAAAACAATAGGCGGCCAACTAATCCCAAGAACAACATGTAGTTAATAACCCAATAATACCCAAAGCGGTACAGAATATCGCTTTCGCAGAGTGCTAAATATTCTTGAAAAAATTAGAAAGCTTATAAATACGTCTTACTACAGATACAATTTTTAATGATATCGCATTACTTGCTTTATTATACAACCTTGATTTTCATAAAATTCCAAGTATTTTCCGATTAAGGGAACCGACTTTAGTTTAGGAATGAATCCCCTAACTGTTTACTCGTTTCGCAAAATCATGTCTTTATCATTCTTAATCATTCTTTAAATATAAAAAAAAAACATTTCTTTTACTCACGTTAAAATATATATAAGATTATAAAACTGTACTATATAACCACGTGATTTATTTCATTGTTTTGATATGCTCTACATATAAAGTCATATGTACTAACTTTGTTTATATATTTGAGTATTTTATTCGTATGACTTATGTATTATTTATTGATAAAAACCAGTAACTAAAAACACATTTAAATTGTTACACTTGCCTACAGTAGCACTTACTTTCAAGGACGGCTAGTTCCAGAAATGTGTCCCATTGTCAACTCAGACCGTAACTCAGGACACATTTCCCGAGAAGGCTAACTTCAACAATATAAAGTAAGTGTTACTATAGGTAAGTGTAACAATTTACAAGTGATTAGTAGCTGCCGTGATGATGGAAGCAACAAATAGAGATCAGTATTTATATAACACAATGGTGAACGTGAATAAGCATGAATAAATACACTGCAGACTCAGACAAAAAGGGAGTTGTGTGTACGCTATGAAACCGATGTTAGTCGAAGAAGAGGATACCGGTGAAGAAAACAAACTAAAGAAAAGAATGTACAGTAAAATGACATGGTGTATACAGACATTTTAGTTAGTATGGAATGCCATTACATAACAGGAGATTTATATTGATTCATGCAAATATCGAGTCATTATAGCACACGTAGAAAATATATGCATTAGGTAACCTTAAAAAAAAACTTGCATATTGACCATAAACCAAAATCAATCCTTGAAAGCTTTATTTACATGTCTTTGTAGATGTAACTGACGCACATGTTCTGGATCTACCCACCTCATCTAAGTTGCCCTTAAGATGACACTATTTCGAAACGCGTATAACATTTTTGCACACATGGTGAATCTCTATTAATACTGTATAACAACTGTACTTAACATGAACCTCCAAAAGCCAAATAACACATCATTACTAAATATAAAAGAATTATATTTTGTTGTGGTGGAATTCAATACAAAATGTTTTTGGAAATATCATTATATTTTAAAAGAAAACCGACAAACAAATCAGGGAGTCAAACTGGCGATAGGAAGACCTTACTTTGTCTCCAAAATTTATTATCTTCCCTTCTATTTTTTATAGATGTTACCCTCTTTATCATCACCACATTTGTTATTTATTTAACTCTATGCGTTTTTGGAATTTATGTAAGAAAGGTAACTCTCTATTACTTTCTATTATAACAAAATAATCTGACTTCGATTTCAATAAATTAAAATTTTGAATGCTATTGAGTAATGTAGTTTCTATTTATATGGGTTATAATCTAAATAAAATTATGAATATGTATTTTTTTAATTTAAAGGAAAAGGACGCTTTCTGTCTGCCTGTCACTCTCTCTCTCTCTCTCTTTCTCTCTCTCTCTCTCTCAATATATATATATATATATATATATATATATATATATATATATATATATATATATAAATATTATATATATATATATATATGTATATATATATATATATATATATATATATGTGTGTGTGTGTGTGTGTGTGTGTGTGTGTGTGTGTGTGTGTGTGTGTGTGTGTTACGACGAGCAATTTCAGGTCACAGATTACTGTCGCAATAAATAAAGAAATTTTAGGTATTTTGATGGGTTATGTAAGCCAGATTTCGAAGGGGAAAGAAAAATAAAGGGATAATAAGAACACAGGCAAAAACATCGATCGATTTGGATCAGAAAAGGTTCTCGTGAGAAAACTAAACAGGAAACGACAAGTACATCACCTGACCGAAATTACGTTATTTTGAAGCCTCGTCATTGGTCGAAAACAGGGAGAGAGGAACCTGACGTAACCGTGACGGTTACGGAAAATAGACCTGGAGAGGGGAGCGTTACTATGGACTTCAAGCGGTAAGGACGTGTCGCGGGGCGCTCCGTTTTACAAGTTTTATATAGTTTGTAATTCGAAACAAAGAACGAGAAAATGCAGTGCTAAAAGCTCGTTGGGCAATCGCTGTAAATGTAGTCTCATGTGTTTTTGAAACCTTTTATGGGAGGAAACTAGTCCAAAAGTTGTTTCCAACTTTAACATCAGTGTAGCAGCGTACTCAAGAATTTTGTGTGTTTGCGGTGAACAATGTAAAATAAAATTAGAGTCAGTGAATTACTAAATGTCGAACAGTGCTTCAAAATTATAAAAAAGTGATCCGTGTAAAATTCAATTTCCATTAAACTTCAATTTCAAACAAAAAGTTTAAGAATAAACAGTGAAATCTAATTTATGAAGAGAAAAATAAAAATTTAAAGACGGAGAGTGAGAGAGCAAAATTTTAAAGTGTTTAAAACCAGGATCTGGAATTTTACTAGCCAGAAAGGACGCGTAGATGGAGGGGTGGCTTTGTTTCGGCCCAGAACGCTATCCAAAAAGGAGACGGCTTCGGGAGGGTTCTAAGATGGCCAACCAAGGAGAGAGGAAGGAGATCGAGACAATCTACCTAGCTAGAGGAGAGATTCTAAATGTAAAGGTCAGATTTTAGCTTATCTCTTTTTCAATTAAATTAAAATTTTATTTTAAAAATTTGTGAGATTTCATAAAATTAAATTTAAATAAATTTTGTTTTTAAAGATACAAAGATATCAAGCTATGGCTTTGTTTAATACATAAACTAGTGGAGGTAGTATTCAGTGGGGGTAAGTCCCACCACAAGATGGAGGACTCTACCCAAAAAGCCTTATAGTTTTGAAATAAAAATAATTTTTGGTAATTTGGAAATTTTAATATCGAGGGTTACAAATTGTCTAGAAAAGAAAGAAATTAAATCAAAGTTAGAAATTAAATAATTTTTAAATATATATAATTAAAGAAAAATAAATGGAATGTAAACATTAGTTAAGAAAGTTTGTTATGAACTTTGTGCAAAAGGAGCCAACTAGTATGGCCTATTTGAATGAAAATGTTTCTTTTTATAGTAGTTTAGACTAACGTTAAAAAGTTAAAATTAATTAATGAGAATCAATTAAAATTAATTATTGAGAATCAATTAAAATTAATTATTGAGAAATAATTAAAATTAAAAGGGACTAAATGGTTTACAAAATTATTTGAAAATAAAATAAAGGGTAGTGAAGTAGAAAAAAGGGAACAAAACTATAATTTGAAAAAAATTCTTTGATTAAAAGTAAAAGTAAATTATGTTAAAGGCAAATTAAACAAAAGACAATAGGAAATAAATATTTTAGCAAAGATTTTGTGGGTCTAGTAAATCAATTTTAGATTAAGAATTTCAGATTTAGATATAAGACATTTTGCTTAATTTATTATAGAAATAGAAAATATTGTTATGTTGTGTTTGAAATATGTTCTGGAAGGAGATCCAGATAAAGAAAAGGGGTAAAATTGTTTGTTGATAAATTTATGTTTTTAAGGATCAGTTGTTTATTTAAAAGGGTAAAATTGTTTGTTTATAAATTTATGTTTTGAAAGATCAGTTTAATTTTATGTACAAGGGATTAAAATCAAATCTTCAAAATTTGCAAAATCACAAAAAAGGATTGTTTATTTCAAAGGGTTTAAAACAGAATTTTAGAAAATAACGAAAGTTTTATTTAGAAAATGAAGCAAATTTTATTTAATTATTAAAGATTTAGATAAAACAAGAATAAAAAATAACAATTTTCATTAAATATAATTAAAATTATTTTTCTTAGAATTTTTTATTTTAGTGTAAATTCAAAAAGAAGTTTAAATATATTTGGATAGTAAATGTGTAAAATAAAGTGTTAACTGGGATAAAGAATTATCACTAACATTACAAAGTTAATTTTTTAGATAGAAAAGAAGATATAAAGTAAAGTCAAATAAAAAGAATTGTTAACATTTTAAAGATTCAATTAAATTAAGAAACATACAAACTGTGTTGTATATTCATAATTTAAAAATAAAACAAAAACAGATTTTTAATAACTTGCAAACAAAACAGTAGTTTATTTATTAAAACAAATTCCTTACACACTCCTAAAACAAAAAGGATCATTTTGCCATAAAAATGTCTTCAAATGAACTCCTTCCCCGGGAAATGGATACACAAAGGGTTAAATCTCAGCAAGTTAGGCTTTATAAATTAAAGTCCAGTGACTGTTTCTGTTGCAGATTTTGGCAAGCCATTGCACAGAGTTCTAGTTTAGGCTAGGAACGGCTCGATACAAAATTTTTACCTTGCAGCGGAAGTGGTCGGGGGCGGCGGCGCCGTACGACTGCTGGGTAGTAGCCGGCTCGCGGGTTGGGCGTTGTGCGCGTTCCGTTGCAGTGTGTGTGTGTGTGTGTGTGTGTGTGTGTGTGTGTGTGTGTGTGTGTGTGTGTGTATGTGTGTGTACGTATATAGACGGGTACATAATAGAGGCGTATAATCCAAGCAGTAACATGCAATATACACAAACCTGTTCCTAGTCATACTAAACGACAACCTTAAAGCTACAAAAATAGAAAGACATAATAGTGAGATGATGCACACAAAGTTACAAGATAAAGAGAGGTAAAAGGAAATCAAATCAGAGAATGTTTCCACGCCCGAGCACTTTATTATAAATGTTAAAGATGTATCGCGCCGTAAATTTTTATTAAAAACACAGATATCAGATATTGTATATCCTTCCATCTAATTTAGTCAGAGACCATGACTTTATCGTATGCACAATTCCGTGCACTGGTCTGGGCTGTCAGTCTCAAAATGACAAATCCGAACTGATCGTACGCGGTCCTACTTTCTGTACCCTTTTTGTTCTTTTGTGGCTATTTTGAGTAAGGTACAGCCTCATACGGCTTCCTTTTTTGTCCTCCTAACGTCCATTTAGTGTTTAGCTTTATGTGAGTCTATAGTCATAGTTGACGTATTTTTATTTAATTTCCATCTCTTCTTTGTTACTTTAAGCTTTGTTTATTATTCAGGTCAATGTCTGCCAAACAATGTGCATATTTTATTCTACTCCCAGCACCAGAAAATCTTTATATTCTTTAATTATTCTTGCATAAAATCAATACTTATCCTTTCTCTTCTTCTTCCCAACGGAGTAACGGATAGACACTTTTTTATTAGTCGATGCAGAGTAGATCTATTTGGGAGTAGAACAAAAATTCCAAGGCTGCATCCCGGGAATATGTTTGTTACTAAACGTGTGTTTGGAATCGCTTTGACGAAGGAACCATGGTCACATGAGTACACTTATACTCTGGCGCTATAAAACGCATCAAATAAAATATCTGTATCTTATTATATAGGCTTACCAAATCAAAATATTAAAAATTAGTGCAATTCTTGATTTATTTGAGTTTTACTGAAGCTTTGAATAAAACGATCCATAGTAGCTATTACTACTAAATAGCGTCTACTCAATTTAATTACTGAGTTACTGCCAGCAAACTATTAAATGTCAGCCTACATTAAAGTTTAATAGCTATTGTAGCCATTTTAAAAAAACAAAGAAGAATTTTAAAAAAATTTTATAATTTTCACTATGCAATCCATTGTTGTTATTATAATTTATTATTATTTTTATAAATTGGTGGATATTGCATTATACAATGAGGATATTCTAAGTACCAAAAACTAAAACAGAACGTTTATTAAACAGGAAATGCTGCTGGACACCAGTTAGGTTTTCTTTATACATACACACACGCGCGCGCAAGGCTAACACTCAACTGCAGGACTGACTATATAACTTCCAAAGCTCCTTAACTAGGGCCCGCTTTTTTGGTCACCTAGGTTACGTCTTTGACCAAACTTTGATTATTACTTTAACTCTTATTACACCTCAAGAAGTTTAGCATATATAAAGTGGTAAATCGACCGGAAATTCGAACTGTCCCGGATAGTTCTTGATCCTCGGCGTTTTGCGAGCAGTGATAATAGAGCACTTTAGCAAATATATGGGAAACAATGGTGCACCTCTCGGTCATTGCCCTGTTGTGAATGGTCACTGCTCGCAAGTGTCTTTATTTACCCATAGGTCTCCATGACAACAATACACTGGATTCTAGGAATTCCAATAAACCTAACCAACCACACCGAATTAACCAAACTTTACCTAACCTAACCTAATCCAACCACACCAACATAACCTCACCTTACCTAATATTAGTTATTATCACTTAATTAAAAACTCGGGACGTCAGATCTTGTCTAAAGCTGTTGTAGCTTGCCCAAGGACAAGCTTGAATAAATGTCAACTTTTACTACGTAATTTCAACTTTACCTTTCTTTAGCCAGTACAAAGCCTGGAGAAAGTGTGATGCTAATCTGTTTTACACCTTCTATGTTATAATAAGTAACTGTATTTTCTCACGAATTAGGTATATAACGATATAATTCTCTCTTACTTAAACGCTAAAATTTGGATTAAACTATATTTGGGCGATGTTCAAACCAAAAGTCACAAAGATGTCTAGGTGATATGAAAAGTGAAAATGATGAGGTCTTGGCTGCATGTGAACATCAATGTGGCGCTCCAGATGAAGCACATTTGGAGGTAAAGAATATTCTTCAATCGGCGAATAAGCGGGCCCAGGAAGAAGATACGGCTGTCTCAAAAATCTACAATCAGGAGTTAGGTGAGCTTCACAACAGAGGCTACGAATTCGTAACAGAGAGTCCAGCTCCGCTTGCTACAAAGAGGTTTCTGCAACAGCAAAGGGGTAAAGCACAAGGAAATCAGTCAGAACCAGAGAAGCGTGATAGCATAATGTTTGAGATTCTGACAATGAAAGAGGGCAGCTGATTTCTATTAGCGGATGACAAATCAGGCGGCAGAATTAAAATTTTCATTGGGAAGTTAGGAAGAGACTGATTGGTATCATGAGAAGACTTTTTCATGGATGGAACTTTCAAAAGCTCTAGTAAACAGTTTTCACAGATTTACTTTATCCACGCTGATTTCGGTACCTCGGCCGAGGAAACAAACATTTTCTTTTGCTCTGTTACCAGATAAAAATAAAAGAAACTTATGTCAGACTTTTTCAGCTAATACTTCACGTTATACTCGACTGGACTCCAAGACAAGTAAATGTAGATTTGAGGCTGCGGCAATATCGGGTCTGAAAGAAGCTGAACCGACAGTAGAATTAAAGGGATGTTACTTCCGCATGAAAAAAATGTTTGTGGCGGAAAGTTCAAGATTTAAGCCATACGCAGGACTACAAGGAAAACGTAGCAGTTCGCACACTCACAAAAATGTGTACATCTCTTGGATTTCTTAAGCTCGAGAACGTCATCGATGGGCAGTTGGATATATATTCTCAAGAACTAGAAAATGAGAGGTTGACAGTTTTTTGATTATTTCGTTGAAAATTGGATGGAAAGTGAGCAAAACGATATAAATCTATGGAATTTCTACAATAGGACCAAAAACTCTGTTGAAGGTTGGTACGATAAATATAATAGTATGTTTCAAAGATCTCATCCCAAGATCAAAGAACTGATCCTTTGTTTAAAGACCGAAGCCGAAAACTCAGCGCGCATGTTTATATAAATTCAATTGAACTTGGAAGGAAAGCGAAGAAAACTCAATTATAAATGGATGAGGCCATTAAAAAAAACAATCAAGAATTAAGAAGAAACGTGTGATGTAAGGGCTTGTCTCCGTACACTTTCCTACCTACAAAAGCTTGATTAAGTCTTGAAAAAATCAAAAGAAATAAAAACAATTTAAAACACTTAAATATAAAAAATGTGGCTATCTTAAGGCTGATTACAAAAGATGACAGTCATGAAAAACAAAAAAAATTGAAAATATAAATATAAAAAAAATAGCAATGCATAAATATAAACGAAAATTAACGAAGCTTTCCCAAGGCTGATTTTAAACACGCCTGAGTGATAGAAATGTATTACTATCATTTAGCCAGTCCAAAGCCTGGAGAAAATGTGAGGGATATCAGACCCAGACATTTAATACTCTCAAACACCCGTAAGAGGAACGGAGTGGAATACCTAGCGGGTATTTTCTATTTCCACTAGGCGCTTATTTCGTTGGTCGCTTTTTCACTGTGCGCTCTTTTCGCGACACGGTACAAAAAAACAATAAAATAAAACTTATAAAATCGAAATGACGATAATATTTTAAAGAGACTATCAGGGCTCATTTATGTTCTAGTAAAAAGTTCAAAACTAAAGTTTACTTTAAAATAATTTGTAAACTACATTTGACGTAATTTTCAGAAATAAACCTTAAGCACTTCTTCAAAATTAGTTTTACAGAAAATAAATTAATATCCTATCATAAAACAACATTTATGACTTCCTTCTTTTATTACTCGGAGGACTTATAAAACCAACCCCCTACAACTTCAACACTTAACATAAAATGTCGGTAACATTAACTTAATAAAGGGTAATGCGATCTTAGAATATGTAACTAAGGCCGAAATACAGCAAGTAGTAGTGGGTAATATTCACTATTTGTGCGTATAACAGTTTATTTTATAGCAGCGGTTTTTTACAATTAATTATTAGCTAACGCCTTTATATAAGCTACGTAAAGGGGAAGTTCAAGGGTTTAATAAAGTGATCTCTGATGTTTTCCTCAAAGAAATATTAGGCTAATAGAAGACGGTCGCTGAGAGTGTGTTCTAGAATCTGTAGGAAATATTCCTCAATTCTTTTTATTTTAAATATAGACGTGGTTCCATATAGGTTATATTAGAGATTCAACTTTATTTGTGATAGGGTAAAGTCGGGCTTATAATTTAGAAATAAATAAATCTCACCGAATGTTTGAAGATCAGTCTACCAGGTGAAATTGTAAGACAGTAGCTTAAACATCGCTGGTAGTAATTACGAGAGAATCGTAAAGCAGATTTATAAAATCTCTCTCTTTCTCTCTCTCTCTCTCTCTCTATATATATATATATATATATATATATATGTGTGTGTGTGTGTGTGTGTGTGTGTGTGTGTGTGAGTGTATACGTGTGCGCGCGCGCGCGCGTGTGTGTGTGTGTGTGTGCGCGCGCGCGCGTGGGTGTGTATGCGTGGCTAAGGTAAATAACTACATTAGAGCAGCCATTAATGAGTGGCATCCATCTCTCTGCGGTTACCCCTGGGAACTCATCAGACAAGAAGTTTTAATCCTAGGTTTATACATGCATTGTTACAACAAGTGGAGGCAGCCATAAAGGATCTGCTATAAAGCATTTATTAATGAGTTCTGGTACAGCCGGCGCAGCCTTTCCGAACTTTGGTAAATTAATACAGCATCGGATAACGATAGGGTTTCTGCTGAGCGATTAGCAAGAGGTTATTTAGGGACGAGCTGGAAGACTTTAATGTTCGGGAGTAATTAATAAAGTAAACGATAAGCATATATTTCAAGGCTTTCTCACTTGCTTAAAGGAAAACCTGTCTGCGATATATCATTATATTATTTTATGGGCATTTCCTCCTTTTTAAATTTTATTTTGTGTTGAAAATTTACGACAAGTTTTATTTTCATATATATATCCTACTGTTGACTCGTCAAGAGTATCTTGACAATATTAACCATATTAAACTCATGAAAAACTTTGAGTCATATTTTACTAAAATAATTATTTAAATGTCTAGTTATAAACTGTACATATATAACGATCTCATTACAATTATGTATAAAGACTTTGTTTACAAGAACATTTTATAAAATTATTTACTCGATAATTTACATAAATAGGCCTAGAACATCGTACAATATTAGAGCTTAGTGTTGCTTTACGTGATTATCCACACACACATACATATATATTTATTTATACGTTTGTATGTTTGTACATACATATCATAATTATGTTTAGGTTTGTCAATCTTGACGTGTTTAGGATATGAGAGTTAAAAAACTAAAATATGATTAATAACACTAAAATAGAATTGTTTAATAGAACTGTGACAAAATAAATACTCTTTTAAAACCCTTTTAATGGCCTCGGTAATTATTATTATCCATTAGGACTACTTGGTTACAAAAAATAAATAAATAAAAAAGTGGATTATTTGGGGTTGGAAATTTTCTTAAAGATGTTTTAACGGAAATTTCATAATATAACTTACAACTTCGCCATAAAACTTCTCTAGTCAAATTATGTATGTATATATACTATTTTTAAAAAATGAAGAAAAAGCCAAAGAAAACAAATAATATATCAAATAGCTGAATAAAATGGATACAATAAAAAAAACTATAGATAAATTAGAATTACAAATTTTAATAAAGTAAAACGATCTAAATTCGACTACAATCAACAATAAAATGAGCCACATTCACATACACAGGGTACAACATAAAAGGATTTACTAAAATACTAACAAACAATAATATTAACATAGCTTACAAAAACACAGGAAATATAATCAATAAAATAAACCAACCGGAAAAATATGACCCACACTTAATAACAGAATATATAAAATCCAATGCCCTGACTGTAACAAAATATACATAGGCCAAACATAAAACAAATTAAAAGACAGATATCAAAGACACCTCAATCCAAACCTCACATTTACAACTGAAACGTAGCTACACACGGCATCAAAAAAAAACAAAAAAACATACACTCCTCAAATTAGAAAACATATACTTAATAAAAAAGTACAAAAAGGTCTCAAAATGACAATCTGTGACCTACAAATTTATAAATATAAAAATAATACGAAGTAATACGGGTATAATAAGCGAACATACATATAAAATCAAAAAACGATACATTATTCAACCTAATAGACAAAATAACCCCAAGACAAACTCGAAAGATTCTCACAGCACAGTGAATCCGAAAATAGAACAAAAACGGTACATCACGTGACGGAAATTCCACACACCTGGCAGTCTACTACAATACCCCGTTCAGTTGATGCTCTACTCGTCAGAGATACAACCAATCTTTGAAAGTCAACTCGCATAAATACCAAGTAAGATTCATGTTTAAGTACATATAGTGAAAGTCATAAGTGTATTCATAAAAACAGTGCTGCAAAGTTAAATATATATATATATATATAATATTATTATTATATATTAATAATAATGTATATATATATATATATATATATATATATTTTTTTTTTTAATATTAATATTTATATTATAAACTGCCCTTTCACAATATTTCAATGAGGATAGTTGACTTGTGTAACCCGAAAATGTATTTATCAGTAAATAGGTATTTTAATTTTTGGTTTGTGCTAGACTCTTTAGATTACATATTTTTAATTTACCCGAATTTGAGTTTTTATTAAATTTGTTAACACATGTAGCTAAACAGATCAGAATGTTTACCCCTATTTACAGCTTCAGTCGTTCCATCTGAAACGTAAAATTACCCAGTTTAAGTAAAAAGATTGTAGACATAGGCCTATAATATATGCCGAAACCTCAGGGTATAATCCTGAGCCCTAAGTTAGTTACATTGTTATTTAGAAAATATGAGGACCTTTGGAAGCGAAACAACGCCAAACAAACTCAAGTAAACCTCTAATTGAAGTAGCTTGCCTGTGACAGTGTGTTTCCTGAAGCAAGTCTTGGTTTCGAGTAAGGGCTGGTCGTTTAATCATCTACCTTGTCAGAGAAGTCCTCTGCTCTGTGACGTAATGATATGCTCTCCTTTGGGATTTATCAAGACCATGCGTGACGAGTTTAATTTATCCTTTCAGGCTAACAATGCCATATTTTTCACAAATCTTCTGCAATCTGTTATTTGTCCTTCTTTATTAACACTTAAAGTAAATTTATTTTAATTCAGAAGTATTTTTAATTACAATCTAAGTTTTTTAAATTTTATTCAACAATTTTTATACAAATTTTCACACAAATAAACGATTGTAGTGAAAAGTAAACCACAGGCCTGAATGATTATTGCAAGAAGGGTTGTAATGTACGACTCGAAGAAAATATATACATTTATGTAAAGCACACAAGGATCAAACGAAACAGAAAAAAACTTTAAAAGGGTATTCTATCATAACACAATGGGAGTTGTCCAAAACACGTCAGGCGAGATACTATGAAAGAAGCCATATCATTTGATATAAATTAAAACTCAAACTTTTAAATTACCGTCCTCGGAAGGTCAGTTAGATATGATACTATTTGTTTCGTACCAGTTGCCACAAATGATTATATATATAAATGCTATGTTGGATTGTGTACGCCTCAAAAACCCAAAACGTTCGGCAGCGATTGAGTTCAAATTTTGACACGACAAAATCCCTCTTCAAAAATCGTTTGTATCTATTTTCACGTCAGTAACATACCATCGACTTCGAAAGAAGCCTATTTTACGGTCAGCTGTGTTCCAGCGAATACTCGCCATACCAGCAGCCAAAGTCGCATGTAAAACATTACTTATTCCCAAGTGAAATATTACTTGTTCGCAATTATATTGCGATATAAATGTATACACTTCCCCCCTTTCAGATTATTATACAATCTGAACTAAATATTCGTCGTAAAGGAGGTGCTTTTGTGAGATCACGTCCTGATTGTACTGCGCCGTTTGCCAAATCGTAAAAGAGGTTATTTTGGAATACGTCAACCACCCTAGCGGACGGGGAAAGAAATAAGACAATAAATGCGAATGTTGTAAAATCGAAACTAACAAAAACTGTAAACAGAATAACATAAACATACCATTAATGCAGGCGTAATTAAGTTTTTGCAATGATACTATGAATATCTCCTATTTCTAATACTAGGAGAAGATTATGCCCTTAATTAGAGAAATTAACCTTAATTCCGTCTTCCTTCTTCATACAAGGGGATGTAATAGGTAGAAATTTCTTTGCAGTTCCGATAAAGAGTAGGTATACATCATGTACGCCAACCACTGATCCCTCGTAAATCCTGTACCATAACGTTCAATTACCCTATAATTTGTGATTATATTCTTTGAAGGTAGAAAACATTTATGAACAAATAAAATAAAGATATAAAGAAACAAAGATAATTCATTTAACGTCTTTAAACAATGAATGAATGCAGTGAAAGAATGGAAAACTTAAAAATAGACACTTACAAAAAAACATATAAATAACGCTACTATTGGCTAACTTATATAGGATACAGGTACTACGGATTTCTGTAAAACCTTTTCTCGACCCTTCGCCCTTTGCCCACAATATCTACACGCAAAGTTACGTTGACAAATTGGAGCGTAACGCTTGTAGCTAATGGTAATATGCCATATAAGATGAGAGTGCAAGATAGTAGTTTACCCTGATATCAGCATGAAGGCGTCCCGTGGGATAAGATTGTAGATCCTGTATGCAGGATGTAACACACAAAGGCAGGGGATTTATCTTGGGGTTCGTTTGAAAAGATTACATTTTACGGGAGACTATGTTTTTTCATTTTAAAACGGAAGGTTGCGTATTTTATTCATGGAATTAACAGCGCGATCAATTTTGCAATCAATACTGATTATAAATAGCCATCACCGCTTCTCTAACAAACCCCACCGCTAGGCAGATACATTCTAGAGCTCTATGATATATTTCGATATTAGTTTTATAAATACCATAACATTAGGCTTACAGAAATATTGCCATTACTTCCCGATATGTCGTTTATTTTTTAAAGTAATTAATTTTTATTATAGTGAATTCGTTCTGAAATTCTTTTAAAGCATCGCTCATTGGTTTCAGAAAAACTTATGTTTTCCAGTAACCATTTGCACAAGCCCTTGGAAAAGGGCAGATTACATTTTGACGCTACCATAAGCTGCCATAATTTCCTTTTAACAGAGTGGTGCTGGCACTAACATTTATCTGAATGTTGCGTGCCTTTCAGTATTCGCTGTATTCCATTTTTTGGATTTATGATTGCTTTTAATTTTGGTTGGAAACCATTGTGTGCGTAGTTTTGATTTTTGTCTTTTTATTCTTCGCAGAAAAAAATAAAACACTTTAATTTGATTATGATTTCGTTTACTTGGTTTCAGTCTTCGCTGGAAACCATAATGTAAGTAGATTGATTGCTTTTAGTTTTTGCTATAAATCATATATTCGTTTAATTGTTAGCTGGCTTTCATTCTTCACTGGAAGTAATAGTGTAATGTGTTTGATAGTTATTGGCTGCTTTTATTATGTGCTGAAACCCTAGTTTGATTGGCTTCAATCTTCATTTGCAACCTTGTTGTCTATTGTTGGCTGTCATACAGTTTTCACTACAAACACAAGCACCCTTTAATTGCTTACTGTTTTCATTTTCCCTGACACAATAATGTTCCTTGTTTCACGGTTTACTGGCATTCAATCTTCGGTAGACCTCTAAGTGTAATTAGTTTAATTGTTGGCTTGTTTAATATTGGTTAGAAAGATTTTTATGGAATATTTTTACGATTGGGCAGGACTTTTTATGTTTCTTAAAGTTTCGTTTTCTCTCTCTCAGAACATAGTTATATACATCTACGTTTGTGCGCGCACGTGTGCGTGTTTGTTCTCTTGCAAATAAAAAAGTATTCTTCTTTTTTAAAAAAAAAGGCTATATTTATCATGAAATTTATGGCAAAAAAGTAATAATTTGTTATTTGCCTAAAAACATTGAAAATATCTAAATTTACTAAAACATTTTTCATATTGTAACCCAAAATAAGTAGCCTCTGCTCATTACACTCTGGAAGTAAACCTGAAGCAATAATGTGCGACGGTAAACATTTTGTATTCTGTTGGCTTGCATACAGCTCTTATTTTCTAAGTAACTGAGGGACGAAAGTTTGCTGCCTATGCATTACGTTATCCTATATATTTACCTCAGACGCGTCTAAACCCTGCCTATTATATATCAACTGCAAGCTTATTTATTTCCCCGTGTTTGTGACTTATCTCCAAACGTATCTGCGAGCATTAGACCCATTGGTTTTACTCTACATGCGTTGCTTTACACTTGCATTGAAAGTAGGCCTTCCGATTAGAATTGTACGATAGCTTTCTTGTAATATAAATTTCTAAATGTTGTAAAATGTAGACACAGTCAGTAACTAAAAAAAAAATGTTGAAATAATATTCAAATCAATTCCTACTCATGGAACACAAGATATATTTTATTTTGTTTATTTTATAATAAATAATTACAAATAATATAAATTTGTTAATACATATGGCAGAACCACAATATTAAGGGGCAAAATAGAGAGCGACATTAAAAATTAAAACTAATTAAATAAATTTAATAAATGCCATAATATTTGAAAAACATTTATGTTAACACTAAGTGCCATTCACTACAAGTTTAAAAAAATGTAATTAATCTTGAGTGGATTAATAAAAAGTATTTTAAATACGATTGAAAATTTGAAAAAGATAAAGAAATATATATAGGGAGACTGGTAACTATTAGTAGGAATTATATAAAACGCATTTAAATCTGTGACAAATTAATAGTAATACTACTTACTATTGCTATTTAAGTTGGTTATATAATTTATAGTATACTCTTAAGTAATGATAGAACCGTTTAAATATTTTAAATATAACGAACGCTACGTTGGTATAGTAACAAAGCGAAAGAAAAAAAATGTTAGTTTAGAAAAACTAACAGATGTACCACCGCTAAAACGTCAACGAAAAAGATTACTCAGCTACGCGGGAAAACAGTATGCAAGTTTTTTTTTCCAGGCGAAAAACCTATTGAGTTTATCTAATGAGACCAGAGGTTAAAAGACATAAAGAAATAGGAGTAAATTTGTTGGGGAGAGTTTGTTTTTGAAAGAAGGCAAGAAAACCATATTGTACCTTGAGATACGGTCAGTGTGCTTTTATGTTCCTCTACCAATGAACAACGAAGATTAAGAAAGACTTGACGGAGGAAAATGGTAGGAAATCTAACGGGAAAGGCTGGTTTTAGAAATATAAAATCTCAGAATCGAGAGCTTCACAATGAGGGGCCACAATATGTAAAAAAATGTTCTTTAATAATTTTTTGTTCAATGGAACAAAAATATAGAAAAAAGGAAAGAAAGCTTATACAGAAAACTAAACTCAATAAAACTAAACATATAAAATCGAAATGACAACAATGTAGTAACGAGACTATCAGAGCATTTATGTTCTAGTAAAAACTCAAAACTAAAGTTTACTTTTAAATTAATTTTTAAACTATAATTTAGGTAATTTTCAGAAAGAAACCTTAAGCACTTCTTCAAAATTAGTTTTATAGAAAATAAATTAATAGCCTATCATTAAACAACATTTATGGCTTCCCTCAAGATTCATAGAACCAAACCTCTACAACTTCAACACTTAACATAAACTTTCGGTAACATTAATTTATTAAAGGGTAATGATTATTTGAATGTCGCGTATTTGGTTAGTTGACAGCTGCGTATGTTGGTTAGATGAACTTTGGTCATTTGAAGTAGCCCCGAAAAAATATATACAAAAAAAGGAACAAAAACGTATACAAAAATCTCAATAAAACTAAACATTTAAATCGAAGTGATGATAACGAGACTATCAGAGAATTTATATTCTAGTAAGAAACTTAAAACTAAAGTTTACTTTTAAATTATTTTTTTTAACTAAAATTTAGGTAATTTTTAGAAAGAAACCTTAAGCACTTCTTCAAAATTAGTTTCACAGAAAATAAATTAATAGCCTATCATAAAACAACATTTATGGCTTCCCTCTTTTATTACTCGGAGGATTTATAAAACCAACCCTCCACAACTTCAACACTTAATATAAACTTTCGGTAATATTAATTTATTAAAGTGAATGCGACCTTGGAATATGTAACTAAGGCCGGAATACAGCAAGTAGTAGTGGGTAATGTTAAGTACATGTGCATATAACAGTTTATTTTATAGCAGTGGTTTATTACAATTTAATATTAGCTAAAAAAGGGAAAGTTCAAAGGTTTAATAAAGTGATCTCTGATGTTTTCCTCAAGGAATATCAGGCTAATAGAAGACGGTCATAGAGAGTGTGTCGTAGGAAGCATTTCTCAATGCTTGCTATTTTAAATATAAATGTGGTACCACAAAGGTTATATTAGGGATTCCATATCCATTGTGAACGGACAAAGTAGGTCTCATAATATAAAACTAAATCCCAGGGAAGTTTTGGAGATCGGTCTACCAGATAGAGGTGTAAGATCGCAGCGTAAAAATCGCTGGAAATAATGACGCAAGAATCGTAAATAGTTAATAAACTTAGCCATAAATAAAAGTTGTTCCTGTAGATGAGGTGGTTAACGTAAATTACTACTTTAGAGCATGCATTAATGAGTTGCATCCATCTCTCTACGGTTAAGGCTTTCTGACTTGCCTAGATGAAAACCTGTGTGCGATATATCATTACATTATTTTATGGACATTTCCTGCATTTTAAATTTTATTATTTGTTTCCAATTTATGACAAGTTTTATTTTCATATATATATATATATATATATATATATATATATATATATATATATATAGTCTATATATATTCTACTGTTGACCGGTAAACAGAATCTTGATAATGTCAGCCATATTAAATTGATGAGAAGTTTAGACTTATATTTTTCTAAAATAATAATATTATGCATAATTAGGAACTGTATATATAAGTATAGTTGTTTGCTGATCGCATTACAAATATGCATAAGTCCTTGTTTACAAGAACATTTTATAAAATTATTTACTAGATAATTTACATAAATAGCTACAGCATCGTACACCATATATATATATATATATATATAAATATATATATATATTTATATATATATATTACCAACAACCTTATGTTACACACACACACACACACACACATGACCACACACACACACATGTATATATATATATATATATATATATATATTACCAACAACCTTATGTTACACACACACACACACACACACACACAGACACACACACATGACCACACACACACACACACACACACACATGTATATATATATATATATATATATATATATATATATATATATATATATATATATATATATACATATATATATATATAGAGAGAGAGAGAGAGAGAGAGAGATGTGTGTGTGTGTGTGTATTAATATTTTTATATTTCTTCATACGCATGTAATTACATAAAACTACAAATATAACATTTGTTGATTCCATCTTCGCGTGAGCTACTATTAATCACTTACAACTTTTTTAAAAAAATGTTTTAACTTGCCTATAGTAGCACTTACTTTTTTTGTGTTGAGGACGGCCGTTTCGGGAGATGTGTCCCTTTGTCAACTCAGACCGTAACTCTGGAGCTACGGTCTGAGTTGACAAAGGGACACATCTCCCGAAACGGCCGTCCTCAACACAAAAAAAGTAAGTGCTACTATAGGCAAGTTAAAACATTTTTTTAAAAAAGTTGTAACAAATATAAATAAAATTGCTATAATGTAATTGTTTAATACAACTGTATTACCTAATTACTCTTCATAACCCCTTAAATGATCTATGATTCGGTATATAGTGTTGTTCTATTAGGCCTCCTTTGCTTTAAAAGATAAATGAATAAATAAATAAAAGAAGTTGGAATATTTGGGCTTGGAAATTCCAAATTATAATTTATATTTTATTATAATTTAATATATTATAAGAGTTTACTTGTCATAAAATTTCTCTAGTCCTAAATACAGACATTCAATATATATTATTATTAGGCCTATATTATAAACTAGTTTTTACACTATATCAGTGACAGACGTGTGTAACCTGAACATGTATTTCGCAGTAAATTATTTTAATAATAGGTTCCTGCTAGACTCTTCAGATTTCACATTATAATTTACCCAAATTTGAGTTTTTAATAAATTTGTTAACGCATGTAGCTAAACGATCAGAATGTTTTCCTCTACCTAGAGCTTCAGAGGTCGCATCTGTAATGTAAAATTAGTCAGATTAAACCGTGAAAAGAGGTGTTGTAGAAATAGGCCTATACTATATGTCGAAACCTAAGGGTAAATCTTGAACTTTAGTTACATTCTTAGGTAGAAAATATGAGGACCTTTGGAAACGAAGAGACGCCAAACAAACTCAAGGAAGTCTCTAATTGAAGTAGCTTGCGTGTGACATTGTTTTCCCTGAAGCAAGTCTTAGTTTCGTGTAAGGACTAGTCGTTTAATCAACTACCTTGTCAGAGAAGTCCTCTGCTCTGTGACATAATGATATGCTCTCCTTTGGGATTTATCAAGACCATGGGGGACGAGATGAATTTATCCTTCGTGACTAACAACGCCATATTGTTCACAAATCTTGTGCAATCTGTTATTTGTCCTTCTTCTTTATTAACACTAAAGTAAAATTATTTTATTTCAGAAATATTTTCAATTTCAATCTAAGTAATTTTATTCAACAATTTGTATAACTCAAATGCGATATATTTTCACACAAATAAACGACCGCAGTGAAAAGTAAACCACAAGTCTGGATGATTATTGTATGAAGGGTTATAATGTACGACTGGAGGAGAATTTATAGATTCATTTAAGGCATACACGCATCGAACGGAATAGAAGAAACCTAATAACGGTATCCTTTCATAATTATCGTTGTCCAAAACGCTTCAGGCGAGAGACTATGAAGCAAACGATATGGAAGCCAAAACCTTTCATATAAGTTAATAATCTTAAGCTTTAAAATTACCATACATAAGTAAGGTGTGTTACTGTTCGTTTCGCACCATATGATACTAATCATTATATAAAATATAAATGCTATGTTGGATTGTGTACGCTACAAAAACTCAAAATTTATGTGTAACTGATTCGATGTAGATTTCAGCGTGAACTGAGTTACAACACGTGTAAACGTCATACGGCAATAATGCAGTCCCAAATTAACGCGTGAATATAAGGGAATGTATAAACATAGAATGCAAACGACGGTTAACACTCAGAAGGAACTGGAAAAACATTTCTTATCAGATTGATTCTGGCAACGTTCAATTAAAAAATGGCAAAACCTTAGATCCGTATTGCCTTAGCCTTTGAAGTGTTGCAAAATTAAACCTTTTTTTGCCATGTAATTTCCTTGTCATTATCCATGCAACCACAATGTGGCATACGAAAGCGTGGCAGGGTACAGCTAGTGTTGTTATTTATTTGTTTTTAACTTCAAGCAGCCTACAATTTAATCACCGGATCTTCACAGAAAACAGGTCATTTTGGATGATGAGGGCAACTCTGGGGTGCGAGGAAATGTATGAGAGCATAACGGGAGAGAAAGGACGGGAAAAGAAATAAGACAACGAATGCGAATGCTGTAAAATCGAAACTAACAAAAAATCTAAACAGAATAACATTACACATACTATAAATGCAGGCCTAATTCAGTTTTACTATTGCAGTACTATTGCAGTGTTATGATTATCTCCTATTTCTAGTACAAGACCATTATTATGCCATTAATTTACTTCCACTTAATTCCATCTACCTTCGTCTTCCTTCTTCATACAGGGGGATGTAATGGGTAGACATATCTTGTGGAGCCGATAGAGAGTAGGTATACGTCATGTGCGCTAACAACTGATCCCTCGTATATCCTGTACCATAAGGTTAAATTACCCTACAATATGTGATTAAATAAGATAAAGATATAAAGAAACGAAGATAATTCATTGGATGTCATTAAACAATGAGTGAATCCAGAGAAAGACTGGAAACTATAAATATATCCACTTACATAAAAGCCTTAAATAACGCTACCACAAGCTAAGTTATAGAGGACACAGCTACTAGGGATTGCTGTAAAACCCTTTCCCGACCCTTCACCCTTTGTCCACAATATCTACACGTAAAGTTACTTTGACAAATTGGAGTGTAACGCTTGTAGCTAATGGTAATATGTCATATAAGATGGCAGAGCAAGATAGGAGTTTACCCTGATATCGGCATAAGGGCGTCCCGTGGGATAAGATAGTGGATCCCGTATGCAGGATGTAACACATACGCATAGGATTTATCTTGGGCTTCGTTTGAAAAGATTACATTTTACGGGAGATTATGTTTTTTAATTTTAAGCCGGGAGGATTTGCGTGAATAATATTTTATTCATGGAATTAACAGTGCGACAATTTTGCAATCAATACTGATTATAAATAGCCATCACCGCTTCTCTAATAAGCCCCCCCGCTAGGCAGATAAATTCTTGAGCCCTATGATATATTTCGTTATTAATTTTATAAATACCATAAGATTAGGCTTACAGAAATATTGGTCATTACTTTCCGATACGTCGTTTATTTTTTAAAATAATTTAATTTGCATTACAGTGAGTTTGTTCTGACACTTTTTCAAAGAATCGCTTAAGCCCTTAGAAAAGATCAGCAATTACATTTTGTTACCACCATAAGCTGCGGTGCTGGATACTAACATTTATCTGAATGTTGCGTGCCTTTTATTCGCTGTAACATCCTTCTTTTGACTGTCGACTGCTTTCAACTTTGGCTGGAAACCTTTTTGCGCGTAGTTTTGATTTTGTTTTTCAAATGTTAGGTCTTTGCAGAAATTAATAAACTTTCTTTTGTTTATGACTTCGTTTACTTGCTTTCAGTCTTCGCTGAAAAACATAATGTAATCCGATAGGTTGTAAATTGTTTTAGTTTTTGCTATGAATCATATCTTCTTTTAATTATTGAATGAGTTTCAATCTTCACTGTAATTATTATATCCCTTTGTTTAATTGTTGACTCGTTTCCAATTGTCGCAAGAAACAATAGTACCCTTAGTTTGATTGTTCACTGGCTTATAGTGTTATGTGTTTGACAGTAATTGAGTGATTTTACTCTTTGCTGAAACATTAGTGTCCTTCGTCAATTTTTTGTTTCAATCTTCACTGGGAACCTTCGTGTCTATTACTTGATTGTTGGCTGTCTTTCAGTCCTTATTCCAGACATTAGTCCCCTTTAATTGGTTACTGGTTTCATTTTCCCTGACACATTAATATTCCTTATTTGACGGTTTACTGGCATTCAGTCTTCGGTAGACCTCCAGGTAATTAGTTTAGTTGTTAGCTGCTTTAATATTGGTTGGAAAGTTTTTGGTATATAATATTTTTATGATTATACAGGGCATTTTGTTCCAGAGCGGCTCAACATCTCACGGTACTTCCCAGTGAAACATTGGAAATCTCCGATGACGCCAATTCTTCAAGTATCGGCACCCATATGAGTCCCGGCTTATTTCCGCATGGAATATTCCAATCTTCATATTACGTGTGTATTATTTAGTATTTACTTTAAAATGTAAAGTGTATTTATAAACAGTATTTATTGTTTAGAGTATTCATCAATCAGTACGCATTGAGTCCAACAGACGGACAATTTATAGTGGCCAGACCTGTATTCCAGACAAATGTAAAATTTATGCGTTGTAATAAAAGCTTTAGCGTACATTTGTCAAGGCGGAACTCCGCTGTCCCGCTGACACGGGTGTATTAGGTTAGAATATATTACAGCTCCTCACTTGCACATGACCTGTATGGTGCGTGCGCGCACATCTAAAACGCCATCGATGGTGCTTCCATTTGTTTATAGGTAGACTTTTGCTCATTAAACATAACTAAACATTATTGATAATTCATTCGGTTTAGTTGAAATCTTTATGAAATACATATATATATATTTTTTAATGGGAATAAATTTGAGACAAACCCACAAGTTTCGGTGTTTAGTTTGTCTGAATATTAAACTGTCCGATATTTAGATGTACAATTTTCACTGTCCTTATTCGTCTAGTATTTATCCTATTCTATAAAATGTTGCAATGATATTCATCACTTGCATCAATGTTTTTGTTTTCAGTTTTATATATATTAGTTGTGTCCAGCCAGATTTTGTTGTAGCTCAAACACGACAGAAATAAACGTAAAATTTGTATTTATTTTCATTTAAAGTATTTAGATGGCACAGTATTATTGGTTCCAGTTACCACGAATGGAGCTGTATTTTAAGAAACCCTAATAGAAACCTGCCGGTGTTCAATACGTTGTATAAAAATTTTAAAACAACTGTTGACAGAATGCATATCTTCTGTAAGTATATGTATCGGAAGTATAGACTATCCTATAAAAGTATAAATTGCAGAGGTGTATATCTTGGAAGCATATCATATGAAAGTATATATTTTGGAAGTGTATCGTCTGGAAGAATATTTTTAGGTAGTATACCCTCTGGAATTATATGTTTTGGAAGTATATCTTGTGGAAGTATATCCTCTGGAGCTATATTTTTTTTCAAATATCTCTTTTGGAAGTGTATCTTTTGGAGGTATATATTTTGGAGGTATATGTTTAGGAAGAATACCCTTTAACTATATGCTTTGGAAGTACATATTTTAGAAGTATATTATCTGGTACTATATTATTTAAGTATTTTTTTTGGAAGTATATATTTTGGAAGTTTATGTTTTAGAAGTATAACTTTTGGAATTATACCTTCTGGAAGAAAATCTTTTACCGAGATCCTGGAACATGGTGGCAATATACCGTTGGCAGGTGTTTCTCTTTGAAGTAAAATAAACTATTACATTATTTATAGAAAGTTATGTAGGCCTTCTCGCTTACGTGGTAAAATACTTACTTACTTACTAGCAAACGCACACCCTTGGCTGTTGAGCCATTTGGTGACGCGCTGACCAGTATAGTCGAACCAGGGTGTTATCATCATCTCCGGAATGGTCGAGCGCGCTGCACTTCATCCGATGATCCGAATCCATCGTATCGTGTCCACAGGGAGGGCATTCCGGTGTTGGGAGCACACCGATACGATGCAGATGGGCGGCCAGGTGGTCATGGCCGGTTTGCATTCTGACCTTGGCAACGCCTACAGCTCGTGGAAGACTGTGGTCGATGGACCCTGTGCTGACCAGGTTTTCCCATTTTCTTCCTGCTGATTGCTGTGTGAGGTGCAGTTTGCTGGCCCGGTCGATAGTTGCATTGATGAGGGCTTTCGTGCTTTGCAGCGAAGGCATGCAAATGGATTGTGCCATGGATGTGCCTTTCTGGGCTAGAAAGTCTGCCCTCTCATTTCCATAGATGCCAACATGGCTTGGGATCCATTGTAAAGCTATAAGCCAAGCCCAATTCGCCAGGTGTTCCAGGGCTTTTCTTGTCTTCATTGTTCTTTTGCAGTCTGTATCTGTATTGCACGATAGGTTACGGAAAGCCGCTTGTGAATTGACGAAGGTAAAATCCGTAAAGGCGCCATTATGGGGAACATCTTCATAGGCAGAAAATGAAGCTTTTCTTATAATATGGGTATTCATTGCTCACATGGATAGCGCTGTTGACCCAGTGTGACAGTTTTGCACCAGCTACCCTTATCATTATAGATATTAAACGTTAGGTTTCATTACTACTAGAAGAGAGACGCATGGGTGGAGAATGGCCTCTACCCTGCCTTCGAACGATAACATAAAGTGTTTGAATATACAGAAAGTAACTTTAGAAGAATGTCGCCAGCACACATTGAGCACTGCACATGAAAAATTAATTAGACAATTCGAAAATGCAAATTAAAATATGTTTAATAAATGCTCTGGTTTTGTGTGGATAGCTCTAGCATCAACGTGACCATGTTATCTTTGCCATTCATTACAACAATTAAAGTAACGCATACGGCAGAATATTGTTCAAAAGGGTAATAACAAGTAGTAAAATAATTGGAAAATGAAAATATATTTGTCTTTCCTAATTTCTGAACCAGTAATAATTTTTTTAATAAGAAACAACAATAGTTCAACATTTGATGTCTGAAAATCACTAGCACAATGAATCGTAAGTGCAGGTCTACCTCTCTGTTATTAGTTCACCCACACACAGACCTTTTCCTTTACTCTACTCAGAAACAGGTTTTGGTTTATTTTAGTTTGTTTACTTTGATCAAACAAAGGCTTTTGTTAATTTGTAATTGTTTAGTTCACTCATACACATTCTTTTGTTTGTTTGAATGCGTTTACTTTGCTCAAACCTGTGTACTTTTATTTACCTGTATTTGCTTATTGTACCCACATACAGGCTCTTATTTACCTGTATTTGTTTATTTTAAACTCATTCAGGGTTTTATTTACCTGTATTTGTTTATATAACTCTCATGCAGCATTTGGTTTATTTGCTTTTGTTTACTGTACTCAAAGATTAGCTTTTGCTTATTTGTATTTGTATTTGTACTCACACATAGTGTGTTTATTTGTTTCTTTATTTTACTCCCACACATGTCTTATTTACAAACTCAGCCTTTTCTTTACATTTCTTATAAGCCGATTTTTGTTCACTTGGAAAAGTTAAATTTACTCACACACACAAGCAGCCTTTGGTTTACTTTACTCAAAGATGCTTTTTGTTTTCTTCTGTTTGTTTACTTTACTCACGCATAGGGTTTTGTTTATCTCTCTTACAGAAACGCATTAATACGTGGACAAAGCACTCCCTATATCTATTCGGTAATAATTTTTATATGAAAGAACATAAATTCCGAAACGCGAACCAAATTTATTAGCAATTTAACAAAACTGATACAAATAAGTTTTTAATATATAATTAATTATTCAAACATTACCCAATTTTAAGTATATGTAAAATTGTATCATTTTAGTGAAAGTATTTATTTTAATTGAAACTGCGTGGAATATATTTTGAAAAAAGAATCCAAGTTATTATTATAAATAAAAACATAAAATTTTAATTAGCGGTTGAAGGATATGAAATATTAAGAGTTAAGGGCAAATTATAAAATACAGTTTTGTATATTATTTTTTACTTGGAAATAAATATTTTGTCTAACAACTTGTACAAGTGTTCCTTTAATCGAGTATTCACAGCGGTGATGCGACATGAAGAGGATGACTAATCCTCGTCATTAATAAATCTCTTTAGCTGTGCAGATCCAGCAACACAACAACGCCTGTCTCCCAAAGCACCTCACTTCTTGTTTATTCCTAAAGACGAAAATTAAAAGCTGTAGAAATGACTTGCTTTGTGAATTAATGATCTCAGGTACAGTCGGGTCCCTTTACAAGGGGTGCTACAGGCAGACGAACGAAGCGTGTCACGCGGCGCAAATACAAGCACCTGTGTTTATGTTTATGTCTCAGCTGAGTTTATAATTATGTTCTGCCTTTAGTGTTATTTAATCCATTTCTAAGGTTTTACAAGAAACTTTTATCGGACGAAGAATATTTACATTCAAAAGAAAAATTGAAACATGAATATTTGAGTTTAAATTATGATAATGTGAAATATGAAATGTAGATAGAAGTGTTTGCCTTTATTTACCAAGGACTGGTGATTATATAGTTGGTTGGTAGCTATAATCAGTAAGACCTTCTTTTGTATTTAGAATGAAAATTATGGTAACGCTTAAGAAAAACAAATATTATAATTTTTTTAAACTCAATTCCAACTTAATCTAACGAAGAAAACGATTTTTAGGTACTTTCTGTTTCTTATATACAATTAACATAAATACGAGAATTCGTACGTATATTCATATGTCAAAATAACATAATTAAGTGGCAAAGTAGAAAGCAAATTTTCTTGCAATTTTCCATTTCCTTTCTATCCATGACGTTGGACAATTATTTTTGTTTGTTACTATTTATACGCGTCCTTTTTTCGTCGCTTGCATTATAGTTTCATTTCGGTTCTTTTTTGCCTTTTCAGCTTGTGAAGCAAGGTTCCATAAAGGCAATCCAGTTTGTTCATTTTATTCTTTGCATTCATTTTTAATCCTAGAGCATTATATATGTTATTGTATGGTAACCATGGCAACAATTTAGGGTTATGCAATGGACGTTTTGATGACAACCAAATGGAGGCAAAAAAAATTTCATATAGGCTTCAGCTTTGAGGCGTACATTTTCTAGCTATGGGTAAGTTGGCTCAGTGTCAAAGCACTAGACTTCGAATATAAAGCTACTCAGTTCAAATCCGACCAATTCTGCCAGAATGTTTACCATTTAATTATTGAACAAGTATTTATAAAATCTGTATAGCCATCAATTGTAATCTACTAAAGGTAAAAAAATGTATTTGAGCTTGATTGGATGAATAAAAACATATTTCATTAAAGATTGGAAATTTGTAAAACATATGTATCAGGAGAGTGTGAACTAATAGAAGGAGTCGATAAATGGGTCTTAACTAAAAACACTGTACAACATACTATCCGGCTGTATTATATTGGGGTTTCAAAGAATAGTGAAAATGGGTTGAAGATATAAAAAACCATAAAAATATTTTTTTTTAACATATTAATTTAGTTAAAACGTTTTAGGGCTTTAGAATCTCCTGAGGTATACGCATGTTACCCAAGCTATATTGTAACTGCCCTTGGTATGGTTGAATGCATTGTGTTTTCACCTACCTCAACCTGTCTTTCCTTGAATAAATTTCGTCCAGTGTAGAATGTTATTTGGAACTGCAGCCACGTGTTAATCGATAGTGACGTAACCGGTTGCAACCAATTGCTATCGATATTGTATGTACATATACTTCTACAATTGGTTTTTACCCACAATATACACACTAGGTCACATTAAACCACTTTCAAAATATGTTGGGAATGCGATTTAAATCAATTTTAGGTCTACCATTTAATAGCTTCGGTAACCAAGCGGACGCGAATTAAATGTGTAAAGTGCCAAAGGATGCATGTCATTTCTTATCTCCACATATTAGACAATGTTAGTAGAAACATATGTTTACTAGAAAGACAATAGAAACTCAATTTTAGAGAATCTGTTTGGATATAGAATTTCGAAATTAAATTGTTTTAGAATTTATGTACCGTAAAGGAAGATTTTCCTAGCGAAAATGAAAGCTAACAGTAATTATTAAACTTATAGAAAATTCACAGAAAACGTTTTAATTTTTATTTTACGTAGAAATACTTGTTGATACATTTGTAGATTCCACAGACTACGTTTAAGTGGAACACGCTATCTGGCTGATAACAGTGGCAACATTTTATAAACTCTATTTAATAAAGGCTAATTAATTGCAGATGGCTTCAGTGTCAGAGCATTGTAATCTAAAAACCTTCTATTCTATATGAAACGTATAAACCAACTTTCTTAGGTAAGGATTTCCCAGTGACACATGCCCGACTTTATCTATTGGAACATATCCCTACAAGACTAGGTTCCACAAGACTATCTGGCTGATAACAGTAGCAACATTTTATAAACTCTATTTAATAAAGGCTAATTAATTGCAGGTAGCTTCAGTGTCAGAGCATTGTAATCTAAAAACCTTCTATTCTAGATGAAACGTATGAATTAATTACTTAGGTAAGGATTTCTCAGTGACACATGCCCGACTTTATCTATTGGAACATATCCCTACAAGACTAGGTTCCACAAGACTATCTGGCTGATAACAGTAGCAACATTTTATAAACTCTATTTAATAAAGGCTAATTAATTGCAGATAGCTTCAGTGTCAGAGCATTGTAATCTAAAAACCTTCTATTCTAGATGAAACGTATGAACTAATTACTTAGGGAAGGATTTCCCAGAGACACATGCCCTACTTTTCCCGTCGCTACTCACGAGTAATGCAGTATAAATACATTACTCTGACGCGTTTCGCCCTAAGGGGGATAACTACTCTTATCACGGCTCTACGTGTTGTCTGCTATGCAAATTTGTATGAGGTTTTCCCATTATTCTCTTGGATTCAATTTCTTTTAATGTGGTAGGCTTTACACATAGCTCTTCATATTGTCACTATGCGCCCCTCCATGACGCTTTTATGCTATCAAACGTGGCTGTAATCTTTTTGCATCACGCTGTAGAAGGAACAAAGGTAATTATCGATATCTGGTGATTATTTAAGTACTCAGAAGTACGAAAATACCTTCCGCCAGCTCTTCAACGAAAATTCGCATTTCTTACATGTGAGCGCCAGGTTGAGGGGCGTCTCAGGGGAAAGTTTCGGTTCGGTAGACTCGAGCATTCTTCAGGACTACAATATTGTGACGCTCCCAAACCATGGCATTGAGAAAATAAAACTTATTCTTTATAATAAAAAATGCGAATTTCAAAACGCGGGATAAAGTGGTTTTTACATTGTTTCTAACTGTTACTACTGTTTATTGGAACTAAATACCTAAATTCAATTAGGAATAAAAGATATATTTTATAAATATTGATTTAGTAAACCATTCCTTAAGGGTAGATAGCTACAGTGTCCCTCTTGTAGATGAATTCTTAAGTATAAATTTCATTTATAGCTAATTACTTAGCAAAAGATTTCCCAGAGAAACACATTCCCCAATTTCTATTTAAATGCAAAGAGAGGAAATCGTTTATATAATTGTTTTATATTATATTTATGTAAAAATAATACAATATATACATATTCATTTAAAATTTGAAATACATTTAGATCAAGATATAATTAGGGTCTTTATTTGTAAATAATATTTAATATTATAAAATAAAGGATATAAGATATTACCAAAACATCGTTTTTGAAGAGAAACGTTTCCCTTCAAAACCATGAAACCTCCAAGTCTTGGGATTTTTTTATTCGCTAGGAAAGCATTTATAGAAATCCTCGCGTAGCCTTATAAAGGCTTTCTCGTGACTTTGTCTGATGCAAGATTATGGAAGGGGAGGGATATTGCGAAATACATCCGAGGTACAGTTGAAACTTTATTTGTAAAAAATAGAAAAAAAACATTTACAACTTTTAGTTTTGTTTTACTTAAACCACAAGCAAAACTACAAGTACATTACATTTACAAAAAGTCATATAGGCGGGTAATGTTCTACAGGATATGGCAGTGGAATCCCTGGGGATGAGCATTTCTGTAAGTGTCTTTGAACCGGTAGAAATACGAGCTTAAAGGGGGCAAAAGAGAAGAAGCAAGTTAATCAAGACTTATTGAAAGTTAAATAGTTTCACAGACGCTGAAAACGTCGCACAGTGAAATACGCCACGCTATGTTGAAAAGTTTGTATTTATTGAGGCAGTTAAAAATTCTCAAAAAGGTTTTATTCTTTAGAGATATTGATATTTGCTCCATTAACTTTGAATTCAGAGGACATCGCTTTATGTCCCGATTAGAAAACGGAATTAAAAATGGGAATCTAAAGGTAATGGGAATATCTTTTATCTAACAGTTCTCCCTCTGGTTCTTTTCCTCCTTTATCTGTCTCAAATCCCCGAGAAGGAAGAAATTTGGATTTCTTTCTTCTTGCGTTTGTTGAAGCTCAACTAAAATGTAATATTTTTCGACAGATTATGCCTACCAATGTTCTTAAATAAATGCACGAGTGCTTGGACTGTATGACACAAGGGCCCAATGCAGAGTTCTTAAAAGAGATTCCTGTCATTCCTGATTTATTAAACTTATTCCCGTGGCGGCATTTCGCGGTTTATGCAGGCATTAATAGCAGCGCTTGTATTGCTAACCGCCCCTGATAGGTCTAATTCTTTCGGTAACTATCGTTTATACAGACGTCATTGTTAATGTAAAAACGAATATACCTGGCGATGTAAGAAACCCTTCATAAAAAAATTAATACATTATATACATTGGAATAAAAAAAGGAAATCAAATCAAGCCAATCCTCAAGCCAGTCTTTTGAAAGTGAATGTTTCTTCATAAAAAAAGTCACTACAGAGTACAGACACAGAGCAGCAAGGTAGGGTAAATTTCAATTAAAAAAATAATAAAATTTCTTAACATTACTTGAGCTAACAGGTTGACAAGTGAAGAAGCCTCCGATTTATTATAAGTTATTGCACTACTGCACAAAAGGTCTTTCACTTTAGCTTGCATTTATTGGTAGCTTACATTAATTTGTTTATGTTATTTTTTGGTAAATAAACCTCTCCTAAATGTAAATTATAATTTTTAACACTATTGTGTACCCTGTCCACAGGTTGCAAAAGATAAAAACCAAACTAAAAAAGAACGAAAAAATAAAAAATCTAAGACAACATTTTAAATAAAACGCTAATCAATCTCAAAAATCGCTAATTACACTAAAAAAAAAGTTAAAAAACAAAGTGAAAAAGATTGTGCTAAACGCATGAAATAAACCTCCGATAACAACACAGCTATATTCCAACCCAATCTCAATAGAAATAATCAAGTCCCAAAAAGAGTAAAAACAAATCTAGGAAAATGCAAACTAACAATTCACAGAATACCTTGAAACGGAATCATAAAATATATCGTTATAAAGTGTTGTGTCTTTTGTATTATAATAAAATAGATGGCGCTGTTCTTCATGAAAAGCATACTATTACGTGCCATATATGTGTCTTCAAGATATTGTTAGCCTGTATACAATTAATGCTAACCTTTAAATGTTAAGCATTGTGCGACATTTCAAAGCAATTGGTGGAAAGTTTTCAAATTTGAGATTAGAAACAAATAAACATTTTCATTCATGACAGCCAGTTGTAAATTTTTTATCCCACTTTCGTAAAATAACTTGGTTCTATGAATATTCTAACGCGTGCGCGCGTAGGCAAGATGTGGTGGGGTGCCGTTTTTAATAAGAACAATCTAAGCATCACTATTAGCTGTACTCGAAAATAAAAATCAGGAAATGTAAATAAATAAAAATACGTTTTTAAAGTCAAATTGTATACCTATTTAAATAAATACTAAACTTGGCTTGAAATATGTTTTGTGAAGTGAATATTATATTTGGTAGCATTGGTACATCATAATAAAAATGATAGTAAATAATAAATGCAATGGTGGAACAATATTAATAAATATTATCAATTAACATCAATACCTAGTCAAGGTGTTACAAAATAGTTTAAAATAATAATAAAATATATAAAAATATAAAAGAAGTAAGATAGATTAAGAAAGTTACTATGTGTGTGTCTATACTAAATGGAAATAAATGGGACTTTTTAATCTAAAAATGTTTGGGGTCTCATGACTAATTTTAATTACTTTTCACTGCTTCTTAAGTATTTTACTATCTAGTTTTGCAGTATCGATATCATCTGTCTAATAAATAATTACTTAGTTCCTTCGGACGGTAATGCAAAGATATTACAGCCGGAGTTACAAGAGTTTTATGGAGGGGCGTACAGTGAAAGAGAACTGGATGGAAATCGGATCAGATTAAAAGAAATAGAATGCAAACAAAATAATGGGAAAACCTCATACAGTTTGCCCATTACCTTTTTGTATATGTATTTATTTACACAGAAAAGCAGTGATGCGAGAATAAATAACTTTGCATAGCAGACAACACGTAGAGACGGGATAAAGTGTAATTAACCCCCCCCCCAAGGCGAAACGGGTCAAATTAATGTATTTATACTGCATTACTCGTGTGTAGCGACGTGCAAAGTAGGACATATGTCTCTGGGAAATTCTTCCCTAAGTAATTAATTTATACGTTTCATCTAGAATAGAAGGTTTTTAGATTACAATGCTATGGCACTGATAGCGTGTTTCGCGTAAACCTAGTCTTGTGGGGATAGGTTACAATATAGGGGTATAAATTATTAAGGATATATAAAAATGGATGGGTCTCCTAATTGGGAATACTGTAGAGACATGGCGCGCCACTTTATAAACACCGACCGCAGTCTATAGTACTTCCGTTATTGATATCTCCTCATGGAATGAAATGAGAGTTCGTGCACAGCTCCCATCGAATATTTCACTTCATACTGCTTTCATTTCAGCTGTGACGACAGAAAAAATAAAATGAAATTTTCTATCTGAGGCTCTTTGCCCGTATCCAAAACTATGATTGCGACTGGGCTTATCATTTATCGCGACTTGCATTACAACTTGTTATGCATTGAGAATATTTATCCTCATTTAATTAGTTACTCACATATATTTTGAGTGAATCTGGTGTTTTCTATTAATTTTATAGATTATAGTATTTTTGGTTTATTTATGAAAAGACTTTATTTTGAAAAAAAAGTGTTTATAAAGAGTAATCAATAAGATAAGTTTTAAAGCAAATCATAAAGTTAAAATTTAAAAGGTTTTTTTTACGGGAGCTACTCTTGTAATCAATAATACTAATCAATAATAGTACAATACTAAGTACAATAATAGTACTTAGTAAATTTGTTTGTTATTGCACTTAATTGTCTGTCTATAGGTTTGGTAAAAATGTTGTAATTAATTTTAAATTTACTTCCCATGATATAGATACTTGAATACCTTAGATATAGCTAAGGGTTGATTGGCAGTGGAATGATATTGGGTTATTAGGCGTTGGGTATAGGTTTTGTAATTAATTTTAAATTTACTTCCCATGATATAGATACTTGAATACCTTAGATATAGCTAAGGGTTGATTGGCAGTGGAATGATATTGGGTTATTAGGCGTTGGGTATAAGTTTTGTAATTAATTTTAAATGATTTCACAAATGATTGATACTGCAATACCATACGGCTATTGAGACTTGACATATCGAAGGAATTTTTGTAACCACAAGTGGCTCACTACTATAGTCCGTTAACCGTACAACCTGCCCTTGTGTCACATCAATTGTCGTTATGTTTCAACAGAAAAATTCGATGATTTTATTTACCTAGAGTTTCTTGCAAACCGTTCCGAATACCTTAATTCACTTGTGTAATATTATTGGAATTAAAAGTAGACTATTGGAAACTGACAAGTATTCTAAATATAAACACATTTTCCCTATCGGTCATTATTGGAACTAGAGTTGCGTCAAGCTAACCGTGCACTTGTTCATTCCCGCTTTCTCGTATGTACTATCAGATCTGAAAACATGATACATTTTGTGAATATATTATACATCAAGAGCCTCTGTATCCGATGTTTTAAGATTGTTTGTTATTTTGTACCATAGTCATTACCATAATAGTACTATAGTATTTATCATAATTTAGTACCATAAATTGCCATAGTTATTTTATACCCAATAGTCTCGACTATTGCGATCTCTCAAGGCCAAGTGCACGGTTAGTTGGTCCCCATTGTACCACTCTCGACTCTGTGAAAGATTTCTTTTTCTGATACCAAGTTTGAAGTTTAAGTAAAGTAGCCTACGGGATTGCGGCCCAAGAGTTAACCTCACTTCTACACATTACCCAAGTGCAAATAACATGAAAAGCTCCTCACATAAAGCTCCCCTCTTTATTCTTTAAAACTTCATTAACAACTTCGCGCCAGGATAAATATTTTCATTCCTAAGTTAATAAAGAAAACCTCTCAGACAGACACTCTAGAATAAAGCTTCCTAACTTTGAATTTAATTTCAGTCCAAGTCAAACCTACTTCAAACCACTGTTATCAAATTTCTCTTCAATTCAGAAAGTGTCGGCCAAGTATTTCTAAAATGACAAAGGTAGAAACGTGGTCTTATGCTGTTTGGAAAACTAAAAAATACAAATAAAGTAAGATAGGTTCGTTGTAGGTGCCTAAACTACAGTGAAATATTACTCAAACAATAAACCAACATACATTAAATTGTATATATCACTTGTACATACAATGTTCAGTTGGGCAAATATTTGATAAAGTAAACATTTATTTGTGAATAAAAAACATTATTATTCATATTAGGACAAATAATTAACAAAATATACGATGTTATTACTAAGCTCATATCATTTACCACTTTCTTAAAATTTAAGTTCTCCTTTATTAGGTATTTTTTTCTTCCCAAACATTAATTTCACATTTCATCTAAAGTAACTTCTATCCTAAGTCGGTTTTGCCCCTGTTGTTCAGTAGCACTTATTCGTTTCAATTTTTTATGAACTATTTACATCTACTGTGTCAGGCATCCTCACAGAGCGACCCAAGGGCTGCATGTGTGCTTGAGAACGATTATTTGCTGAACTCGGACTGTTTGAAATTAAAACGTTGGAAATCAAATAGTAAGGTGGCAATTGTATTTTGAAGAAAAAAGAATATTGATGACTATGCGTTTTGGTAGCCAGTTGAGTAGGAATAATTTCCAAATTTAGTGACTGTGTTGCTAGAAAATATTATTTGTTTTTGCATCAACCTATGTCTGTGAATCTACATTCGGTATCCTGAAGTTTAATAAAAACAAGTACAGATCTAGGTTAACGAGTCACATCGTTGAAAACATTTTGGGAATTTCTTCCCAAGTTGTTAACATAGATGCCATATTAGGAAGCTGTGAAACATTTCGATCATCGACTTCAAAGAAATAAAAATAATCAGTTATTCCTGGAGTTAAATAAAATACAATCTCCTACTTCTTATATGTAGTTGATTTATTTTAGTGATGTAACAAACTTATGTTATAATCATACTGTTTGTAATGTATTTAGTACCTCTTGTACTTGAGGCGCTGAGAAAAACTTGATGCAAACTATTTGGCTTTATAAGAAATCCTAGTGAATATCCATGTATTATTCAGCTAATTAGGATATGTTCCAAGTTTAAAAGAAAACATTTTCCCCTTCCCATGGCAGTTACAACTTTCATCCAAGGGCAGAGGCGCATAATCATCACTATTATTAGAAAAACATCACTATTATTTAGATGTTCGTTTCAAGTTTCCTGTGACCTTCTTTGTTAGCGGTTCGTTATAATTTTCTTCATTACGTTCTTCCATCCTAGATTTTTTGCTTCGTCGTTAAGGAAAGCTATTCCGTGACATCACAATGTCCCTAGATGATAGAATGCAAAGATAAAGAGAGCGGTTGTTAGAACTCACCTCTACCATTTTACAATAACGTAGTAATACAACGACCTTTCAAACACGAAACGGAAAACAATAGCAGCTACATTTCTGGGGAAAATTATTAATGAGGCTCTTCTGTTGCTGAAGATAGATAAAAGAGAAAGATTATTTATAATTTTACTATGATACGTCAAAGATTTTCCAAATACAAAAATCTATAGAATATTATTTCTTTAATTTTTTACACTATTAAAAATACTGTACTACCAGAAAAAATGTACTTACTTACTTACTACTTACATAAATTGTGAGAGACACAGAGTAGGCGGCCGAACTTGAATTACGAATTTTATTTATATTATGATGTTTCTTTAGATTTTATACAATTAATTGATAAAAAAAAGTAACGTAGATAAAAGACAACCTTTAGACACATATTGAAAATTTCAGCAAATAAACATGCTCGCTTTTTTTAAAAATTCTTCTTAAGAAGCTCTTAAAAAAGTTTTCATTTAAAAAATTGTGAAACACATATATAAATTAATACACTATACATTATATTGAATCCATTAAATTAACATTTAATTCAATATAAATTAATATATTACATTAACAGATTAAACATTTGAGTAATATTATTTCAATTCAATATTGTACAATAACGTAACTAACATAACCTACCTGGTATAACAGCTGTTCTACAACATAACCTATAGCATACAAAACAGTTGTCGTATGCTATCAACAAATCTAGCGTGATTTAAAGATATTGATTAAATCTTCTTCACGCCAAAAAGTATCCATAGAAATGTTCACTTAAATAAATCCATAAAGACTTTAATTTTATTATTACTTACTCGTTCAATGTTTCTAATTTTACGTAAAAAGGAATGCAACTTTTATCCAAGATATTTTTATTCACGTTTATTAAAAAACTTTCCCCTTTTAAAAAAACATGAACAATAACTTGTGTTTATATTTCCGTCCCAATTTGCATGGGAATTGGAAATAATTGCAAATTTAAAAGAATTCGTGGTAGAGCTTGTAAAAGTAAAGACGTAACCCTGAAAGTGGCAAAATATTATTCTGACTTTATTATTATCAACATGGAACTGTTCTGTTGGATTAAAGGTTTTAATAATTTATCTGTATTTTAAAGTAAATACAACATTAAGTATATACAATATCTCGAGCACACTGGTGCAATATATTAGGATAAAAATATTGGCCTAAACCTCAATACCAAAAATATAATATAAAAATAACTAATAATGCAAGTTAACCAAGGATAGTCTGGTTTGTAAATTATTGTACTTTAGATTGTAATTTTGTAATAAGATACTCCAATGATGATGACATTGTTATCGAAATGTACATAAGGGTTTAATCTTAAGTAACTTGTATTATTGCTTTGATTATATTTGTGATATTGGGGATTTTGCTAACATTTTAATTGTAGTTTACCATTAGGGAGTTTAATTGTGATAGTAGTTTAATCAACTAAATCCATTTAATATGAAATCCACACTGAGAAAGTGGAGGGTATCATCGCACATGTGTATAGCATAGCGTCACTGTGATTCTATCAGGTTAATAAACACGTGAATATAAACTACGCTTAGGGATTAGGATGTTAACGCAGAAAGCTAGATAAAAACTCTTCTAATTACTAGTCATCGGTGATTAGTAGGACGCCAAGAAGCGATAGCACGAGCTACCACAGGTTCTGGTAGCAGTGCTGCCAAATTTAGTGGACAGTGTTGCCCAGTCACTGTATGACGGCGATACACAGTTCTGGTTACTGGCACTATTTTAAGTATTGCATAAACTAAACTGAAAGAGTTGCAAACCTGGTTGTTTTAGATTCATCAAACCCACTGTAAGCGTGTAAAGGAATGCAAATAGATTCCCGCAGACAGTAACAGAATACGAATATCTAGAGTTGTATATGTCTGAATGGTTCCCAAGGTTTCATGAATATTTCATTACACATCCCGTTACATAAACATAACGCATTACAATCCACTTTGAAAATCACTTCCATTTTTCTGTATATTTCCAGTTTTCTGTCACAATTTATTCTTCGAATACTAAAACATCTATATTGACCTGTGTCTTTTATATCTCATACTCCATGGTACTTTTCCAGTTTTTATTAGCTTTTACCGGTATTCTGGCTATCTCGTTCTTCTTAACGGCTCTATTTCTTACTTATTTTTGCCACTTTTGTTCTAATTAGTTTGAAAAAATATGTCTATTTTTCCTTTATCGCTCTCCATAACGTTCTTGCACTACTCTTACATTCTAGCCCCTTTCGAATTTGTGTCTTTGGTCTCTTACGATCACCTTGGCTGATAACAGACTTTTGTTTTTAGATTGTAATTTTTTTTGAAAATTTTTTCACACTTACATCTAATGCTTTTCCTATTTCTATTCATCCCAACTTAAACGTGTAATTTCTGCCTCTCGCGTTCACCTTAGCGGATTTGTCACCTGCATCTTACGTTGTTTTAGCCTTACCGGGACCTCACTTTCTCCTTGTGCTTTTTCGGACTTTTGTCTTCTGCTTCTCACTTTATTTAGAACTCTTCTTGTATTGAAGTCTTTTGTTTCTCTCTTTATCCTTAGAACTAAGTGGGGCATATGTATGACACTCCATTTCTCCTTTTAAATCACTATTTAAACTTCCTATTTGCTCCTGGGTTAATTTTTTCCCTTATTAATTCAGATTTATTACACGTTTCATACATCAGAAAACTCTCTGCCATTTCCTTCCGAATTCAGCGATTGATTTTATTTCATGGTTTCCTTTATAAATAAACTACTCTCATGAAACACAATGCACGTTTTAATATTGGATTTACAACGTTTGTTTTCGTTTCCTAGATAGTACTTGGTTTCTAGTAATGATTATCCTCATTTCCTAGGCAGCAGTTCTGCTTATATGGGACAGACTTATAGCTGACTAACCAGAGCTTGGATTCGTACACGACAAGAGGTAGGCATACATTGGAGAGTTATCGACTTCTTGTCGACATCTACATTTATTTAATCAATGACTAAATTTATAGGCAATCTCTTACCTTTGTCCTTATGAAGCTTCCTCTTGACCGGTTGTAGAGTCCTAGACGTTTGAGATATTCGGTTTATTCACTTGAAAGATCATCGTCAAAACAATCTTTATGTGAGGTTAACTTGATCGTAAAGTGTGAAAAGATCTGTTTCATATTCACTGATCCAGAGAAAATAATAATTAGGACAAAAACAGAAAAACACAGTTTACTTTTACACATAGAATAGTAATTTTTACACATATTCAAATAATTTATTTATATTTTTCATTTCTGTATTTCGTTATTTGAAACACGTAATATTTTAAGGAAAAGCCGAAGATTTAACAATATTGTATGTAGTATATTGTTAAGTGCAACAGGTGGACTATTATAACATATAGATTAGTGGATAAGCATATATATGTATATATATATATATATATATATATATATATATATATATATATATATATTATTTGCTATAGCTTCAATACAGAATAGCTTTGCCTGGAACGTTCTTTACTCTCTCTCAGAAATAATGCTTCAATAATAGGACTAAGGTTTTTCCCCTCAGCCACTACTACAAAGCTACACCCTGATTCTTCTCTACTCTTAGAATCACAAGAGCTAAATTTTAATTCCACCCACCGCACCATACAAAGAGAAGAGCTAGAAATAGCTTCTCTCCCACACTTAGTACCACAAGAGCTAGACCTTGATTATCACCCACTCTCAGTACCACAAGAACTAGACCTCGAGTCTCACCCACACTCAGTACCACAAGAACTAGACCTTGATTCTCACCCACACTCAGTATTACAAGAGCTAGACCTTGATTCTCACCCACTCTCAGTACTACAAGAGCTAGACCTTGAGTCTCACCCACACTCAGTACCACAAGACCTAGACCTTGATTATCACCCACACTCAGTACTACAAAAGCTAGACCTTGGTTAACACCCACACTCAGTACTACAAGAGCTAGACCTCGAGTCTCACCCACACTCAGTACCACAAGAGCTAGACCTTGATTCTCACCCACACTCAGTACTACAAGAGCTATACCTTTATCTTCCCTACACCCAGTTTCTCAAAATATTTACGTATATTGTTTCTCCCTCACCCCTAACATCACACGAGCTAGACTTTGTCACCTCCACACACATTACCACAAGCATTCTCACACATACAGTACTACAAGAGGTAGATATTGTCTACCCCACACACAGTATTACAAGAGCTAGACCCGGATTCTCCCCTACACTCATTACAACAAGAGCTAGACCTGGAGTCTCCCCTACACTCATTACAACAAGAGCTAGACCTGGAGTCTCCCCTATACTCATTACAACAAGAGTTAGACCTGGAGCCTCCCCTACACTCATTACAACAAGAGCTAGACCCGGATTCTCCCCTACACTCATTACAACAAGAGCTAGACCTGGAGTCTCCCCTACAACCACTACCACAAGAGCTACACCTTGTTTCTCCTCTACACTCAATACTACAAGAGCTAGACCCAAAGTCTCCTCCACAACCACTACTACAAGAGCTAGAAACTGATTCGCACTTACACTCAGTACCACAAAAGCTAGACCTTGATTCTCCCCTACACTCAGTACAACATGAGCGAGACCTAGAGTCCCACTACTACAAGAGACCTCGTTCTCCCCTCCCAGTACCACAAATAAATATTTCAATATTTCTCTCTGTTGGTAATTACATAAAAGCAATAGTTAGTTAATGAAGTATGTAAAGTGCGTTACCCATTAGCGGGAGAAGAACAAACATCCCAAGGGTAGATCGGCAGCATCTCAGGAAATCCCACATTTGTTTGTTGTTACTAAACGTGTGTTTGGGCTCGCTTTGTCGAAGGTACCGTAGTCCCATGAGTACACTTTTGCTCTTGCGTTATAAAAACACAGCCAAGGTTAGAAAAAGCCTAAAGCTTTCACAATATTTGAAGTTTAAAAAGCTGTTCTTTTGGGCGAATTTATAGAAATTTTCAAGTGTTTGCTGTAGGTTTTTCAATTATTTATACACCCGGTTTGAAGACAACGGTTTCACGCCAATTTTATTTTATTTTTCGTTAAATTTACTACTCATCAGATTTATTTGGATTCATATAGCGTGCATAACTATTACAGGGGTATATAGGCGACTGTGTTGGAGAAATGGGTTCTTTGCCGTCATCGCAGAAGTGTACGTAAAGAAATGAAAGATAGGTGAGCGCTCTGGGAAACTGAAAAATACTGATAGTGCTGCATCTTCAAACCATAACCTTTTAAATAAAATGAGTAATGCATGTCCAAATACCTAACATCAGGGCACGGGAGGAATAGGTCATTAAGGCCAAAGAATTACGCCAAAAAGGACAAGGGGATAGGGTAAGAGTTACGCGGCGCTGAAGGAATGAGACTCGAGAGGGCCAGACAGATAATGAACACCAGGGAAGATTATCTCCCTTTAAAGTATGTATTTCATACCTTTAAAGTTTATATTGCTCCCTTCAAAATGTAAGCAAGTATATTGTATTCTAAACTTATATTGACATTTCTTTTGGGGTTTTAAAATATTTTTTTTCATCTGAATCATTTATTGAATAAATATCTTATATCTGCTATAAAAACCGTCCAATTTTTTTTAGCAAGGTTATTTATTTATTGTTGCACACGGGGAGGGATATTATTTCAATCACTGTTAAGTCGTGAGAACGGTATAATTCCAAAAGATATAAAGTAAAAAACCAAAGAAGCACGGTGTTGTGTTATGTAGGGGGATATAATCATATTTTTGATAACACCTAAACTATGATAAAATGCAAAATTGTGGAAAATTAAAGTTTGTCAAAAACATCGGCCGTTAGCACGACCAGACAATAGGTACCAAAGTTTTCATTAATTATAAATTAGGAGACTTAGAGCGTGAAGGAAGGAGAGATGGTGTATTGTATTTGCTCTTGTGTTCAGGCTAAGTTGTAACAACACAGATGCACTCTGGTGACCAAAGGACGAGTACTGCTTTAAACGGTACCCCCTGAGTCTCCCCCTTTGTTCCTCGTTTGACGCCGATGTAATTCTTTTTGATAAGAGACGATGAAAGGAGGACATATCTCTATTTTTAATATACGCTTCTATCTTCTTCTTTCACAAGATTTCCTATTTTATTATTTTAAAGAAATGTATAATAAGATTTAATACATCTAAGTAAGGTTTTTATATAGTCTGCTATAAGGACTGGGTGTGACAAACTTGTGAATGGCGTTATTATCTTATTTTGAGATCTCAACTTCAGGGCATTTTATGTGCTCGCAGTGCTTAGTGATGTGCTGAGGGAATAAAGTTTGCAAGTAAATAATTGTTGTGAGATACGCGTAAAAAAAATATATTCAATTCAAAATATATTCCATAAAATATAAAGTAAAAAAACAATAAAAATTAAAAAAGAATCGGTTGTAAATTTGTTTTAAAACTTGTAAACGTATTTCTAAATTTGAAATTATGACTTCTCATTAAACATTAGAGTTGGAGAAAAGCTCTTAAAAGAGACAGCGTTTTATATATTTACTATTCAGGTAAAGTAAAACAAAAAATTACTCTAATATTTTCTAATGTTACTAAAAGAGACCACATTTATTTTAACGCTAGTAATTATAGGTGGATAGTAAATGGAGATATATTAGACAAACATGAAGATAGGAGGTATTTAAAGTAGACAATTAGATCTAGAGAATCAGGTACAGAAAATTCAAATACAAGAATTATTACAACTAACGATGTAATTTGGAACTTTCGACGTGTTATTTGTCTGTTTTACGCCACTTTATCGGCCCTGAACGTAAGGAAACAAAAAGAAAACCTATTGGATTACATGAAGCTCTATGGTTTGGAATTAATAGCCTCCAGAACCTCCATAGATTCTACTCGTTACATCAAAAAGAGAATGAAGTATATAGACACTGAAAGGTAGAATCATTTGGGATTGGGGAGAATAAAGATTAAACACAATGAGCTCCTAGTTGTAAAAGGAAAAGGAAAGTTTTCTTAGTTGGTTGTAACCTTCTCCTGATGCAGTCCTACTATAACGAAGTCATCAACACATTTCTACCCTCTATAACAAGTTAGAGATTGGAATAATAATGATGGAAGGTAGGATTAAGAGAAGATATAATGACATCCTAGTTCTGGAAGGAGGAATAAAGATTGCTTATATGGTTATTGTCGCTTAAGTAATGAATTAGTGCCACATTAAAAGGTTTCTACTCTTTACAACAAGGTTGAAGGTGAAGGATTATGGAGGAGCTAGAAGAAAAGGTAAAATGATCTTCTAGTTTTGGAAGGAGAGGGAGAGCTGGCTTGTTTGGCCATGTGGACCTACCTTATGCAGACGTCTTACTTCTCGTTACTGAAATCATCAAACATTCCATATGTTATTGCAAGATAGAGAATGAAGAATACGTAGATGATATAGAAGTAAAGAAGAGACATTATTTTCTCCTAATTCTGAGAGAAGGCGAAAATAGTGACTCGCTTGGCTAGGTTTACTTAGCTGATGTAGCCCTGCTACCTATTGGAGTCACCTGAAAGTCTATTCATTACACAAGACAGAGGATGAATGATATATAAGGTAGGGATATCTGTGTATTACTTTTGCGAAGGTGTCCACAAAGTGTGTACTGGACATCATTCAACTGTTGGCATTTAGAGTAAATGTTCAGAAAAATCATGCGTTTGTTATAATAAAGTAAACATAATAAATTGAGTTGCGCTTGGAAGATTATAATATAGGGACTTTGCAATCTCAATGTAAGGACTTAAAAGGCTTTACTATAATAATATTTTTATTCTTAAATGCGCTTCAAAAAGACCAGAAATCTTTGTTTTACAAACAACTTACTAACTGGACCTCTATATACCACAAATTTTATTTTTAAAATACTTCTAATCTAATTTTAAATTATGATAAAGTCTATATGTTTAGTAGGTAGCTTACTAAAACTGTGTGGGATAAGTAAACGGATATGTCGTCATCAAAGACTATCATCAAGTGAAAGGCAGAAAAATATTATCGATAAATAAATCTACATACACATCTATATACAAATCTATACATAAATCAATCATCAAACCAAAATACAACAATGATCTAGATTGTTATATCATTATAATAATTACAATAATACTGTCTCTGATTGAACAGATGTTATCTGACTAGTTCAGAGTTTAGCAGTGACAACCCATAACCGATTCCTAACCTCAAAATGTTATGTCGAGCAAACAATAGAAGATTTCCTTTCACCAGATTTGGTTCAAAACGAGAGAAAAACCAAACAGAAACTACTAAAAAGGATCTAGTGAAACTATTGTCTGTTCTTTTTATTGAATTATAGTGTTTTTCGATACATTGAAAAGAGAACAGTATTCCTACTTTTGTAAGAAGAAGGAAAAAGAGACAAATAATATATGTTATAGGAAGCAAAACTCACGCGCAAGAGCAAGGACACTGTCTGATTATTTATAGTTTGATGGTCGAACTTTACTGCAAAGTATTTTAAAATATTCAATTTTTAATTTTTCTATGTTTATACCCCTTTGACCCGACATTTAATTAGTACACTTTTACGTATGAAACATTTTTTATCACGTACTGCAATAATTTTTTAAATTATTTTTTTACATTGTTTTTACAGTTGTACTGTTCTGTAATATACAGTGCACCCTTCTTTACTGTTTGCACTAATATTCCTATCTACGTGTTTTAATAATATTATTGGGCTACATAAGTAATATTAATAGGCTACATAAGTAAACAGAATGACAGGCCTGGAGACTTAAACAATGCGCTTCCAACTAATCCCAAGAACAACAGTAGTTAGTAACTAAATAATAACCAACGCCGTACGAAATATCGTTTTCGCTGAGTGCTAAATATTTATTACGTAACCTTAGAATGAAACTTGCTTATTGACCATAGACCAAAATAAATCCTTAAACGTTTTATTTACATATGTCTTTGTTGTTGTAACTGACGCACATGTTCTGCATCAACCAACCTCATCCAAGTTGCCCTAGAGATGACACTATTTCGAAACGCGTATAACGTTTTTGCACTTGTGGTAATTTTCTACCAATACTGTATAACAACTGCACTTAATATAAACCTCCAATAGCCAAATAACACACCATTACTAAACACAAAAGAATAATATTTTGCCATGATAGAATTAAATACAAAATGTTTTTGGAAATATCGTTATATTTTAAAAGAAAACCGACAAACATATCCCGGAGTCAAACTGGCGACAGGAAGACCTTACTTTGTCTCCAAGATTTATTACCTTCCCTTTTATCTTTTATAGAGGTCCCTCTTTATCATCTCCACATTTGTCATTTATTTAATTCTACTCGTCTTTGGACTTTATGTAAGAAAGGATACTCTTAAACTTTCCATTATAACAAAACCTTTGGACTTCAATTTAAAAAAAATTAAAATTTTGAAGGTTATTGAGTAATATTGTTTCTATTTGTATATTTTATTATCTAAATAAAATTATTAATATTTCTTTTTCATTTAAAAGAACGAAGCTTTCTCTCTCTCTCTCTGTCTGTCTGTCTGTCTGTCTCTCTCTCTCTCTCTCTCTCTCTCTCTCTATATATATATATATATATATATATATATATATATATATATGTGTGTGTGTGTGTGTGTGTGTGTATGTGTACGAGTATATAATAGAGGCTCTATAATCCCCGCAGGGTTACATACAATATTCACAAACCTGTTCCTAGTCATACTAAACGGCCACCTTAAAGCTACAAAAATAGAAAGACATAATAGTGAGATAACGCACACAAAGTTACACGACAAATAGAGGTATAAAGAAATCAAATATGCAAATGTTACCACGCCCGAACGCTATATTATAAATCTTGAAGACGTATCGCACCGTACATTTTTATTACAAACACAGATGTCAGATTTGGTGTTTCCTTTCATGCAATTTACTCAGGGACCGTGACTTTATTAGTCTAGGATCTAAAGGTGATTGAGCATGTACTGAAAGCTTAACGCAATTTTATTTTAGATTATTGTTATGGGCACTTGAAAGATTGTAAAAACGTATGCCGTATGAAAATACTATAATGAAAATACTATAAACCTACTGTCTAAACTATTGTAGCAGCAATATTACTCCTGGACAGAAGCAAGTAAACGTCATGTGCATTGTCATACTAGTCAAGATATCTAAAGAGAGTTGAGCAAGCACTGATAGCCCAACTCAATTTTATTTCAGATTATTATTCCTGGATACTTAGGAGATTGTAAAAACGTATGTAGTCGCCCCCTCACGTTGTCGAAATACCGGGGGGAGAGGGAGAACGTCGCGAGGAACTTGCGTAGTTTGTTCGTGAATTTCCATTGGAAAACATCCCATTGCAATAAACGTAAGCCGGAGATTAGGATGAAAGTTTGTTTAAAGGTCTCAGGAATTAAAATAAATGTTTGTTCAAATATAAACACACAAATATGTACTAATATGTCGATAGTTTCATGTCTAAATCATTTTAACTTTGGAACAAAACATCCGACTTCGATCTAAGTTGATAAGCAGATGTAATTTGTTATTTGTGGGAATATGTTTGTTAATAGGAAAAATCGATCAATCAGCAGTTTAGTTTACGGCAGCTGTTTTAATTCGGAAAATGGGTTTTTCATTTCCTACCAAAAATATTATGTATTTCTGAAATGCGTTTATAAAGAATAAAATCCAATCTGGAGGAACACACTTTAATATAGGATTTTTAAAGTATAACAAATAGTATAGGGGATCGATCATTCACTACAATACTGAATAGTGTCGCCGCCCAGAAGGAACATTTTAGATGTCAGTATTGATTAAAACCATTATTTCATTAAATAAAATATTATTTGCTTTTACTTTCTATTAATATAAGAAAAGGCTTAAGTGTAATTAATTAGTTTATAGCTACTATTGCTTGTGAACATATGTTTTGTAGGACCTTGAATATAATTTGGTAGCCATATTGAAATAATATAAATGGATTTACTGTATAAGAGACCTTAAAACAAACTTTCTTCTTAATATCCGGCTTACGTTCACCGCAATGGGATATTTTCCAATAACAATTCACGAAAAAAGTAATGTGAAAATAAATGTTTTAAGAAAAATAATTCCCTACTCAGTGGGTACTATAGTTAGCTATTCTTACGTAAGAACCACTACTGAAGCCCTTAATTTAGTGAGTTTAAAACATTTTTTGATTTATTTATCTTTTATAGTTTAAAAGATGCGAAGATTCGGGCACAGCAAGTTCCCCGCGAAGTTCCCCCTCTCCCCCCGGTATTTTGATCACGTGAGAGGGTGATGACATACGTTTTTACAATCCCCAAGTACCCAGAATAATAATCTGAAATAAAATTGAGTTAGGCTTTCAGTGCATGCTCAACCCCCTTTATATATATCTTGACTAGTACGACAATGCACATGACGTTTACTTGCTTCTGTCCAGGAGTAATATTGCTTCTACAATAGTTTAGACAGTAGGTTTATAGTATTTTAATTATAAAAATATGTAATTCCACTTTTTAGAAGTGTTAGAGCGTAATTAATAAAAACAATTAGTTTCTTAGAGTTATTACTGAAATGAAACTATAGTAAAACCAGAAAGTTTTCAAAAAACACTTTCAACTAAAAATGTATTATACATATATATATATCTAGTATTGATGACCTTTTTAAAAGCTCATATTTTTGTGAGTTTAAAAATATTTATTGGTTATTATGTCTTTTATACCTTAAAAGATACAACGGTTCTAGTACAACGCGTCACCAGCAATGTTTTCCCCTCCCCCTGGTATATGTACCACGAAATACGTTTTTACAATCACCCAAGTGCCCAGAGCAATAATCTAAAACAAAAATTGCATTAGGCTTTCAGTGCATGCTAACCCCCCTTTAGATCCTGGACTATATCGTATGCACAATTCCGCGTACTGGTCTGGGCTGTTGGTCTTCAAATAGCAAATCCAAACGGATCGTACGTGGTCCTACTTTCTGTACACTTTTTGTTGTTTTGTGGCTGTGTAGAGTAAGGTTGGGTATTTCGACAGTTTCATATGGCTTCCTTTTTTGTACTCCTAACGTCCATTTAATGTTTAGCTTTGTGTGTGTCTATAGTCATAGTCTACGTATTTTTATTTAATTTTCATCTTTTCTTTGTTACTTTAGGCTTTGTTTATTATTCAGGTAAATGTCTGACCAAAGGATGTGAATTTTTTATTCTATTCCCAGCAAAAGAAAACTTTTATAAGCTTTTATTATTATTCTGTAATTTCAATATCTATCCTTGTCTTCTTCCTCCCAACGGAGTAAAGGATAGACACTTTTTTACTAGTCGATTCAGAGTAGATCTGTTTTAGAGTCGCCCAAAAATCCACAAAGCAAACTCCAAAACAGAGATAACTTTATACCTGTACCCCATTCCTTTCTATATTTACCACCCGTCTTATATATTTTATTCCGACCACGGCTAATTGCCTCCCAACCTCACTAACCTTGGTGATGCATCGCAATTATTTAGACCTGGATCCAGTACAAAGTTCTCTGAAAATTTGTTGAATTTCGGAAAAGCTTTATAGGATACTATTTTAAATTAAGGGACATTGAATTTAAAAATTGTCACTAAAACTTGCAAATATATTGGAGATAACTTAAAAACTTTCAGAAATCTTCATTTACCTCTTTCTTCGATTCTATACCTGCTTTAGCCCACGTAGAAACTTTACTTTCACCAGTTCGTATATTTGGAAATGTTTTACATCTTTTTCCGTTACACCGTAAAGATCACAGGAAAACTACGGAGGGTAAACATGGAAAGTCATAAATCAGAAAGCTCAAAGAAGTGTATAAAGAGAGCCTTTGCTCTGCCACTGCCATCACTTGCAACTTATTTGTTATTTCCTTTCCTCAGAGAAATATATGTTTTGATCCATTTTACCAATATAAGTCACGTTGGCGACTCGTAAAACCTTGCGCTAGGAAAGATTTCAATGCTTGTTTTTGACGAAGGACATATTAAAATAATTATAATTCAAATTTTCTCTAAAGCATACAATTTTTACAAGTTTTAAACTGAAATAATTTATTTCTAATACGTTAAAAAGTATTTAAATATCGATTTATCATTATGTAAGATTTTTGTAGTATTTTTATATTCTTTGATTTATATTCGTTACCCATTCACGATTACCACTTTATTTGCCTATATAGCACCGTGTTTGTCTGAGTCTGCAATGTATGTAAATACTTTTAGGCTTACCAAATCAAAATAGATGAAAGTTACTCCAATTGTTGGTTTATTAGAATTCTACGGAAGTTTTGAATAAAACGATTTATATCATAGTTAATACTACTAAATAGCAACTACTCAATTTAATTACTGAGTTACGGCTACTAACCTATTAGATGTTACCCTACGTCAAAGTTCAATAATAGTCATTGTAGCCCATTTAAAAAAGCAAGGAAGAATAAAAAAATTCAAAAAAATATTTTCAAACAACTTTTAAAATTTTTACTATGTAGCCCATTGTTATTAATTTAATTCAATATTATTATTTAAATTGGTGGATATTGCAATATACAATGAAGATGTTCCAAGTACCAAAAATTAAAACAGAACGTTAATTAAACATGAAACGCTGCTGGACACCAGGTAGATTGTCTTTATATACACACTTGCGCTCGCTCGTCAGATCTTGACTAAAGCTGTTGTAGCTTGGCCAAGCACAAGCTTAAATAAATGTAATCATTTATTGTGACGAAGATTTTATAACTGATTTTAAACACGTTTCCGTAATTTCCAATTCACAGTTCATTAGCCAGTACAAAGCCTTGATAAAGTGTGATGGAAATGTTTTAAATGACAACATCACTTTATTGTTTCAATTATAATATCACTGTCGTCTAAACAGTGATTGTCTGGAAACGTGTGCGCGATTCTCGGCCTCCATGTCACGCTCCTAGTTTGCAAGACCTGTGTAAGAACAATACGCTTGAACTAACGGATCCTTTGCTTGAAGTAATGAAACAAGTAGATCCCAGGATAGTGCTTGGTCAGAGTTGGGAGGTGGTGCAAAGAGAAAGCTCTAGGACTAGGAATCACTAAGTGTATGTTTCGACACTTACAGCAGAACTTATTAAAAAAAAATATTAGTTTTAAAGGAAAAGCTTGGTACAAGTCACATTTTATAAGGTGTCTCTTAGCCCTTAGCTAGAAATGTTGTATTGGTCGTTTATAAAACATCAGACACTGTTGCCATCCCTCATCGGGGCCCTAAATCGCAACATACCAGCCTCAACCCTTAGACAATCCTATTATCACGCTTCCGTGCATGCCCTATTTACATTTGTTGTTATTTATACTATATAATAAAAAGTATTCATAAATAATAAAACAAGTATTCTTTTTCCAGTCCAAGGAAAATGACGTGCTACTATCTTCATCCTCCCCTCGACCTCAAGGACCAGCTTATAAAATTTGACCTGCACGTCGACGGGTTTTTACTTCACAGCTTGACTGACAACCTTCCTGATATAATGTTCTACATTATAATAAATAACTGTAATTTCTCACGAATTAATTATACAACAATATAACACTACTAATTTTACTAATCGCCTAAGAGTTAGTTAACCGCCTGGATCTTAGGGGCAGTGCAACAATGCTACATGCAATGTGTCTTGCATTATCTAGGTTAAGTGGGAGAAGCTTTGCGGTGCCCTTTTGCACCAAAATACAAATGCACTGCAATATATATCCTAAAAGCAAAGATTGTTATCAAACCGAAGTAAGAAAGCACACGAATTTATCATGGCAAAGTCCATTGTAGACGTATTGTCTTGGCGAAATCACAGCACAATCTTTCCATCTTGCGTTAAGGACGCCTACACTTATCAAAACAGTATTGTTTTCTTATTGTTTATCTCATTTTCATATTATTAAAAATCTTCTAGTCTTGAATTCTTTATGAAAAGGTTTTAGGTTTATAAAGATAGGGTAAAATAAATCCCCTTCTTTTCCCTTCTCCTTCTATCTCAGACGCTGCCTTATATTACATCCTAAGCTGGGTGTTTTTATTTTTAATAAAGAGATTTAGACTTTGTGTTTAGGATAAATACTTTTACAGTCTTTTATTTCATCATTCATAGAATAAAAATATACAATACTTTTCACTTTATATATTTAGTTTAGTTCGAATACTGCTCCGTCTTATCTTCCCTTAAGGAATCTCATTGTTCTGGTCATTCATCTCCATTCCCTTAGTCATTTTCCGCTCTTTGCTCAACTTTGTTTTTTCCTGACCCTCATTTGTCTTCCTATATTATTCCTTAATACTCAGGTTTTACCTTAAATTACCGCCTTGAAGTTATGATTTTATCTGCCCATGTATCCCCAGAGTGTTAGAATATGGGGTAATTGGAGTTCTATTTTGTGTCAACGAGAATTCAAAATAAAATCTCCACCAACGTAAATCTACATGTGTGTTTATTGAGAGTGTTTAGGTTGAGCTCTATGAAGGAAACCTCTTCTGTAACCAATCCCGTAATAATGAGTTACATATCCCAAGACCTGCTGGATTACATTACATTCTCACTCATTAGTCCATACTTTGCTGGCTTGTTTACGCCTATATACACAACACCCAGTCACTATACAAAGACCTCTTGTCTTGTTAGAAAGCAATATTTGTAACTTAGAGCATATTTTCTTTTAATGTGTTCTTAATACAACACTATATAATTTATACACGCGCTCACGCACTCAAACTGAAACGTGGAATTTTCTCATTATAATTTAAATACACTTGAACCTATAAATAATATTACCTTAACTTCCAACGCCTACTTGAAACTTTTATGCAAAAGTTAAAAATTAGGAAAGGCAACTTTGTAACACATTTTAGATGGTGTTACATATTAAAACAGATTCAGAAAACAAACGTGAAATTAATTTAAAAATGTAACATCAAATAAAAAAAGGCCAGATTCCAAATAACGAGCAAGCCAACTTAAAAAACAGAATGGGGAGATCTAAGTACAGGAACCACGTTTGCTACAACAGATTTGTTACAACACAGATAAGTTATAATATTAAGAAGTTTAGTGATCAAAAAGGAATATTTAACTTTTAAAACTTTAACCGTTCAATGGCATGATAACGCTAGTTTTCTTTTTATTAATAGGGAAAATGTGAATTCATTTGTGTGATGTAGTCAATTTTTTTTTAGTCGAAAGGGCATATTTAAATGTATGTTGAATACGCAAAGCAATCTCGAAAGGATGTCAGGGACTCTGCCATAGATTTTTGTGGTAACATGTAAAGTTCTGTTAAATATTATATCTGTAAAACGTTGTAAAATCTGAAAGTAGCGTAGTATTTCTAATGTGAATTTGTTTGTATTATATATAAATATATTTCTTTTTGATGAAGTAAAGATTGATTTGTTTAAATTAACATTTGTGGTTTAAATTATTTAATGAACACATAATTCTTTTTATCAATAAAACATTTGACATTACAGGTGGAACTATTTACTTATGTAACTAAGCCTCTGCAATATTTAATATCAGCATTATTTCCTTAAGAATTAATGTACCAAAAATAATAACGTTACAACTTGCTAATTCGCTGACAGGGATCTTGAGTTCAAGAAAATACAGCAAGACTGCTCCCCACATTCTGATAAAGCACTTTCCGCCCCTCCCTCAATCATAAAAAATGCAAATTGTATTAACTTTGGATATTTGATGCAAAGGAATACATTTTTACACCTAGTCATTTACTTTTGCAATGTTCGATCACGTTTGTCTCAAATCAGTTGTTACTACTTAATTCATCGGTTTATTTTGACGGTTTATTTCTATAATGGACATCAAGTTTAAAGAAAAGTGTCAAAATACATTAGTAGTGTTTTTACCGCCTAATTTGAAGAAATAATAACAAGTAATAATTTGAAGGAGTGTATTCGCTCACACAGGAGTTAGGCCTGGCATACATCGCAACCACAAGACTCATGGCTTGGTCTCGGACCATATTAACGTCTCGGATATTCGCTTGTTAGGACTTAAAGAGATTATAATTCGTTAAGGCGGTGAACCTCTGAAGCCGAAATACGTTTTAGTTTGTGAGATTGCATCATTGAATTATATTATTCAAGTCCTGCCGAAGGACTTCCGTCAAGAGAATTTTACATGACATTTTGTTTTGTGTTTTCATAATTCCTGGGGTAAGATTAAGGCTACCTAGTAAACACCTCTCGTCACTCTAGTACAATTAATTATATTGTGATCACGTGGGACTGAACTTAAGATAATAATAAGGTAATATTTATTGCTCTCAACCCGTTGAAAGTTGTGAAATAAATAAAGTGAGGTATCAGTATTTTGTTGTATTACTCTCTCCGTATCTATTTCTTTCACTCTCTCTCTCTCTCTGTCCGTCTCCATGTTTCTTTTTCTCTCTCAGAATATAGTTATATACGTCTACGTTTGTACGCGCAAACGAATACGTGTTCATCTTTTAAAAAAAAGGCTACCCTTATCATGAAATTTATGGTAGAGAAGTAATAATTTGTTAATTGTCCTAAAAGACATAGACAATTTCTAAACTTACTACAAAATTTCTCATATTGTAACACGAAATAAGTAGCCTCCGTTCATTACATTCTGGAAGTAAACTTGAGGCAATAATGTGTAACGGGGAACATTTTGTATTCTGTTGGTTTACATACAGCCCTTATTTCCCAAGTAACTGACGAAAGTTTGCTGCCTGGGGTTAAGCGCCAAGGCTATGCATTACTCCTCAAGGCGGAAGTTCACGTTACCCTATATATTTACCTCAGGCGCGTCTAAACCCTGCCTTATAAATTTCAGTTGTAGGCCTATTTATTTCCCCGTGTTAGTGACTTATCTCCAAACGTATCTGTGAGCACTAGCCTCATTGGTTTTACTCTAAATGAGTTGTTATACACTTGCATTGAAAGTAGGCCTTCCGATTTGAATTAAGCGATAGCTTTCTTGTAATATAAATTTCTAAATGTTGTAAAATGTAGACACAGTCAGTAACAACAAACAAATGTTGAAATAATATTCAAATCAATTCCTACTCATGGAACACAAGATACATTTTATTTTATTTGTAATATTAATATTACGCTAATAGAAGACGGAAACAGAGAGTATGTCTTAGGAGCATTTCTCAATGCTTGCTATTTTAAATATAGATGTGGTTCCATATAGGCTATATTAGAGATACAAAATTAATTGTGAGTGGATAACGTCAGTCTCATAATGTCGAATTAAATCCTAGAGAAGGTTTGGAGATCGGTCTACCAGGTGAAAGTGTAAGACAGTAGCGTAAACATCGCTGGTAATAACTACGCAAGAATCGTAAATAGGTAATAAAGCTAGACATAATTAAAACATTGTTCCTGTAGATGATACATGTCATCTGCAGTTTTATACAATATTTAAATCTCTCTCCCCCTCCCTCTCTCTCTCCCCCTCTCTCCCCCCTCTCTCTCTCTCCCCCCCCTCTCTCTCTCTCTCTCTCTCTCTCTCTCTCTCTCTATATATATATATATATATATATATATATATATATATATAGTGTGTGTGTGTGTGTGTGTGTGTGTGTGTGTGTGTGTGTGTGTGTGTATGTGTGTGTGTGTGTGTGTGTGTGTGTGTGTGTGTGTGTGTGTGTGTGTGTGTGTGTGTGTGTGTGTGTGTGTGTGTGTGTGTTTAAGGTATATCATACAAATAGCAGCCATTAATGAGTGGCATCCATCTCTCTGCGGTTACCCCTGGGAACTCGTCAGACAAGAAGTTTTAATCCTACGTTTATACATGCATTGTTACAACAAGTGGAGGCAGCCATAAAGGATCTGCTATAAAGCATTTATTAATGAGTTCTGGTACAGCCGGCGCAGCGTTTCCGAACTTTGGTAAATTAATACGGCATCGGATAACGATAGGGTTTCTGCTGTGCAATTAGCGAGAGGTTATTTAGGGACGAGCTTGAAGACTTTAATGTTCGGGAGTAATTAATAAAGTAAACGATGCGCATATATTTAAAGGCTTTGATGCATAATTATGAACCGTACATTTATAATTATCGCATTACAATTATTCATAAAAAATTCGTTTACAAGAACATTTTATAAAATTATTTACTAGATAATTTACATAAATAGCCTATACCATCGTACACCAACAAATCTTAGTTTTATTTTACGTTATTATATATATATATATATATATATATATATATATATTAAAAACAACCTAAGGTTACACACGCACACGCACACACACATACACACATATATATATAAATATAAATAAATAAGATATATTTATTTATTTATTTGTTCATACGTTTGTAATTAAATAAAACTACCAATTTAAATAAAAATACTATATTACAATTGTTTAAGAGAACTGTAATAAGTATTTACTCCTTAAAAACACTTTGAATTATATAAGACTTGGTATACATTGTTGTTCTATTAGACCTACTTTGCTTTAAAAGATAAATAAATAATTGAAGTGGATTAATTGGGTTTGAAAATTTTCTTAGTGATGTTTCAACAGAAATTCTCAATTTTAGTTTAAAACTTACTTTACCATATCATAAGGGTCATTGAAGTTTTCTAGTTCTTAATACAGGCATTCAATTTATATATATATATATATATATATATATATATATATATATATATATATATAAATATATAAAACTATATTACAAACTACTTTTTACACTATTTCAGTGAAATAGTGGACTTGTGTAACGCGAATATGTATTTCGCAGTAAATTTACCCAAATTTGAGTTTTTAATAAATTTGTTAACGTATGTAATTAAACGATCAGAATGTTTACCTTTACTTAGAGCTTCAGGCGTCGCATCCGTAATGTAAAATTATTCAGTTAAAGCCGTGAAAAGACATGTAGAAATAGACCTATACCATATGTCAAAAGCCCAGGGTGAATCCTGAACACTAAGTTAGTTACATTGTTAGATAGAAAACACGAGGACTTTTGGAAACGAAGCGACGAAAAACAAACTCAAGGAAGTCTCTAATTGAAGTAGCTTGCGTGTGACAATGTTTTCCCTGAAGCAAGTCTTGTTTTCGTGTAACGGCTGGTCGTTTAATCACCTACCTTGTCAGAGAAGTCCTCTGCTCTGTGACGTAATTATATGATCTCCTTTGGGATTTATCAAGACCATGCGGGACGGGGTTAATTTATACTTTTAGGCTAACAATGTCATATTGTTCACAATTCTTGTGCAATCTTGCACAAATCTTAATAATTTTGCCTTCATTATATGAACACTTGAAGTAAAACTGTTTTACTTGAGACGTAATTTTAATTAAAATCTAAGTAATTTTATTCTTCAATTTTTATAACTCAAATGCGATATATTTTAACACAAATAAACTACCGCAGTGAAAAGTAAACCACAAGTCTGGATGATTATTGTATGAAGTTTTGTAATGTACGACTGGAGGAGAATTTATAGATTCAGGTAAGGCATACACGTATCGGACAGAATAGCAGAAACCTAATAAAGGTATCCTTTCATAATTGTCGTTATCCAAATTGCTTCAAGCGAGAGACTATGAAGCAAACAAAATGGAAAACAAAACATTTTATATAAGTTAATAATCTTAAGCATTAAAATAACCATACATAAGTAAGATGTGATACTGTTCGTTTCGCACCATATGATACTAATCATTATATAGCTATCACATAAGATTGTTAAATCACTAAAATAAATAAACTGCATACTAGAAGTAGCAGGATGCATTTATTTCACTCCGGAAATAACTGGATTTATTAATTCATTGTAGTCGATAGGACGCAATCTTTCACATTTTTTGTGACTCGTTAATCTAGATATGTAGTTGTTTTTTATAAACTTCAGGATACCGAATGCAGGTTCACAGACATAAGTTGATGCAAAAACACAAATATTTTCTGAACACAGTCACTAAATTTGGAAATTATCCCTTTTCAACTGGCTTCCAAAACTCATAGTCATTGTTATTCTTTTTCTCTTTAAAATACAATTGCCACCTTACTTTTTTATTTCCGACGTTTTAATTCTACATAGGCTTAGGGCCGCAAACATTCGTTCTCAAGCCCACATTCGGCTCCTTGGGCCGCTCAGTGAGGTTGCCTGACACAGTAGATGTAAATAATTCATACATAGAAACGAACAAGTGATACTGAACAACAGAGGCAAAACCGTCTTACGATAGAAGTTACTAGAGATGAAATGTGAAATTAACGTTTGGAGGAAAAAAGATGTATTAAAGGAGAACTTGAATTTTTTTTAAAGTGGTAAATAATATGGGCTTAGTAAGAACATCGTGTGCAAAACTTGTCTATTTTGTTAATTATTTGCCCTAATATAAGTAATAATGTTTTCTATTCACAAATAAACGTTTATTTATCAAATATTTTCCCAACTGACCAATAATCGCTAAGTGATATATACAATATAATGTATGTTGGTTTATTGTTTAAGTAATGTTTCACTGCAGTTTAGGCATCTACAACGAACCTATCTTGCTTTATTAGTAATTTTTAGTTTTCCAAACAAAATAAGGCCTCGTTTTTACCTCTGTCAATTTAGAAACACTTGGCCGACGCTTTCTGAATTGAAGAGAAATTTGATAATGGCGGTTTGAGGGACTTGAACTGAAATTTAATTAAAAGTTAGGAAGCTTTATTCTAGAGTGTCTGTCTGAGAGGTTTTCTTTATTAACTTAGGAATGAAAATATTTATCCTGGCGCGAAGTTGTTAATAAAGTTTTAAAGAATAAAGAGGGGAGCTTTATGTGAGGAGCTTTTCATGTTATTTGCACTCGGGCAATGTGTAGAAGTGAGGTTAACTCTTGGGCCGCAATCACGTAGGCTACTTTACTTAAACTTAAGTCGGAATATCAAATCAAGATATTTTTAGGGGTTTTCAGATATTATTCGTTGTGCAGCATTTTTTTCTGGCATACTTTTAAATAAAATTCAGTATTAGCGTTTGTATTGCTTAGCATGAGAAACTAATTGCGCTCTACTTGAACCAGGAGAATACGAACACAGAGTCGAGAGTGTTACAATGGCTACCAATTAACCATGCACTCGGCCTTGAGAGATCGTAATAGTCGTGACTATTGGATATATAATAACTATGGTTTATTGTAATTACTTTGGTATAAAATAACAAACAATCTTAAAACATCTGTAGACATATCGGTTGCAGAGGTTCTTGAAAACATTCACAAATTGTAATATTTTTTCAGAAATCACACGGGAAAGCGGGAATGAGCAAGTGGACGGTTAGGTTAAACCTACTCTAGATCTAATAATGAACGATAGGGAAAATGTGGGTATATTTAGACTACTTGACAGTTTCCAATAGTCTACATTTATTTCCAATATTATTACACAAGCAATTAAGGTATTCGGGACGTTTTGCAATAAATTCTCGGGAAATAAAGTTACAAGAAACTCTTGGTAATTAAAATCATCGAATAGTCTGTTGAAACATAACGACAATTGATGTGACACAGGGACAGCTTATACGAGTGAGCGGCTCATAGTTAAAAAAAATCCCTTCATATGTCAAGACTCAATAGTCCTATACTATTGCAGTGTCATCGAGGTCACTCATTTGTGAAACCATTTAAAATTAATTACAAATCTTATACCTAACGCCTAATATCTAGAGGATGATAAGTAGGTTTAAAATTAATATCAAAATTTTTACCAAACCGACAGACAGACAATTAGGTGCAATGATAAACAAGTTTAATTATAAGGTGTTGAAATTGTTTGTTTAAATAATGAAAACAATTTATATATGGTTTAGTTTTAGATATAGTATTTTAACTATTGTAATTTATAGTTTTCATTTCAACCTGTATTATTCTATTGATTATGTGCGCTTTGCTTGTTCTCTATGGTTTGATTATATAAGAAAAGTAGTGTCCGTAAAACAATCTTTTGACATGTTGTAACACTCTTAAAAATATGGTGTTACATATAAATTCATTTATATATTTAATTTTTATTTAATAATTATATCTTCCCAATATAAAAGAAAATTTTTGTTTTCTTGGTGCACATTGTGAAGCTATCATAGATAGTAGCGCCCCTAGCGGGTAAAAATGTAAAATATCGTACGAGTTAGTAACTTAGGCCAATTACCACATCACCCCATGTGACGTAAGCATGGTCTGATATCGCCTGATCCAATGCACCAATCAAAAAATTCAAAATAATAACCAAGGGTGGGAAATTTCAATTGGCGCGTCCTTGCAGAAACCCCACTCCTCCAGAGGTTCTTGAACAGAACAGACGTAATGGCATTTTCGGACATAATATAGAAATTTATAAGCTTCCAGTATTCAAAATTTAAGATGTCAAGGCCGGTACCAAATTTATTTAACGCAGCTAAAGAAGAAGTCAGAAGCGATTATTTACGCGTTTAAAATAAATAAAAGTTTATATCATTTTTGTTTAAGGGCGCTGATTTGCAAGAGCACAAAATCGATGTGCAATAATTAATGATGTGTTTAAAGTGTTTTACAAGTGATGTGCACAACCAGGTACGTTTTAGATAATAATAAAGAAAATGTATTTTATTGTTAACTAAGTGGAAGAATTTTAATTGATAAACGGTTAACACATGAACGGTATAAATTGTCCTTTGAATATTCATTTCTAAAAATTTAATTGAAAAACGTAAGTTACTATCTTCTCGCTAAATATAATCTTAAAGGTTAATAAGTAATTAAATTGTATGGAATAATTAGCAGTAATTAAAAGATAATTACTCGACACATTGCTGTCTTTTTTCTACTGTAATTTGTCACTGATTAATAAATTGCATGACTTTGTATTTTAAAAATTTAAATTCTTATTTCACAAGTAACCTAGAACGTTACAAACTTTCAATTTTCATTTCAAGTAACCTATTTCTACCTTCCGAAGATATCAGAAGATCGTTTACAGAAAGACATTTTTATGCCTGGCTGAAACGGAGAACTAGAAGCCCCTGGTAAGTAAGGTTAAATAATTTGTAAATTAGTAATTAACACACATTTTTAATAAAGCCCTGATAAATACTTACCCCAGGAAAAAGGGCTCAACTGTTACACAATGCTTCTGACTTCTTCTTTTGTTCTCACACATAGGCTCTTTTACAAATGTACCGGTTTGACAAAGTTCTACTATATTCTTGCACACACTCTGCACACACAATGCACACACACTCATGTATAAAATGTTGAAGTAGAAATAAGATGTAATGTCGAACAAAAATTTTCTTTTCAGGTTGACAAGAGAAAATGTATCACTCTTAAAAATAAGGTGTTACACATAAATTCATTTATATATTTGATTTTTATTTAATAATTATATCATCCCAGTATAAAAGAAAATTTTTGTTTTCTTGGTGCACATTGTGAAGCTAGCATAGATAGTAGCGCCCCTAGCGGGTGAAAATGTAAAATATCGTACGAGTTAGTAACTTAGTTCAATTACCACATCACCCCATGTGACGTAAGCATGGTCTGATATCGCCTGATCCAATGCACCAATCAAAAAATTCAAAATAATAACCAAGGGTGGGAAATTTCAGTTAGCGCGTCCTTGCAACAACCCCACTTCTCAAAAAGTCTCCGAACGAGACGCACATGATGGAATTTTCGGACGTAACCTAGAAATTTATAAGCTTCCAGTATTCAAAATTTAAGATGTCAAGGCCGGTACCAAATTTTATTAACGCAACAAAAGAAGAAGTCAGAAGCGATTATTTATGTATTTTAAATGAGTAAAAGTTTATATAATTTTGTTTAAGAGCGCTGATTTGCAAGAGCGATGTGTTAAGTGTTAAGTGTACAACCAGGTACGTTTTATATAATAATAAAGAAAATGTATTTTAATGTTAACTAAGTTGAAGAATTTTTAATTGATAAACGGTTAACACATGAACAGTAGAAATTGTCCTTTGAATATTCATTTCTAAAAATTTAATTGGAAATCTTAAGTTACTACCTTCTCGATATATATAAATTTTAAAGGTTATTAAGTAATTAAAAAGTATGGAATAATTGGCAGTAATTAAAAAATAATTACTCGACACATCGGTGTCATTTGCTCTTTTGTAATTTGTCATTGATTAATAAATTGTATAACTTTGTATTTTAAAGCTTTAAATTATCATTTCAAGTAACCTATTTCTACCTTCCGAAGATATCAGAAGACCGTTTACAGAAAGACATTATTATGCCTGGCTGAAACGGAGAACTAGAAGCCCCTGGTAAGTAAGGTTAATTAATTTGTTAATTAGTAATTGACACACATTTTTCATAAAGCCCTGATAAATACTTACCCCAGGAAAAAGGCTCAACTGTGACAATGTAACTTTATGTTTGTAAGCATATGTTATTGATTCTTCTTTATAAATGCTTTTTTTTAAAAATAAAGTCATTTCACAAATAAACAAAAATACCATAATTTATGAAATTAAATAGAAAACAGCATATTCTCTCAAAATTTATGTGAGTAACTAATTAAACGAGGATAAATATTTTTCAATGCAAAACAAGTAGCAATGCCCCTCGCGATAAATTTAATGATAAGCCCAGTGACAATTATAGTTTTGGATAGGGACAAAGAACCTCAAAAAGAAAATTGCATTTTGTTTTTACTGTCGTCACGGTTGAAATGAAAGCTGTATGAAGGGAAATATTCTTCAGCTGTGCACGAACTCTAGTTTCAATCCATGCAGAGATAACAATACCTGAAGTACTATAGACTGGGGGTGGGGTTTATAAAGTGGCGCGCCATGTCTCTACAGTATTCCTAATTAGGAAACTCATCCAATTCTATATCCTTAATAATTTATACCCCTTTTGGAACCAATCCCCACAAGACTACGTTTAAGTGGAGCGCGCTATCTGGCTGATAACAGCGGCAACATTTTATAAACTTAATTTAATAAAGGCTTAATAATTGCAGCTAGCTTCAGTGTCGGAGCATTGTAATCTAAAAACCTTCTGTTCAAGATGAAACGTATAAATTTAGTCTATTCCTAATTACTTAGGGAAGGATTACCCAGATACACATGCCCTACTTTTCCCGTCGCTACTCACGAGTAATGCAGTATAAATACATCTGACCCGTTTCACACTGCGGGGGGTAATTACTCTATCACGACTCTACGTGTTGTCTGCTACGCAAAGTTATTTATTCTTACATCACTGCTTCTCTGTGTAAATAAATACATAGCCAGAAAGTTAATGGGCAAACTGTATGAGATTTTCCCATTATTTTACTTGCATTCTATTTCTTTTAATGTATTCCGATTTCAATCCAGTTCTCTCTCACTGTGCGCCCCTCCATAAAACTGTTGTAACTCCCCGGCTCTATTATCTTTGCATTACCATCAGATGGAACTGAGTAATTATCTATTAGACAGATGATATCGATGAACTGCAGAACTAGATAGTAGGATACTTAAGAAGCAGTGAAAAGTAATTAAACATACTCATGAGACCCCAAACATTTTGAGTTTAGAAAGTTCCAATTATTTCCATTTAGTACACACACACACACACACACACTAACTTTCTTAGTCTATCTTACTTCTTTTATATTATTATATTTTATTATTCTTTTTAACTATTTTGTAACACCTTGACATGGTATTGATGTTAATTGTTAACATTTACTAATATTGTCCCCCAATTGCTATTATTATTTACTAATGTTACATAATATCATATTCACTACAAAAATTACATTTTAAACGCTATTTATATATGTATACAATTTGACTTTAATAACGTATTTTTATTTATTTATATTTCCTGATTTTTATTTTCGAGTACAGCTAAAAATTATACTTACATTATTCTTAATTGAATAAAAATAATAATAGGTAATTTTAAAATATTTTTTAGCTTGGCTTTATTCTGTGGCAATCCATCTGAAACAAACTCTTAAATTTAACGTTATTTATAGTTTATATGAATTTTCAAGTATTTCTTTCACGTGGGTGTACAATTTTAAATTAATTTCCTAATTTCACACTTATGCCTTTAACAACGGACCCCCGCCACATCTTGCGCGCGTGTATGGAAACATTCTGGGAAAGATTCAATTGGAATATTCATAAAACCAGGTTATTTTACGTTTAAGTGGGATAATTAATTTGCAACTGGCTTTCATGAATGAAAATGTGTATTTGTTTCTAATATCAAACTTTGAAAACTTTCCACCAATTGCTTTGAAATGTCGCACAATGCTTCTATAGGCTAACATTATCTTGAACACACATATGTGGAACGTAATAACATGCTTTCATGAAGAGCAGCGCCATTTATTTTATTATAATACAAAAGACGCATTACTTTATAACGTCATATTTTATAATTCTGTTTCAATGTGTTCTGTGAATTGTAAGTTTGCATTTTCCTAGATTTGTTTTACTTTCTTCGCGACTTGATTATTTCTATTGAGATTGCGTTGGAATTGGCTGTGTTGTTAACAGGGGTTTTATTTTTTCTCTGTTTTTGAAACTTTTTTAGTGCAATTAGCGATCGTTTGTTTATTGATTTGCGTTTTATTTGAAATATTTTCTTAGCTTTTTTATTTTTTTTTATTTTGGTTTTTATTTTTTGGAACCTGTAGACAGGATACAGTAAAGATAGGCTGGGTTCACAATAGCGCTACAAATTATAATTTACATTAGGAGAGGTTTGTTTACAAAAAATAACATAAACACATTATTGTAAGCTACCAATAAATGCAAAGTATAGCGACAGACCTTTAGTGCAGTAACTTCTATTAAATCGGAGGCCTCTTCACTTGTCAACCGGTTAGCTCCGGTTATGTTGAGTAATTTTATAATTATTTAATCCAAATTTACCCTACTTTGCTGCTTTGTGTCTGTATTGTGTATTGAGTTTTTTATGAAGAAACATTCTGCTTTTAAGATTTGCTTGATTTGTTTTCCTTTTTTAGTTCCAATTTATATAATGTATTCATTTCTTTATGAAGGTTCTTACATCGCCTGGTATAATCATTTTTAAAATATCAGTGACGTCTGGATAAACAAAAGTAACCAAAACCGTTAAACTTACCAAGGGCGGTTAACAACACAAGCGCCGCCAGTCCAAGCACTCGTGCATTTATTTATGACCATTGGTAGGCTACTCTGACGAAAAATATTACATCTTAGTTGAGCTTCAACAAACGCAAGAGGAAAGAAACTCATTTTTCTTGCTTCTCATGGCTTTGAGACAGATAAAGGGGGGGGGGGGAAGAATTCGAGGGAGAATCGTTAGATAAAAGAGATTCCATTACCTTTAGATTCCCATTTTCAATTCCGTTTTCTAATCGGGACATAAAGCGATGTCCACTGAATTCACAGTTCATGGAGCAATTATCAATATCTCTAAAGAATAAAACCTTCTTGAGATTATTTTTAGCTATCTCAATAAATACGAACATTCCAACATAGCGTGGCGTATTCAACTGTGCGACGTTTTCAGCGTCTAATGTGAAACTATTAAACCTTCAATAGGTCTTGAGTTACTTGTTTCTTCCCTCTTGCCCCCTTAAAGTCCGTATTATTACCGGTTCAAAGACACTTTCAGAAATACTCTTCCTCAGGGATTCCTTGCACAGGACATTATCCAGCTCTATGACATTTTTTTAATGTAATGAACTTAGTTCTATGTTGTGGTTTGAACTGACATCAAATAAAAGTTGTAAATGTTTTGTTTTCTATTTTTTACAAACAAGTTTTCAACTGTAGCTCGGATATATTTCGCAATATCCGCAGCCCTCTCCTTCCATTATTCTTGCATCAGATAAAGCCGCGAGAAAGCCTATATAAGGTGACATGAGGATTCCTATAAAGGCTTTCCTGGCGAACACATACACCCCAAGGCTTTGGGGATTGGTGGTTTTGAACGATCATTTCTTGGGGGAAAAGTTTCTCTTCAAAAATGGTAATTTCGTAGCACCTAATATCTCTATTTTAAGAATTATGTATTACTTACAAATACATTATAACTTGATACTCTAGCTATAACTTGATCTAAAATTTGTTTAGAACTGTAATGTAAACACACTGTAATGTTACACTGTAAGTAAACACTTTGTATTGATTTATTACATAAATATAATACAAAACAAATATACGAGTATTAACGCTTTTCTTTTTTTGCACCTAGATAAAAATTATCACCTTTTGTAATTAAATAGAATATAAAACTTGCATTGAATGATTAGTCAATTTAAGCTTATTGGTTTGGCTGGGAATGGCGTTCTTTTGGGCGCGATCGATTTTCTGAATAGATAAGATTTTAATTATTCACCTTATTTTTTAGAACTTCCATAATCAACACATATCAAAAATTGCCTTTGTTCCGTCTACAGCGTAATGAAAAAATATTACAGCAAAGGATGATAGCATACAAGCATCATGGAGGGACGCATAGTTACAGTAAGAAGAGCATTGTGTAAAGCCTACTACATTAAATTTAAAGGAATTAAATCCAAGAGAATAATGGCAAAACCTCATACAATTCTCCCATTACCTTCCACGATGTTTTTCTATCTATCTAAGTATTTATTTACTCAGAGAAGCTTTGAGGTGAGAATAAATAACTTTGCATTATAGACAACACGTAGAGCCGAGATAAATAATAATTACACCCCGCAGGTCCAAACGCGTCAGAGTAATGTATTTATGTTGCATTACTCGTGAGTAGCGACGGGCAAAGTAGGGCATGTGTCTCTGGGAAATACTTTACTAAGTAATTAGCTATCGATGAAATTTATATTCAACAATTCAGTTAGAACAGGGCCTTTTATAGAACAATGCTACGACACTGTAGCTATCTACACTTAAGGGATACCTTATTAAATCAATATTTATAAATTTTTCTCATTATTACTGACCGAATGTAGATATTGCGTTTCGATAGATAGTAGATAGAGTTGTAAATAGATTAAGAGGTCTCTTTGTAGAAACAGATTTAGGTGAAAACACTAAATAGCGAAATCTGAAGTTTCGTAATATTAATTTTAAAGAATGCGTTTCTTTTTCGAACCGAAACGTATACCAGAGACGTTTCTCAGCATGGGGTTCACATTTAAGAAATGATAATTTCTGTTGAAAAGCTAGAGGAAGGTATCGTTAAAATGAGATGTAACTGTAATTAAGAAAAAACGACGAAAAACAATATTTCACATCTATATTTTTAAACTGTTATTTTAGTGGTACTTTATTGCAGAGGTATTTGCAATTGTTGTGTGAAACACTTACTCCAAAATCTGTGAGATGACTTGTAGTGTTTAACAAAGCTTATGTAATCACAATGATCAGGATAATGATACTACTGGAATCTTCAAATCTATAATAAATTATGTCGTTTGAATTAAAACGTTGTCTTTAAATTTTCTTCAAGTTTAATAATTACAGTTAGCTTTCATTTACGTTTGGAAAGTTCTCCTTTACGGTACAGAAATTATAAAACAAATTCAATTTCGAAATTATATATCCAAACAAATTCAATTTCGAAATTATATATCCAAACAAATTCAATTTCGAAATTCTATATCCAAACAAATTCAATTTCGAAATTCTATATCCAAACAAATTCTTTAAAATTGAATTTCTATTGTGTTTCTACTAACATTGTCTAATATGTGGATTAAAATATAAGAAATGAGATGTATCCTTTGGCACTTTACACATTTAATTCGCGTCCGCTTGGTTACCAAAGCTATTACATGGTAGACCTACAATTGATTTAAATCGCTTTCCCAGCTTATTTTAAAAGTGGTTTAATGTGGCCTTGTGTGTAAATTGAAGCATATGTAAATGCAATATCGATAGCAATTAGTTGCAACCGGTTACGTCACTGTCGATTAACACGTGCGCTGCAGTTCCAAATAACATTCAACACTCTATGAACTTTTTATCGATATTTTAAATCCTCAACTCATTTTCACTGTTCTTGGAAACCCCTATATAATTCAGCCGGATAGTACGTGGTACAATGTTTTTAGTTAGGAACCCATTTTTCAATTCTTTCTATTTGTTCACACTCTCCTGATACATATTTTGTAGAAACTTCCAATCTTTAATAAAATACGTTTTTATTGATCTAGTCAGGCTCAAACACACTTTTTTTTACCTGTAGTGGATGACAATTGATGTTAATTCAGGTTTTCTAAATATTTATTCTATGATTAAATTGAAATATTCCGGCAGTCTAGATCGGGTTCGAACTGAGTGTCTTTATATTTGAAGTCTAGTGCTTTGACACTGAGCCAACATTCCCATAGCTAGAAATGTACGTCTCAAAGATGTAGCTTACATAAAAACCTTTTGCCTCTATCTGGTTGTCAACGAAACGGCTATCACAATCATAAGGTTGCCATGGTTACCACACAATTTAATATATAATGCTCTAGGATTAAAAATGAAATAAAAGAATAAATGAAACAAACAAACTGGATTACCGGTATCGAACCTTGCTTCACATTTGAAAATGCAAAACGGAACCGAAATGATACTACTATGCAAGTAACAAAAATACGGACGTATAAAAATAGTAACAAACGAAAAAAGTTGTCAAACTTCATGCATAGAAAGAAAATAGAAAATTGCAAGAAAATTTGCTTTCTACTTTGCCACTTAATATTGTTATTCTAGCATATGAATATACGTATTTATGTTAATTGTATTTAAGGAACAGAATGAAACTAAAATCAACTTTTTCTTTGTTGGCTTCAGTAGGAATTCAGTTTTTTCAAAAAAATTAAAATACTTGTTTATCTTTGATGTTAAGTTAATTTTTATTCTAAACACAAAAGAAGGCCATATGATTATGGCTTACCAACCTGACTGTTCAATCACCAGTCGTTCGTAAATAAATGGAAATTCTTTCATCTACATTTCATATTTCACATTAATAATTTAAACTCAAATATTCATGTTTTAATTTTTCTTTTGAATGTAAATATTCTACGTTCGATAAAAGTTTCTTGTAAAATCTTAGAAATTCATTATTTAACACTAAAGGCAGAATATAAATATAAACTCAGCTGAGACATAAACATAAACACAGGTGGGAAATAAAGACAGGGGTTTGTGCTTGTATTTGCGCAGCGCGATTCGCTTCGTTCGCCTGCCTGTAGTGCCCCTTGTAAAGTGACACGCTTCGTTCGCCTGCCTGTAGCGCCCTTTGTAAAGTGACACGCTTCGTTCACCTGCCTGTAGTGCCCTTTGTAAAGTAACACGCTTCGTTCGCCTGCCTGTAGTGCCCCTTGTAAAGTGACACGCTTCGTTCGCCTGCCTGTAGTGCCCTTTGTAAAGTGACACGCTTCGTTCGCCTGCCTGTAGTGCCCCTTGTAAAGTGACACGCTTCGTTCGCCTGTCTGTAGCGCCCTTTGTAAAGTGACACGCTTCGTTCACCTGCCTGTAGTGCCCTTTGTAAAGTGACACGCTTCGTTCGCCTGCCTGTAGTGCCGCTTGTAAAGTGACACGCTTCGTTCACCTGCCTGTAGTGCCCTTTGTAAAGTGACACGCTTCGTTCGCCTGCCTGTAGTGCCGCTTGTAAAGTGACACGCTTCGTTCGCCTGCCTGTAGTGCCCTTTGTAAAGTGACACGCTTCGTTCGCCTGCCTGTAGTGCCCTTTGTAAAGTGACACGCTTCGTTCGCCTGCCTGTAGTGCCCCTTGTAAAGTGACACGCTTCGTTCGCCTGCCTGTAGTGCCCTTTGTAAAGTGACACGCTTCGTTCGCCTGCCTGTAGTGCCGCTTGTAAAGTGACACGCTTCGTTCACCTGCCTGTAGTGCCCTTTGTAAAGTGACACGCTTCGTTCGCCTGCCTGTAGTGCCGCTTGTAAAGTGACACGCTTCGTTCGCCTGCCTGTAGTGCCGCTTGTAAAGTGACACGCTTCGTTCGCCTGCCTGTAGTGCCCTTTGTAAAGTGACACGCTTCGTTCGCCTGCCTGTAGTGCCCTTTGTAAAGTGACACGCTTCGTTCGCCTGCCTGTAGTGCCCCTTGTAAAGTTACACGACTGTACCTGAGATCATTAATTCACAAAGCTAGTCAAGTCTACAGCTTTTAATTTTCGTCTTTAGGAATAAACAAGAAGTGAGGTGCTTTGGGAGACAGGCGTTGTTGTGTTGCTGGATCTGCACAGCTAAAGAGATTTATTAATGACGAGGATTAATTATCCTCTTCATGTCGCATCACCGCTGTGAATACTCGATTAAAGGAACACTTGTACAAGTTGTTAGACAAAATATTTATTTCGAAGAAAAAATAATTTACAGAACTGTATTTTATAATTTGTTCATAAATTTTATTATTTCATATCCTTCAAACGTTGTTTAATTTAAACTTTATCCTTTTATTAAGGATAATTAATTGGATTCTTTTTTCAATATATACTCAAGGCAATTTCAATTACCTTGATTATTTTCACTTTAACTTGATACAATTTTACATATATTTAAAATTGGATTTTGTTTGAATAATTTATTCAATATTACAAACCTGATTATATCCGTTTTGTGACATTGTTAACAACTTTTGTTCGTTTTTCGGAATTTATGTTATTTAATGTAAAAATTATTACCGAATAGATATAGGGAGAGCTTCGTCCACGTATTAATGCGTTTCTGTGAAAGAGATAAACAAAAACCAACGCGTGAGTAAAGTAAACAAACAGAAGAAAACGAAAAGGTATCTTTGAGTAAAGTAAACCAGAGGCTGCTTGTGTGTGTGAGTAAATTAAACTTCCTCAAGTGAACAAGAGTTGACTTATAAGTAGTGTAAACAAAAGACTGTATCTGTGAGTAAAGGTTGTGTGTGAGTAAAGTAAAGAAACAAATAAACAAACTGTGTTTGGGTAAAGCAAATAAATACAAATAAGCAAAAGCTAATGTTTTAGTAATGTAATTAAAAGCAAATAAACCAAATCCTGCATGAGAGTAAAATATACAAATACAGGTAAATAAAAGCATGTATGTAGGTAGAATAAACAAATACAGGTATATAAAAGTATACAGGTAGATAAACGTATACAGGTTTGAACAAAGTAAACACAATCAAACAAACAAAACCCTGTGTTTGAGTAAATTAAACAAATACAAATTAGAAAAGTAAACAAACGCAAATAAACCAAAACCTGTTTATGAATTGAGTTAACAAACACAAGGGAAAATATCTGTGTGTGGGTGAACTAACAACAGACAGGTAGGCCTGCACTTAAGTTTCATTGTCTTAGTGATTTGCACACGTCAAATGTTGAACAGTTATTATATCTTATTATAAAACTATTACTGGTTCAGGAATTAGGAAAGACATATATATTTTTATTTTCATATTTTTTTACTACTTATTATTATTACCATTTTGAACAATATTCTGCCGTATGGTAGAATTAAGAAATAGACATACGTATATAGGAGGATTGTGTCCTTGCGAACACCTAAAGTAAACCTGCTCTCTGTCGGATCATTAAGGACTTCTTTCATTTATCAACCCGTGGATGGGGCCAGTAGCGTAAAATAGACTTTCTCAATCAGGGAAAGAGGGATGTATCCCCAATTCGCTGATTGTTTAGATTACGTTTAGAAGACAGGCAGCATATATAGTTTATTATTTTTGAAGCACAGCATTTTTAACGTTTGTGGATTAGTTGGCATTATCGATGAGTTAGTGTAACAGTTTCTTGATCCGAGACTAAAGGTCAACTAAAATGAAAAACCACTTTCATCAGACATCTACAATCCACCAATTGTCTGATATATTAGAACTATTCTCCTTCAAAGAGGAGATTTTTTGAACCCAATTCTTCCTACGTTGTTAGGAATGGCATAGAAACCATGGTCAGAGTTGGAGCTAGAGTTATCCACACAAAACCAGAGCATTTATTAAACATATTTTAATTTGCATTTTCGAACTGTTTGATTTATTTTTCATGTGTAATGCTCTATGTGTACTGACGACATTCTTCGAAAGTTACTTTTTGTATATTCAAACACCTTATGTTATAGTTCGACGACAGGGTAGAGGTCATTCTCTCTTCCAGTAACAGGAATACCTAACAGTATCAGATCTATAATGATAAGGGTAGCTGGTATAAAACTGTCAACATCACTGGGTTAACACCGCTATCCATGTGAGCAATGATTACCCATATTATAAGGAAATCTTCATTTTCCGCCTATGAAGATGGTCCCTATAATGGTGCCTTTACGTATTTTACCACGTAAGCAAGAAGGCCTACATAACTTTCTATAAATAATATAATAGTTTATTTTACTTCAGAGAGAAACACCTGACAACGTTATATTGCCACCATGCTCCAAGAAATCGGTAAAAGATTTTCTTCCAGAAGATATACTTCCAAAAGTTATTCTTTCAGAAATTATACATCTAAAACATAAACTTCCAAAAGATATACTTCAAAAAGATATAATTTCAAAAAATTACTCCCAGACGATATACCTCCAAGAGATATACTCCCAAACAATATAGTTCCAGGGGGACCTGGATATACTTCCTAAACAATTACTTCAGAAAATAATTATTCTAAAAAAAATACTCCCAAAAGATACACCTCCAAAACATGTACCTCCAAAAGATATACTTCCAAAAGAGATACTTGAGAAAAACATAGTTCCAGACAACATACGTAAAATAGTAGACTTCAAAAATATATAGTTCCAGAGGATATACTTCTACAAGATATACTTCCAAAGCATATAGTTACAGAGGGTATACTTCCTATACACATACTTCCAGATGATACACTTCCAAAATATATACTTTCATACTTCCAGCGATACACTTCTTCAAGTTATACTTTTATATGATAGCCTATACTTCCGATACACAGTCTTCCAGAAGATATGTATCCAAATATATACTTCCTGCAGTTTTTGCTTCCTAGAGATATATTTCAGGAGAATATACTGTACTTCCACAAGATATTGGTTTTATTTATTTTTTTAAATGAAACTGACAAAATTATTGTCCTTAACGTTTTTTCTTCGTTAAAAGGAAGTGTCTTACTGGTGGTTGTAGCTTCTTCTGCTACTGACTCTTGTAACATCTTGTCGTACGACGTCACTTCCTACAATTCATTTCATTCCCCTGGTACCATGTTGTATGAAAAGTTCCCAGTGCAGTGAAATAAAGAATCGAAGCTATAGATTTATAGTCGTAATAATAGTTCACTTGTGGCAGTACGCGTTATTATAGGCCTATGTGACAAACTAATCATTGGATTTTGTCCATATGTATATTTCTAACACCTACAGTAGTTAACACTATATGCAAACAAGGTATATAAAGAAAAGTGAGTGTGGCAAAAAAAGTTGTAATACATCTATATAACTAAATGTATGTGTTAATATTCGTTTGCTTCAATTTTATAGTCCCCTAAAGTGGTTGCAGTAATTATTAAATTGTTATACGACGTATTGAATACGGGCAGGTTTCTATATAGGTTTATCTGCGATTAGTAAAAGCATGTATTTCTAAAAATACAGTTCCATTCGTTGTACGTGGAACCAATAATAATGTGCTAACTACATACTTTAAATCTATATAAATAAAAATGTAAACGTTATTTTACGTTTATTTCTGCCGCGTTTTCATTTTTTGAGCTACAACAACGTGTGGCTGGATACAACTAATATATATAAAACTAAAAACAAAACATTGATACACGTGATGAATATTCATTGCAATATTTTATACAATAGAATAAATATTACATGAATAAGACAGTGACAGTTGCACAACTAAATATCGGACAATTTAATATTCAGTTATACTAAATAAAAAAAATTTGTGGAGTTGTTTCAAATTTATTCCCATTAAAAAATATATGTATTATAAAGATTTTAATTAAACCAAATTAACTATCAATAATAGTTTAGAGACTTTTAATAAGCAAAAGTCTACCTATAAACAAATGGAAGATCCATGGATGGCGTTTTAGATGTGCGCGCACGCACCATACAGGTCATGTGCAAGTGAGGAGCTGTAATATATTCTAACCTAATACACCCGTGTCAGCAGGACAGCGGAGTTCCGCCTCGACAAATGTACCCTAAAGCTTTTATTACAGCGCATAAATTTTACATTTGTCTGGAATACATTTCTGGACCGCTGTGAATTGTGTAAATGTTGGACTCAATGCGTACTCATAGATGAATGCTCTAAACAATAAATACTAAATACCCCTTTATCTGCCTCAAAGCCCCAAGACGAAAGACTGGAAGCCCGTTAACAATTAAACGAAGATATGATTTATAGCAAAACTAAAACCAATCAACAATCTATCTAATTACATTATCTATCTATTAATTATTCGCTTTCAGCGAACTGAAAGCAAGTAAACAAAGCCATAATCAAAAGAAGGTTTTTATTTTTTTCTGCGAAGGCTAAAATACATCCAAATATCAAACTAAGCAAACAAAAGTTTTCAGTCAAAATTAAAAGCAACCAACAATAAAAAGAAGGGAACTACAGAGAATAATGAAAGGCAGGTAACATTAAAATAAACGTTAGTATTAGACATATATTTAGTCATATCGGAAAGTAATGTCCATTATATCTGTAAGCCTAATGTTATTGTATTTATAAAATTAATAAAGAAATATGTCATAGAGCTCATTTATAAGCCTTTGGGCTTATTACAGAAGCGGTGATAGCTATTTATAATCAGAATTGATTGCAAAATCTGTCACGCTGTTAATTTCACGAATACAATATTATTCACGCAAAACCTCCCGGTTTAAAATAACAAAATACCATGTCCTCCCGTAAAATGTAATACAGTACTTTCAAATGTAGCCCAAGATAAATCCCATGCGTTTTTGTGTTACATCCTGCATACAGGATCTACTACTTTATCCCATGGGACGTCTTCATGCCGATATCAGGGTAAACTCATATCTTGCATTGTCATCTTATATGACATATTACCTTTAGCTACAAGCTATACGCTCTAATTTGTCAAAGTAACTTTGAGTGTAGGTATTTTGGGCTAAAGGGTGAAGGGTCAAGAAATGGTTTTACGGCGTTTGTTAGTACCATTATAACTTGGCTTACTTTATAACGCGTTTATAACTTAGCTTGTGGTAGCGTTATTTAAGGGTTTTATGAAAGTGGATTTATTTATGGTTTCCAATCTTTCTCTGCATTCACTAATGTTTAGCGACGTTAAAGAATGATCTTCGTTTCTTTATATCTTTTTTTTATTTAATCACACATTTTTTCTATCCTTCAAATAATATAATGACAAATTGTAGGGAAGTTTAACCTTATGGTACAGGATGTACCAGAGATCAGTGGTTAGCGTACATGACGTATACCTACTCTCTATCGGGGCCACAAAGAAATGTCTACCCGCACATCCCCTTGTATGAAGAAGGAAGACGTAGGTAGAAGGAATTAGGTGAAACTAAGTTGAGAGAAAATTCATCCTATAGTATTAAGAATATTATAATTTTAGTAGCATTTCAAGAACTGAATTATAATAAACATTATAATAATTTACATAATGTTAAAGAATTATTTTTATACTGTATGTTGTATGATAATTTACATAATGTTAAATAATTATTTTTATATTCTATGTTGTATAATAATTTACATAATACATAATTTATTAAACTTTATAATAACATTCAACAATAGTACGTTGAATAACAACTTAAAGCAACTGTGGCGTAAATGTTTATATTAATTAAAACAACCTCTCACCACAAATTCGACAAATTTTATTTTAACCTTATGTACATTTCGACTACAAAGTAATCATCTTCAGGGGTATTTTTACAAATAACTGTATTCAGTTATTTGTAAAAATACCTCTGAAGATAATTATTTTGTAGTCGAAATGTACATAAGGTTAAAATAAAATTTGTTGAATTTGTAGTGAGAGGTTGTTTTAATTAATATAAAGTACGTTGAATGTTGTTCTGTTTAGAGTTTTGTTAGTTTCGATTTTACAGCATTCTTGTTCAGTATATTTCTGTCCCCGTCCGTTTCTCCCTTTATGCCCTCATGCCTTTCTTCGCTGCCCTGAGGTGTCTTGATAATCAAAAATGACCTCCTTCCTTTGACGGTCATGTGTTAAAATTTTACTTAAAGTTAAAAACAAACACTAACTATACCCTACCACGCTTTTCTATGGCACATTGTTGTTGTATGATTGAGAAATGAGAAACAAAACAAATCATAAGTCTTAGAGTAGTTTAATTTACGTGCTTCAGAGGCCAAGGATATTTCGTTTTTTGATCCAACCTTGCCAGAATCAATCTTATAATAAACATTTTCTTAGTTCCTCCTGGTGCATTCAAGATGAAGTTTCAACTAACTTCGTCATATAACTGTATGAAGCAACTATGGCGTAATGTTTATTTTTAAATAAATAAAACCTCTAAACCACAAATAACATTTATTTAAACCTTATGTACATTTCCTTATGTAGTCAAGAATTAGAAGTGATCAAAAGTTTAAGAAATCGTAATTGTTATTTTAAAAGCGGATAAGGGTAATACTATTGTAATTTTAAATAAAGAAGATTATGTTAATCGAGTTAATAATTTGTTAAAAGAAGAAATGTTCATGAAATTAAAAAAGAATCCAATAAACAAATTTGTAAAAGAAACGGTAAATATTATTAGAAGTTGTAATTTAGTTATTCCAAAAAATGAAATTTATAAATTTAATGTTTCAAATGCAGTTATACCTAGGTTATATTGCCTCCCAAAGATACACAAAGAAGGTAATTTGATGAGACCGATAGTTTCGGGGATTTACTCACCAACTTATCTTTTGTCAAAATGGTTAAATAAAGTTTTTGGAAATTTTAAATTTAATATAGAATCCAGCTCAATAAAAAATACAGGAGAGTTTATAAATAAATTGAAAAATATTGAACTGACAGAAGACGAAATATTTGTATCGTTTGACGTTTGTTCACTATTCCCAAGCATACCAGTTGCTAAAACATTAATTTTGTTAAAAGAATTTTTAATTGAAAATAACATAGAGATTAATGAAGTTAACGAATATGTAAAATTAACTAAATGTTGTATGACTCAGAATTATTTTTCATTTAACAATGTATTTTACCAACAAAAAGATGGCACAGCTATGGGGAATAGTTTATCACCTTTCATAGCTGAAATTTTTATGAAAAATTTTGAAAAGGAATTAAGAAACAAACTCCCGTATTTTCCTAGAGTATGGATTAGATATGTAGATGATGTTTTCGCAATTTTTAATACCAAAGAGTTTAACGTAGAACATTTTTTTATCATTAATTAACAATGAACATAAAAACATAAATTTTACTTTTGAAATAGAGCATAAAAAATGTTTACCGTTTCTTGATGTATTATGTTTTAGAAATAATAATAAAATTGAATTTGATATATATATATATATATATAGGAAACATACAAATAATGATAGATATATCCCGGTAGATTCTAACCATTGCAAATCCCATAAATTAGCAGCTTTTAACACTGTGGTTAATAGATTAATTACTATTCCATTGCATAAAAATAGATTTAAATGTGAGTTGGCCAGAATTAAAGAGATCGCTAAATTCAATGGATATGATCCTAAAATAATAGATGATATATTGAGGAAACAAAAATTAAAAAAGTTTAGAAACGATTCTACTACCTTAATAACAAAAAAAAGAAAATGTTAAAAATCAATTCATTAGCCTACCATTTGATATGGATTTAACAAAAGGTCTAGATAAAGTTTTTAAACAGGTAAATTTAAAAGTAGCTTACAAAAGCTTAAATAGCTTAAAAAATGTATTAGGCAACCCAAAAGATAAAATTAAGATGATAGATAAATATGGGATTTATAAAATAAATTGTAATTCATGTAGTAAAATTTATACTGGCCAAACGAAAAGGAAAATATTAACCAGGTTTAATGAACATATTAGCCATATGAAATTTCAAAGACCTGAAAAATCTAGTGTTGCAGAACATATTCTAAACACTAAACACACTTTAGAATTTAATGATCTAAAATTATTGAAAACTGTTAATTCAAAAGGTCTTTTGAATAGTTTTGAAAGTTTGTACATTCACAAATATGACGAAAATAATTTATTAAATTGTGATAAAGGGCCTATCCCTAAATCTCAGTTATATTCATTAATTAGGAGATAGTTATAACTTTGTTAATAAGTAATATTATTGTTTTTTAGTAAAATTGAAATAGTTGTAACGGTAACTCTTCACCACGAGAGGGGGAAGACCGGACAAAGTTGTAGAGGGGGAATTTACTGCAACGTGATTGGTCGTACTATTTTTTTAAATAAGGGGCGTGGCGAAGTAGTTGCCGGTTTATGCCTATATATTTGTTGTATTATGTTGTTTAAAGTTAGTTGTATTTTTTAAATACCTCTGAAGATGATTGCTGGGCAATTGAAATGTACATAAAGTTTAAATAAATGTTATTTGTGGTTTAGAGGTTTTATTTATTTAAAAATCAACTTCGTCATATATTATTTGCATTGTGCGATCATAAATAGCATTGTCTCCACGCATAACTTTTGGGAATACTTGAATGAACATATGATTACAGATCACGGGTTTTGTATAACAGTTCACGACTCAAATCCATATCAAATCCGTTGAGGCTCCAGTGGGTGCCGCATCCCTAAATAACCTCTTCTTACGATTTGGCGAAGGGCGCAGCTCAATCAGGACGTGATCTTACAAAAGTACTTCCATTGCGGTGAATATTTAGTTCAGATTGTATACTAATCTGAATGGGATGCAAGTGTATACGTTTTTATTGCAATGTAATTGGGAATAAGCAATGTTTCACATGTGACTTTAGTTGTCATTATCTGGTATGGCGAGTGATCGCTTATACACAGCTGATCGTTACGAAAGGGTTCTTTCGAAGTCGCGAGTATGTTAATTAGATATAAACAATTTTTGAAGCAGGTTTTTTCTCATGTCAAAATTTGAACTCAATCGCTTCAGAACGATGTAAGTTTTTGAAGCGTACATTAACCAACATAGCATTTATATATATAATCATTAGTGGCAACTGTTACCAAACAGTTAGTACCATATCTTACTAACCTTCCAACTATGGTAATTTTAAAGCTTAAGTTTATTAATTTATATCAATAGTTTTGGCTTCCATATTTCTTACTTAATAGTCTCCCGCCTGTTGCGTTTTGGACAAACCCCATTATGATAGGAAACCGTTATTAAGTTTTTCTCTATTTCGTTCGGTGCGTGTGTCCCTTAGATGAATCTATAAATATTTTTCGAGTTGTACATTACAACCATTCTTGCAATTATCATCCAGACCTGCGATTCACTTTTCGCTGCAGTCGTTTATTTATTGTGAAAATATATCGCATTTGAGATATAAAACTTGTAGAATAAAATTACTTAGATTGTAATTAAAATTACTTTTGAAATAAAATAATTTTACTTCAAGTGTTAATAGATAAAACGTGTAACATTATTTTCAAGTAATGTTACATATTAAATACAGATTCAGAAAACAAACGTGACAAAAAAATATTAAAATGTAAAGTAGTATAAACAAATTGTAAATTATTAATTAAAGTCCATGGTTAAACCTGACATCTATGTTTAGAAACAGGAATGACCAAATGCGCAGCACGGGTGCGCGGAAGTTAAGATAGTCGCGTGATAGCGTCGTGACCAGCTCTTTCGTTTCTAATATGTAAAGCACGATGGACCTTATTGAGGGCGAAGAGCAAGGAACGTCTTTAGTTTTCCATGAAGTATATTTTATTTAAAATACATTTTTTTTTGTTAGAAGAAATGTTGCTGCCTTAAGACGCCTGGGCGAGATTCCGAATACTGAGAGGACTTGTACAACACGCAGAATGCCGAGCCGAGATCAGTACCGGAACTGTGTTTGCTACTTCAGCTTGGTTAAAATACAGCTAAGTCGTAACTTTAAAACAAATTGTGATAAAAGGGATAACATTTAATATTAACTTTAATCGTTTGCGGCAAGACAATGCCAGTTTTTCAGTTTAACGTGGGGAAAGTGTAGATTCATTTGTGTATGTAGTAAAATTTTAAAGTCGAAAAGACAAATTAAATGTATTCTAAATGTGCAAAGCAATTTCAAATGGATGTCAGATACGTTTGCATTGATTTTTTTTAGGTACAAAGGTCTGATAAGTTAATTCTGTAAACTTTGTAAACTCTGCAATAATGTAACATTTCAAGCGCAAAATTCATTTGCATTTTCATGTTTCTTTGTTGAAGTAAAATTTGATTTATGTAACTCAATGTTTGTAGTTTAAAATTATTTATTCAATACATCATTCTAATTTTCAAATAAACATTTGACATTGCAGGTCAACTAATTAATTATGTAACAAATACTGCAATATTAAACATCATCATTAATTCCTTAAGAATTAATGTTACAAAAATAAAACGTTACAAAAGGACAAATAACAGATTGCACAATTTTCTGAACAAAGCGGCATTGTTAGCTTGAAAGGGTAAATAAACCTCGTCACGCATGGTCTTGATAAATCCCAAAGGAGAACATATAATTACGTCACAGAGCAGAGGACTTCTCTGACAAGGTAGTTGATTAAACGACCAGACCTTACACGAAACCAAGACTTGCTTCAGGGAAAACAATGTCACACGCAAGTTACTTCAATTAGAAAGCTTCCTTGAGTTTGTTTGGCGTCACTTCGTATCCAAAGGTCCTCATATTTTCTAACTAACAATGTAACTAACTTGGGGTCCAGGATTTACCCTAGGGTTTCGACATATTGCTTCCGAATCTTCTTGCACCACTTCAATTGGATAAATTTACATTTCAGATACAACTCTTGATACTCTAACGAGAGATAAACCTTCTGACCTTTTTAAATCCGTCTTTAACCAATCCTATTAAAAACTCAAAGTCTCACAAAATACAAATCCGTAATCTAACAAGTCTAGCACACAATTAAAATGTGTTTACTGGAAATGTATAGAGCACTGGACACATTTTATGCCAAAGTTGTAAGAATGTCTAAGCGAAAAGATGAAATTTTTCGTTGTAACATATGTTTGACATTATTTCGAAGGTCAAAGAAGCCACTCTATTTATCCATCTTTCTTTTAAAGCTAAATAATAAATAGCATCATATATCGAGTCTAAGTCATTCAAAGGTTTTTCTGTTAAATATCTAATGAACAGGAACGTATTTCCGTGTAATCCGAGAAGATCTCGATGCCATAAATTTCGAATTATCAAGAGTCTAATTAATATATATATATAACACTACGTTTTGATGGTGTACGATATTCTCTCGTCTGACGAGTTTCCAGGGGTAACCGCAGAGAGAAGGATGCCAGCCATTAATGCATGCTCTAATGTAGTGATTAACGTTAATCACACAAACACACACACACACACACACACACACACCCACGCACACGCGCGCGCGCGCGCACACACACACACACATTAAAATCGCAAGCATTGAGAAATGTTTCCTACGACACACTCTCTTTGAGCGTCTTCTATTACCCTAATATTCTTTAAAGTAAACATTCCAGATCACTGTGTTTAACCTTTGAACATCTCCTTTTTGTGGATTATATTAAGGGGTTAGTTAATATTAAATTGTAATAAACCACTGCTATAAAATAAACTGTTATAAGCACATGTAGCGAACATTACTCTCTACTACTTGCTGTATTCCGGCCTTAGTTACATATTCCAAGGTCGCATTACCCTTTAATAAATTAATATTACCGAAAGTTTATATTAAGTGTTGAAGTTGTGGAGGGTTGGTTTTATAAATCCTGAGGGAAGCCATAAATGTTGTTTAATGATAGGCTCTTAATTTATTTTCTGTAAAACAAATTTTGAAGAAGTGCTCAAGGTTTCTTTCTAAAAATTACATAAATTATAGTTTAAAAATTAATTTAAAAGTAAACATTAGTTTTGAGTTTCTAAGTAGAACATAAATGATCTGATAGTCTCGCTACTACATTGTCATTTCGATTTTATATGTTTAGTTTTATTGAGTTTTTTGTATAACCTTTTGTTCTTTTATTGTATATTTTTGTTCCATTAAATAAAATTTAGAACTGAACATTTTTTTATGTTTCGTGGCGCCTCATTGTGAATCTCTTGACGCTGACTTTTTATATTTCTTCAACCAGTTTTTCCCGTAGATTTTCTGAAATTTTGCCCCTTCAAGCCTTTCTTAATCTTCTTTGTACATGGGTCGAGGAACATAGAATAACTCTGACCCTAACGCAAGGTGCAATTTGGCTTTCTTTACCTCTTTTAAGAAAATAACTCTCCCCAACAAAATTTACTCTTACTTTCTTACGTCTTTTAACTTGTGGCCTCATTACTTGCATACTATTTTCTCGCGTTTCTGAGTAACCTTTTTCAGCGGTGGTACATCTGTAGGTTTTTCTAAACTTACGTCGTTGTTTGAAGATTTTTTTCATTCGCTTTGTTACTATACCAAAGTAGCGTTCGTTATATTTAGAATATTTTGACCGTTCTATCTTTACTAAAAATTATATTATAATTTATAATAACTATTTATATAGGAATAGTAAGTAGTATTACTATTTACTTTTCATAGATTTAAAAGCGTTTTATATAATTCATACTAATAGTAACCAGTCTCCCTAATATATATATATATATATATATATATATATATATATATATATATATATATTAAATATAATTATAATAATTAATATTTATTAATTAATATCTTCTTCAAATTTTCAATCGTTTTAAAAATACGTTTTATTCATCCACTCAAGATCAATTACATTTCTTTAAACTTGTAGTGGATGGCACTTGGTGTTAATATAGTTTTTTTTCAAATATTATTTCATTAATTAAATTTAATTAATTACTTTTAATTTTTAATATCGCTTGCTATTTTTCCACCATATATTGTAAACCTTCCGTATGATTTTACATATTTATATTATTAGTAATTATTTTTTAAAAACTAACTAGAATAAAATGTTTTTTTGGCTCAGTAGGACTCAGTAGGAAGTAACTTGAATTTTTTTTCGATATCAGTTTGTTGTTATTGAGTGTATGTACTGATGTCTATATTTAAAAAAAACATTATACTCGAAGAAATCTATCGTACAATTCAAGTCGGATGGCCTCCTTTCAAAGCAAGTGTACAGCAACTCAATGTAGAGTAAAACCAATGGGGCTAATGCTCGCAGATAAATTTGGAGATAAGTCACAAACACGGGGAAATAAATAGGCCAGCAGCGGAAATTTATAAGGCATTGTTTAGACGCACCTGAGGTAAATGTATAGGGTAACGTGAACTTCCGCCTTGAGGAGTAATGCATAGCCTCGGTGTTAAACCCCAGGCAGCAAACTTTCGTCCCTCGGTCACTTGGTAAATAAGAGCTGTATGTAAGCCAACAGAATGTTTCTAGTCACCATTATTGCTTCGGGTTTTCATCTAGAGTGTAAAGAGCAGAGGCTACTTATTTTGGATTACAATATGGAAAATGTTTTAGTAAGTATAGAAATTTTTACTGTTTTTTAGGATAATTAACAAATTATTATTTTTTTACCATAAACGTAAGGGTGGCCTTTTTGTTTTCAAAAAGTGAGCAAACACAAACACGTACGATCACAAATTATATTCTGATTGAGAGAAAAAGAAGCATAAAGACAGAAAAACGAAGATGAACAGAGTTAGACAGAGAGGGAGAGAGAAAGATACAGAGAGGGAGGGAGAGGCACATAGAGAGTAATACTACAAAATACTGATACCTCATGCAATTTGTTTATTTCACAACTTTCAAAGAGAGGAGAGCAATAAATATTCCCTACATAACGTTCAGTTCCACGTGATCACAATCCTATTAATTTAGAGATTCCGTAGAGACGGAGTATGGGAAACATTGCCTTCCTCACGCATTGCTGTGTGGTAGATTAGGGCTTCATCCCCTATAACTATATACACGTTAACATGAAAACACGCGTGCAGATGTTGAGATATCTGATGTAGAGACACAGTATCATATTAAACATATATAAAGTTTATTTCGTTCACCCTCTTGTAAGAAGAGAAACAACAAAAGGCAAACATAGTTAGGGGAGGCAACCAAAGTAGATAACGATCCCTTGGTTCTGGAGTGACGAGGTGTTTATCCGGTAAACTTTCTCTTATGCAAGAAACTATACACGTACCTGTCAGAGTCTTGTTTGTTCATGTTTTCCAAAAGAATACTTTGCCTAATTATTTGTAATCTATTTACATTTAAAAACCATACAAACACAAAACAAAATGTCATGTAAAATTCTCTTATCTACTCATTGATTCTCTTGTAGCAAACTATAGAAGTACTTGAATTTTATACTTCAATGATGCAATCTTACAAATTGCAACGAATTTTGGGTTCCGAGTTTCACCGCCTTAACGAAGGATAAACTCTTAAAGTCCCTAACAGGCGAATCTCCGAGTCGTTAATATGCTCCGATACCAAGTAATACGTCTGGCAAGTGCGATGTATGCCAGGCCTATGTCCTGCGTGACCGAATACACTCCTTCAAATTATTCCTTATTAATATTTTGTCAAAACGGAAAAAAACTATAAATGTATTTTGAAACTTTTCCCTAAACTTGATGTACATTAAAAAATTAAATCGTCAAAATAAACCGATTAATTAAACAGTAATAGTTGATTAGAGACAAACAATGTCGAACATTGAAAATGTGTATGTTGTACAATGATTAGTTGTAAAAATGTATTCCTTTGCATTAAACGCCCAAAATTAATAAGATTTGCATTTTCTTTCGTTTGAGGAAGGGGCGACAATCGCTTTATTAGACTGTGATGAGAAATCTTGCAGTATTTTTTTTAGAACTCAAGTTCCTAGTCAGCGAATTAGCAAGTTGCCTTTCCTAATTTTTAATTTTTGCATAAATGTTTCAAGTAGACGTAGAAGGTTACGGTAATATTATATATAGGTTCAAGTGTATTTAAATTATAATGGGAAGATTTCACGTTTCAGTTTGAGCGCGTGAGCGCGTGTATAAAAGATATAGTGTTGTATTAGGAACCCATTTAAAGAAAATATGCTCCAAGTTACAAATATTACTTTCTAACAAGACATGAGGTCTTTGTATAGTGACTGGTTGTTGTGTATATAAGCGTAAACAAGCCAGAAATGTACAGACTAATGAGTAAGAATGTAATGTAATCCAGCAGGTCTTGATATGTAACTCAGCATTACGGGATCGGCGACAGAAGCGGTTTCCTTGGTAGAGCTTAACTTGAACACGCTCAATAAACACACATGTAGATTTACGTTGCTGAAAATATTTTGAATTCTCGTTGATACAAAAAAGAACCCCAATTACCCCATATTCTAAAACTCTAGGGATACATGGGCAGATAACATCATGGCCGCAAGGCGGTAACTCAAGCCAAAACCTAACGAAAGTATCAACGAATATTATACGAAGAAAAATGAGGATCAGGAAACACAAAAGTTGAACATAGAGCGAAAAATTACTAAGAGAATGGAGATGGATCGAGGAATAACCTGAAAAATGAGATTCCTTAAGGGAAGATAAAAAGAAGCGGTATTCGAATTAAACTAAATTTATAATGTGAGAATTAATGTAAATTTTTTTCCTATGAAGGATGAAGTAAAATACTGTAATAATAGATATCCTAGACTCAAGGTTTAAGTCTCTTTATTAAAACTAAAAACACCCAGCTTAAGATGTAATATAAGGCAGCGTCTGAGAAAGAAGGGGGAGGGAAAAGAAGGGCATTTAGTTTAGCCAGTCTTTATAAACCTAAAACCTTTCATAAAGAATTAAGGTCTAGAAGTTTTATAATAATATGAAAATGAGATAAATAATAAGAAAACAATGCTGTCTTGATTAGTGTAGGCGTCCTTAACGCAAGATGGAAAGATTGTGCAGTGAACTCGCCAAGACAATACGTCTACAATGGACTTTGCCATGATAAATTCGTGTGCTTTCTTACTTCGGTTGATAACAATCTTTGCTTTTAGGATATATATTGCAGTGCATTTGAATTCTGGCGCAAAAAAACACCGCAAAGCCTTTCTACTTCCTAGATAATGCAAGACATATTTCCTGTAGCATTGTTGCACTGCCACTTAGATCTATGGGCATTGAAATATGCGCAACTGTTAGACGATTAGTAAAATTAGTAAAGTATTAAATGGTTGTATGTTTAATTCGTGAGAAATTACAGTTAATTATTACAATGTAGAAGGTTATATCAGAAAGGTTGTCAGTCAAGCTGTGAAGTAAAAACCCGTCGACAAGCATGTAATACTATATAAGCTGGCACTTGAGGACGAGGGGAGGGTGGAGGAAGTCGCAGATCACTTCCAAAGACTTCACCCCTTGGACTATGTTAAGGAATATTTATTCTACTATTTATTAATACTTTTAATTTGTAGTATAATTAACAACAAATGCAAATAATACATTCACGCAAACGTGATAATAGGATTGTCTAAGGTTTGAGGCTGTTATGTTGCGATTTATGGCCCCTATGAGGGATAGCAAAAGTGCCTGATGTTTTCTAAACAATACAAAATTTCTACCTAAGGGCAAAGAAACAGCTTATAAAATGTGACCTGTATAAAGCTTTTCTTTTTAAAAATAATATATTTTTTTTTAAAATTCAACAATAAGTGTATAAACCTACACTTAGTGATTCCTAGTCCTAGAGGTCCCTCTTTGCACCACCTCCCATCTCTGACCAAGCACTATCCTGGGATCTACTTGTTTCATTAGCCTACTTCAAGCAAAGGACCCGTTAGTTCTAGCGTATTGTTCTTACAAAGGTCTTGGGAACTAGAAGCGTGGCTGAAATGCCGACAATTGCGCAAACGTTTCCATACAACCATTGTTTAGACGACAGTGATGTTATTATTTAAACTATAAAGTGATGTTGTCATGCAAGACATTCCCATCACACTTTATCCAGGCTTTGTACTGGCTAAAGAACTGTGAAGTTGAAATTACGAAAACGTGTTTAAAATCAGTTAAAAAATCTCCGTCACAATAAATGCTTACATTTATTTAAGGTTGTCCTTCGACAAGCTACAACAGCTTTAGGCAAGATCTGAGGTCGCGAGTTTTTAATTAGGTAATGATATTTAAGATTAGATAATGTAAGGTTAGTTTAGGCCCGTGTGTTTGGGTGGGTTGATTGGAATTCCAAGACTCCAGTTTATTGTTGTCGTGGAGACCGATGGGTAACTAAAGGTACTAGTAGGCAGTGACAACCCACAACAGGGCAATGACAGAGATGTGCACCATTATTTCCCATATATTAGCTAGAGTGCTCTACACAGGGGATCAGGACCTATCCGGGACAGTCCGGTCGATTTGCCACTAGAAGCACCTTTAAATTCAATCTCTAATCTTCTTAATTTGTCATTTTATATGAAATTAGATGTTAAATGTATATTCTATTCACAATTACAAGACAGGTAATAGCAAACGACTGTGGATTTCCTTTAGTGTATCTTACGAAGACATATGTTATATTTTTTTCTGCATTTTATATTTATTTTATTGTATCGTTAACAGTTTTAATAAATTATATTAGTTGTTTGATATCGATTTTCCGGTACTGATCTGCGGACGTTATATATGCTAAACCTGTTGAGCTGTAATCACAATTAATTTAAAAATCAACCTAGATGACCAATAAAGCCGGTCCTAGCTAAGGAACTATGGATGTTAGGCAGTCCTGTAGTTGCGTGTTTGGCTATCGCGCAAGCGCGCGCACGAGGTTGTGTATAAATTGAACCTACCTGGTGTCCAGCAGCGTTTCCTGCTTATTACGCGTTCTGTTTTAGTTTTTAGTAATTAGAAGATCTACGTTGTATATTCCAATATCCAGCAATTCAAATAATAATAATTAGGCCTAATTATATTAACAACAATGGGTTGCATAATAAAAGTTTTAAAAGTTGTTTGAAAATATTTATTTGAACATTTAGTTTTTTTCTTCCTTGCTTCTTTATACGGGCTACAATGACTACTATTGAACTCTGACGTATGGTAACATCTAATAGGTTAGTGGGCGTAACTCACTAATTGAATTGAGCAGTGGCTACTTAGTAGTATTAACTTAGTAGTATGATATAAATCGTTTTATTCAAATCTTCCGTAAAATTCTAATAAATCTACAATTGGAGTAACTTTCATCTATTTTGATTTGGTATTTACATACATTGTAGACTCAGACAAACACGGTGCTATATAGGCAAATAAAGTGGTAATCGTGAATGGGTAACGAATATAAATCAAATAATTTAAAAATACTACAAACACATCACATCATGATAAATCGATATTTAAATATTTTCTAACGTATTAAAACTAAACTATTTCAGTTTAAAACTTGAAAATTTGAATTATAATCATTTTAATATGTTCTTCGTCAAAAACAAGCATTGAAATCTTTCCTAGCGCAAGGTTTTACGTGTCCCCAACGTGACGTATTTGGGTAAATAATATAAATAAAAGAATAAAAAAATACTACAGAAACCTCATATCATGATAAATCGATATTTAAATCATTTTTAACGTATTAGAAATAAACTAATTTGGTTTAAAACTTCTATATTATAAATAAATTTGAATTAAAATATTTTAATATGTCCTTTGGAATTTTTCCTAGCGCAAGGTTTTACGAGTCGCCAACGTGACTTATTTTGGTAAAATGGATCAAAACATATATTTCTCTGAGGAAAGGAAACAACAAATAAGTTGCAAGTGATGGCAGTGGCAGAGCAAAGGCTTTCTTGATACACTTCTTTGAGCTTTCTGATTTATGTCTTTCCATGTTTACCCTCCGTAGTTTTCCTGTGATTTTTACGAGGGAAGAGAAAAAGATGTAAAACATTTCCAAATATACGATCTGGTGAAAGTAAAGTTTCTACGTGGGCTAAAGCAGGTATAGAATTGATTAAGGAAGTATATAAAGATTTCGTTAATATTTCAATGGAATCTCTAATACATTAACAAATTTTAGTGGGAGGTTTTAAATTCAATCTCCTTTAATTTGAAATACTATCCTATAAAGAAGTTCCGAAGCTCAAAAAATTTTCAGAGAGCTTTATACTAGACCAAGGCCTAAATAATTGCGATACATCACCAAGGTTAGTCAGGTTAGGAGGCAATTAACCATGGTCGGAGTAGGATAGAAAGTCGGAGTAAAAGTAGAAAGGAATAAAGCAGAGGTAAAGCATTCTCTGTTTCGGAGATTTTTTGTGGATGTAAGGGAATATTTTGATGACCATTACCGCCTGTAAAGGAGAGAACAGATATATGAATGTAGTTAATAGAAGGTAGGGACATAGCCCCCTCCGGTCTATCTGTTACTCCGTTGGCAAGAAGAATGACAAGGATAGGTATTGAAATTAAAGAAGAATAATTATAGGATATAAAGAGTTTCTGGTGCTGGGAATAGAATAAAATATTCATATCGTTTGGTCAAACATTTACCTGAATAATAAACATAGCTTGAAGTAACAAAGATAAAATGGATATGAAAAAAATACGTAAACTATGACTATAGACACACATCGAAATCTAAACACAAAATGGACGTTAGGACGACAAAAAAGGAAGCCATATGAAACTGTCGAAATACCCAACCTTACTCTACACAGCCACAAAGCAATAAAAAGGGTACAGAAAGTAGGATCACGTACGATCAGTTCGGATTTGTCAATTTAAGACTGACAGCCCAAACCAGTGCGCGGAATTGTACATACGATAAAGTTACGGTCCCTGAGTAAATTGGAGGGGAGGACACAGCCCCCAAAACTGACATATGTGTTTTTAATAAAAATTTACGATGCGATATATCTTCAAAAATTGACTATATCTTGCTCAGTCGTGGAAACATTTGCTTATTTGTTATAATTCTACCTCTATTTGTCGTGTAACTCGGTGTGAATCATTTTTCTATTATGTCTTTCTATTCTTGTAGCTTTAAGGTGGTCGTTTTAGGAACAGGTTTGTGAATATTATATGTAACCCTGAGTGGATTAAAGAGGCTCTCTTATATACTCGTTCATGTACAACACCCACCCCCCCCCACACACATATATATATATATATATATATATATAAATATAAATATATATATATATATATATATATATATATATATATATATATATATATATATATATATATATATATATATATATATATATATATGGGGAGAGTGAGAGAGAGAGAGAGAGAGAGAGAGAGCTTTGTTCTTTAGAATGAAAAGTAATAAAATACTAATTTTATTTAGATTATAGTCCATATCAATAGAAAGTATATTACTCAATAGCATTCAAAATTTTAATTTATTTAAATCGAAGTTAGATTATTTTGTTATACTAGAAAGTATAAGAGTTACCATTCTTACATAAATTCCAAAGACGAGTATAATTAAAACATTGACAAATGTGCAGATGATAAAGAGGGACTTCTATAAAAGATAAAAGGGAAGGTAATAAATCTTGGAGACAAAGTAAGGTCTTCCTGTCGCCAGTTTGACTCCGGGATTTGTTTGTCGGTTTTCTTATAAAATGTAACGACATTTTGTATTTAATTCTATCACGACAAAATATTATTCTTTTGTGTTTAGTAATGGTGTGTTATTTGGCTATAGGAGGTTTATATTAAGTGCAGTTGTTACACAGTATTTAAAGAGAGTCACCACAAGTGCAAAAACGTTATACGCGTTTCGAAATAGTGTCATCTCTAAGGCAACTTGGATGAGGTAGGTTGATCCAGAATATGTGCGTCAGTTACAATAACAAAGACATATGTAAATTAAACGATCATCGAAGGATCTTATTACAAAATTACACTCTAAAATACAAACATTTTTAAACTAGACTCTCTTTAGGTATCTTGTAATATTAGTTGTTTTTTTTTATTATATTTGTGGTATTGGGGTTTTTGCAAATAATTCTATTCTAATATATTGCACCATTGTTCTCGTGATATTGTATATCCTTAATGTTGTCTTTGCTTTAAAATACAAAACATTAATATAAAACTTTTAATCCAACAGAACAGTAGAATGCTGATAATAATAAATCCAGAATAACATTTTTCCCTTTCAGGGCTACGTTTGTACTTTCATGCTCAAGCGCTACCACGAATACTTTTAATTTGCAATTATTTCCAATTTCCATGCAAATGGGGACAGAATCATGAACACAAGTTATTTTTCATGTTTTTTAAAAAGGAAAAGTTTTTTAATAGAAACATAAGAAACATGAATAAAAATAGGTTCAATAAAAGTTTGCATTCCTTCTTTTGTAAAATTAGAAACATTTAAGGAGAAAGTAATAATAAAATTAAAGTCCCTATGGAATTGTTTAAGTAAACATTTCTTTGGATATTTTTTGGCATGGAGAAGATTTATTCAAAGTTTTAAATCATGTTAGATTTGGAGATTCAACTTTTTTTTTTTTTAGCCAACGCCCAGCCTTGGCTGTTGAGCTATTTGGCGACGCGCTGACCAGTACCGTCGAACCAGTGGGTCATCATCATCTCCGGAATGGCCGAGCTCGCTGCACCTCATCAGATGATCCGCATCCATCGTATCGTGTCCACAGTGAGGGCATTTCGGTGTTGGGAGCACACCGATGCGATGTAGATGGGCGGTCAGGTAGTCATGGCCGGTTTGCATTTTTAACTTGGCAACGCCCACAGCTCGTGGACGTCTGTGGTCGATGGCCCCTGTGCTGATTAGGTGTTCCCATTTCCTTCCTGTGTGAGGTGCAGTTTGCTGGCCCGGTCGATAGTTGCATTGATGAGGGCTTTCGTGCTTTGCAGCGAAGGCATGCAAATCGGTTGTGGCATGGATGTGCCTTTCTTGGCCAGAAAGTCTGCCCTCTCATTTCCATAGATGCCAACATGGCTTGGGATCCATTGTAAACCTATAAGCCAACCCCCATTCGCCAGGTGTTCCAGGGCTTTTCTTGTCTCCATTGTTCTTTTGCAGTCTGTATCTGTAAAGCGCGATAGGTTACGGATAGCAGCTTGTGAAGAAAACTGCCTGTGTAGGGGCTATTTTGTTTAGTTCTGAGGCTGCGGCTTGTACTGCTGCTATTTCTCCATCGAAGTTGGTCTGGGGAGTTCCCACTGCTAAGTATCCCTCAAAATTGCGACTGTAGTAGACAGCTCCTGTTGCACCTGTTTCCGGTATTGAAGATCCATCCGTGTATATATATATATATATATATATATATATATATATATAAACATTCTGTTTGTGGGTACCCTTCATTGATTGTATGCAGGGCTGCTTGCCTCAGTTCTACGTCCAGGGATGCTGATTTCGTCTGACTGTGGTTCTTCTATCCACAATTAGCTTTTGGTAAATTGTGGAAAAACTCGCTGTAATATGTAAGCAGTGCTGGCTTCGCTAAGGCTATTCCATACTTCAAGGCCACCCTCTCATAGGACGCCATTGGGGTTATTTGAGTCTTCAGTCGGGCCGTGGCTTGTCTGTAGTTTGTTCAATGAGTGTGTACTCCTCTGTGTCTCTGCCAGAATCTAAGAGCTATTTTCTCTCTATTGCTTTCCATTGAACTACACTTCGTTTGTGCCTTCATTGCTGCAATGGGCGTGGATTTAGCTGTACCCGTTATGATCCTTAACGCTTTGTTCTGCACGATTTCCAATTTACTGAGGGTGTTACGGTTGCTTGTGATGGTCACTTCACTTCCGTAGTCAAGGACAGGTCTGATATATGACTTATAGGTAGTTATTAGGACATCCTGGCTGGCACCCCATGTTGTAGCTGTCAGTCTTTTTGATATTTTAGTTTTTTTGTTGCTTTTTCCGCGCACTGTTCGACATGAGGACCTCATGTCAGACGTCTATCAAGTACTACACCCGGATATTTGGAGATACTACTTTCTTCCAACGGATCGCATTTGTAATACAAAGAGATGCGGGGTACTTTGGTGGAAAGCGGGAACAGTTGAAAACTGTCACCGAATTATAACTGGTCCACATTTCCAACTTTCTGAGAGCATCATTTAATGCTGTTTCAAGCGCTAGGATGCTGCTGCTCGTTGCCCACATAAGTAAGTCATCCGCATATAATTGTGCCTTGATTTCTGTCACTTCCTTAACGGCGTCAAGTACGTCATCAATCATCATGCTAAACAGCGTTCAGCTAAGCACAGCTCCTTGAGCGACGCCTTGTTTTTGAATACGAAATCTCAACTTTTGGTTGCTGTATTGCACTCGAAATATTCTTTGTGACAGCGACGATTTGATCTGCCTAAAAAGGTTTCCAAGGGTATGCCATTTGTTGCCAATTTGTGTAAAAGCATTGGCCTCCACACGGTATCGTAGGTGGCCTTAAAATCCACTAGTACCGCCAGAGGAGACATCCTTTTGTGGTATCCATCTTTGACGTGTTGTGTAAAATTCATTACATAATCCATAGTACTACGGTGTCTTCGAAACCCGGCTTGAGCATCGTCTAGCACGCCTTTTTGTTCAATGTACTGATTAAGTCGGTGGACCACCATCTTTTCTGTTACTTTACAGCTAGCGCTGGTTAGGGATATAGGCCTGTAACTTTCGGGTTTATCAGGGGGTTTATCCTTTTTTAGAACAGGTAATATTTCGGCTTTTCTCCATTGCTGAGGTACATAATGTTTCCAGGTCAGGTTCACCAGGGCTAGAAAGTCTCCCAAGTTGACAATGAATTCCGTATATATCTCATCAATACCTGCAGCTTTTTTAAGTTTGGTTTGTGCTAAAGCCAATTACTGTTCCGTGATTGTAAAAGGGGATATGAAGAGTTTTTGTGTCTTCTCTTCGAGGCAAGATGGTATTGGCGTTTTACGCAGGGTCTTAGTGACTGTTGTACCCACACTTGTGCAAGTGATTTTGGCGTAATGCTTACTTAGTGCATCTGCAGCTTCGTATGGGTCTGCGAAGGATTTACCTGAGTACTGTATAGGCTGTCGAATTTGTTTGGGGTCATGGTTATTTAGCCGATATATAGCGATGGGCTTTGGTGCCATCCTTCTGGTAGTCTAAATTAGCAATAAAAGATTTGAAGGCCAATCGTTTGGATGTCTTTACTTCGTGGTGTAATTCAGTTTGGTGTTTTCTAAGGCATATCAAATCTTGTTGATTTTTTGTTCTTTCGGTTATTTTACGTGGTCGATTGCGTTTTTTCTTTAGCGAGGTTAGCGTTGCATTTCAGTAGGGTCTAAACATTTTTACTTGCCCTCTGGGTACACATTTAAGAGCGCATTCGATAGTTATTTGATTAATAAGGTGGGTAGCTTTCTCGGGTATTTCTAGAAGCGCTAAATTACCCAGAGCCCCATCTGTAACTCTTCGATATTTGCTCCAGTCTGCTTTTTTAAAATTCCATCTGGGAGCTCGGATAATTATGTATTAGCTTTTATTTGTCTCTATGGTTATGAATATAGCTCTGTGGCCACAACCGCCTGCATCCTCCAGTAGTTAAGCATTGGTTCTGTCAGCAATATTTAGACAGGCTATTACTAAGTCCGGTCTTGATAAATTTCCAGTATATGATAAGAATGTTGGAGGGGTATCTATGACTTGGAGTTGATTATTATCGATTAATTCTTGGGTTATCTTTTCAGCCGGTGTGTAGCCCCATCTCGGTGATGGACTGTTTAAAATAATTATGCTATTAGTTTGGATGGTTCTCTCTATTTCTTCAAAACATGGCGTGTTTCCTCGGGGATTATAGAGACTGACAATATTAATATGTTGTTTGTTTTTCCATATTTCAATCAAAACAGCTTCCAGTTTATCTTTATCATCCATCTCATGTATGATCTTAAAATTTGCCGTGAGACCATCTCTGACTCCTATATAGATACTAGATGCTATTTGTCGTGATCTCTTTAAAGCAGTGACTGCGTAGCCCTTTGTCTGATAAAAGTCAGGAGTTTCTGTAGCTGCTCCTGCTTCAACTATAAAGTAAACATCCACGTCGGCATGGTAGACGTTTCGTTTCAATTGTACAAACATAACATTGTGAAGGCCTCCTGCATTCCAGAAGATGATGCAAAGGCTAGTGTTGGAGCCCTGAAAAGGGCCATTTTTGGTAAGTTTCATAGTCGTTCTGATTAGCGTGTTTAGAGGCGAACCTTTGGTTGATCGTTTAGATTACGCGTGGGGCACCACGAGCAGGCGATCAACATCACACCCCGGTGATACAACTGTTTTTATGTTATAGGTTATGCTGTAGAACAACTGTTATAACAGGTAGTTTATGTTAGCTTCGTTATGTACGTTAATGAATTGAAATAATATTATTTAATAGTTTAATCTGTTAATAAAATACAATAATTTACATTTTAATAAATCATAGTATAACAAATTCAATATAATGTATTGAATATATTGTGTATTGTATTGATTTATAAATTTCTATTACAATTTTTAAATGAAAGCTTTCTTAAGCGCTTCTAACAATTTTTAAGAAATAATTCGTTGGATGAAGAGGGCAAGTTTATTCGCTAAACCTTTCAATATGTGTCCAAGGGTTGTCTCTTAACTAAGTTATTCTATTATCAATTATTTGTATAAAATCTAACGAAACATTATTATGTAAACAAAATTCTTGATTTAAGTTCTGTCGCCTACTCTGTGACTCACATTTTTTATTATAAAATATTAACACTCTCATAAACTAAATTTATATTACCTTGACAAAAACAAACTTCATGCAAACTGCATTGCTTTGGTAATACCTTTTATTAGTTTAATGTTTTAAAATAATATTATATAGAAATTTTAAATTCGTAATATCTTTGGTATAACGTAGTAAACGGATAAATAATCTTTCTTTTCTGTGACAAACAATCTTCAGCAACAAAAGAGCCTAATAAATAATTTTCCCCAGAAATTTAGTCCTCATTTATTTTCCATTTAGTGTTTGAAAAGTCGCTGTATTACGAAGCTTTTAAAAAATGGTAGAGGTGAATTCTCACGACTGCTCTGTTCACTTTTGCGCTCTATCATGGGGGGGCATTGTGACGTCAGGGAATGGCTTTCCTTAACAACGAAGCCTGGAGCAGAAAAGCAGGGATGAAAAAACGCGATGAAGAAAAATATAATTGACCGTTAAAAAATCTAAATACTAGGGATGTTTTTCATGGTTTTGTGCCTCCGCCCTTGGATGAAAATTGTAACTCCCATGGGAAGGGGGAAATGTTTTCTTTTAAACTTAGAACATATCCCAATTAACTGCATAGTACAGGGATCTTCGCTGGGATTTCTTAGAAAGCCAAATAGTTTGCATCAAGTTTTTCTCAAGGCTGAAAGTACAAGTGGTGTTGAATACATTACAAACAGTATGATTATAACATAGGTTTGTTATATCACTAAATTAAATCAACTACATATAAGAAGTAGGAGATTAATTTTATTTAACTCCAGGAATAACTGAATTTTTTAATTCTTTGAAGTCGTTGGGCAAAAAATTTCACAGCTTTCTAATATGACATCTAGGGTAGCAGCTTGGGAACTCTCAAAACGTTTTCAAAGTTCTGACTAGTTAACCCACTCCTACTTGTTTTTTTAATAAACTTTAGCCAACTGAATGTAGGTCCACAGACATAAGTAAATGCAATAAACAGTTAATCCTTTCTGAGCACAGTCAGTTAAGTTAGGGAATTATTTCTTTTTAACTGCCTTCCAAAACTCATAGTCATTGTTATTTTTTTTTCACTTCGAAATACAATTGTCACCTTACTTTTTTTCCAACGTTTTAATTCCAAACGTTTGAGGTCCGCAAAACTCGTTCTCAAGGGCACATGCGGCTTTTGGGTCGCTCTGTGACGATGCCTGACAGTAGTTCACGGAAGTAGAAAACAAGGAAGTGCAACTGAATAACAGGGGCAAAACAGACCTAGGATAAAAATTACCGTTTGTTATAATGTGAAATAAATATTTGGGAACAAAAAACAACCTATTAAAGGAGAAAATAATATTCAAAATGAATTCAAAATTCAAAAAATAACTTGGTTTAATTGACTCTATCGTGTGCAAAAATAACTATTCTGATAATTATTTGCTCTAATATAAATAATAATTTTTTTCACAAATAAATGTTTACTTTATCATATATTTGCCCAACTAAAAATAACCGCTAAGTAACATATACAATAAATTGTATGTTGGTTTAGTGTTTAAGTAATGTTTCACTGCAGTTAGGCTCCTACAACGAACCTATCTTGCTTTATATTAGTATTTTTTAGATTCTCAAAGAGATTAAGGCCACGTTTCTACTTCTGTCATTTTAAAAACACTTGGCTTTCTGAATTGAGGAGAAATTTGATAATAGTGGTTTGAGGTAAATTTGTCTTGGACTGAAATTAAATTCAAAGTTAGAAAGCTTTATTCTAGAGTGTCTGTCTGAGAGGTTTTCTTTATTAACTTAGGAATGAAAATATTTATCCTGGCGCGAAGTTGTTAATAAAGTTTTAAAGAATAAAGAGGGGAGCTTTATGTGCGGAGCTTTACATCTTATTTGCAGTCGGGCAATGTGCAGACGTGAGGTTAACTCTTGGGCCGCAATCACGTAGGCTACTTTCCGTAAACTTCAAGCGGAATATTAGACAAAGAAATCTTTAGGGGTTTTCAAATATTATTTGTTGTGCAGCATTTTTTTTACGACATTTTGAAAAATAAAATGGAGTATTACCGTTGGTCATCCATTTTTTTTTTAACCTGAGAAACTGATTGGGCTCTATATGAACCAGGAAAATACGAACACAGAGTCGAGAGTGGTACAGTGATGACCAGTTAACCGTGCACTCGGCCTTGAGAGATCTTTGTATAGGTGGAGGGCTGCGTTGAATCAGTGTAAATACGTTTCTACAAACATGATAATGACTATCAAAACACTTTGGTATGACTAGCTTTGGTACAAAATAGCAAACAATCTTGAAATATGTGTAAACACATCGGATGCAGAAGCTTCTGATGTATAAAACTAACTGAAAATGTAACATGTTTTCAGAAGTGGTAGTACACGAGAAAGCGGGAATGAGCAAGTGCACGGTTAGCTTGACGTAACTATAGTTCTGATTATGACCGATAGGGGAAAATGTGTTGATATTTAGACTACTTGTTGGTATTCGGTTCGTTTTGCAATTAATTCTTGGTAAATAAAATCACTCAATATCTGTGTTGAAACGTAACAACAATTGATGTGACACAGGGGCAGCTTGTACGATTGACTATTTGTGAGCGGTTTGTGGTTACAAAATTCCGTTGACTTGTCAGGACTCAATAGCCCAATATTATTGCTATTTCATCTAAACACTCATTAGGGAAATCATTTTAAATCATTTACACAATTTATACCCAATTCCTACTAAACCTATTTCATAGGACTCCCACTCAAGACTTAGCAAAGTCTAAAGTTTCAAGTATCTAGCTCATGAGAAGTAAGTTTATAATTATTAACAACATTTCCATCAATCCGAACGTCAGACAATAAATTGCTTTAATAAACAAGTATAAATAAATCGTGTTAAAATTATTAGTTGAAATAATGAACACCCTTTTTATTATACTGTACTACTGTAAATTATATTTAGATTGTAGTTATTGTCATTCTATAGTTTTGTTTTCAATTTAAATTATTTTCTTGATTTTGTTACACTTGGATTGCTCGTAATAGTTTCTTTATAAAACAAGAAATGTGACAGTAAATTGTAAAAACCAACGTTTGACTTATAGCTTTATGTTTTTAAACTCATCTTATGTATCTTAACCAAATATAATATAGCCTATATATTTTTTTTAAGTCTTTGTGATAATAAACAAAAAATACCATAATTTATGAAATTAAATTGAAAATAATAGATTCACTCTAAATATATGTGAGTACCTAGTTATACGAGGAGAAAAATTTCTGAAAGCAAAATAAGTGGCAATTCCCCTGGCGGTAAATAATAATCCCAGTAGCAATCAGAGATTTGGACAGTGGCAAACCTTTTTACAATTCATAAGAAGTTTCCACGACCAATAAATGTAGATGTTTTTATAAAGAAATATTTATCGCCAGAAAAAAATTCATTTTATTTTTCCTGTCGTCACAGCTGGAATGAAAGCAGCATGAAGTGAAATATTCGATGGGAGCTGTGCACGAACTCTCATTTCATTCCATGCAGAGACATCAAAACCGTAAGTACTAAAGACTGGGGGCGGGGCTTATAAGGGGCGCGCCGTGTCTTTTCAGTATTCCTAATTAGGAAACACATCCGATCCCATATATCCTTAATGAATAATACCCCTATTGTAACCTATCCCCAAAAGACTACGTTCAAGTGGAACTCGCTACCAGGCTGATAACAGCGGCAACATTTTATAAACTCGATTTAATAAAGGCTAATTAATTGCAAATAGCATCAGTGTCAGAGCATTGTAATCTAAAAACCTTCTATTATAGATGAAACGTATAAATTAATTACTTAGGGAAAGATTTCCCAGAGACACATGCCCTACTTTTCCCGTCGCTACTCACGAGTAATGGAGCATAAATACATTATTCTAACGCGTTTCGCCCTGCGGGGGGTAATTATTTTTTATCTCGGCTCTACGTGTTGTCTGCTGTGCAAAGTTATTTCTTCTCAGATAACTGCTTCTCTGTTTAAATAAATACATAGAGAGAAAATTATTGGGCAAATAGTATGTAGTATCCCATTATTCTGTTTGCATTCTATTTCTTTTAACGTGTTCCGATTTCAATCCAGTTCTCTTTCACCGTGCGCCCCCTCCATAAATTGTCGCAGCTCCCCGGCTCTATTATCTTTGTAGTAGCGTCAGAAGGAATTAAGTAATTATCCATTACACAGATACTATCTATTTTATTATAATACAAAAGACGCATTACTTTATAACGAAATATTTTATGATTTCGTTTCAATGTGTTCTGTGTATTGTTGGTTTGCTTTGTTACGTTAGGAAATTGTATTATTTTTTCATCCAAATCTACCCTACTTACTGCTTTGTGTCTGTATTTTGTTGTTACATTTTTATAAAGAAAGATTATAAAGATTTGCTTGATTTATTTTTGTTTTTTAGTTCTAATTTATAAATTGTATTAATTTTTTATGAAGGTTTTCTTACATCGCCTGTTATAATCGTTTTTACATTATCAGTGACGACTGGATAAATGGTAGTTACTGAAACCATTAAACCTATCAGGGGCGGTTAACAACACAAGCGCCGCTAATAATGCCTGCATAAACCGCGACATGACGTCACAGGAATGACTGTAATAAAACAGGAATTACAGGAACCACTTTCTAGAACTCTGCGTTGAGTTCTTGTGTCGTACAGTCCAAGCACTCGTGCATTTACTTAGAACTATTGGTAGGCCTACTATAACGAAAAATATTATATCTTAGTTGAGCTTCAACAAACGTAAGAGGAAAGAAACTCAAATTCCTTCTTTCTCGGGGCTTTGGGACAGATAAAGGGGGAAAAGAACCAGAGGGAGAACCGTTAGATAAAAGATATTCCCATTACCTTTCGATTCCCATTTTCAATTCCGTTTTCTAATCGGGACATAAAGTGATGTCATCTGAATTCACAGTTCATGGAGCAAATAACAATATCTCTAAAGAATAAAACCTTCTTAAGAATTATTTTTTAAACTACCTCAATAAATACAAACATTCCAACAAAGCGTGGAGTATTTAACTGTGCGACGTTTTCAGCATCTAATGTGAAACTTTTAAACCTTCAAAACGTCTTGATTAACTTGTTTCTTTTTTTTGCCCCTTTTACATTCGTATTGATACCGGTTCAAAGACACTTTCAGAAATGCTCTTCCACAGGCATTCCTCACACACGTCATTATCCAGCCGTGTGACATTTTTTTAATGTAATGAATTTGTAGTTTTACGTTGTGGTTTGAACTGACATCAAATAAAAGCTGTAAATGTTTTGTTTTCTATTTTTACAAACAAAGTTTCAACTGTAGCTCGGATATATTTCGCAATATCCGCAGCCCTCTCCTTCCATTATTCTTGCACCAGATAAAGCCGCGATAGAGCCTATATAAGGTGACATGAGGATTCCTATAAAGGCTTTCCTGGCGAACACTTACACCCCAAGGCTTTGAGGATTGGTGGTTTTGAGTCATTTCTAGGGGGAAAAGTTTCTCTTTAAAAATGCTGATTTCGTAGCACCGAATAACCTTTATTTTAAGTATTATGTATAAGTTACAAATAAATTATAACTTCATACTCTAGTTATACGATCTAAAATTTGTTTAGAACTTTAAATGAATGTGTTTTATTTATATTGTTTTTTTACATAATATAAAACAATAATACGAGTATTAACGCATTCCCTTTTCTGAACATAGATAGAACTTATAGCTGTTTATAATTAAATAGAACATAAAAACTTGCAGCGAATATTTATTCAATTTAAGCTCTTTCGTTTGGTTATGAATTGCGTTCTCTTGGGCACGATGTCTTTTTTTACTAAGTAAGATTTAAATGATTTACCTTTTTTTTTATCAGCTTCCATAAGTAACAAGTATCAAACATTACCTTTGTTTCGTCTAAAGCTTAATGCAAAAAGATTACAGCCGAGGATGATAGCATTCAAGCATCATGGAGGACGCACAGTGACAATATGAAGAGCTATGTGTCAGGCCTACCACATTAAAATGAATTGAATCCAAGAGAATAATGGGAAAACCTCATACACATTTGCACAGCAGACAACACGTAGAGCCGCGATAAAGAATAATTACACACCTCAGGGCGAAACGCGTCAGAGTAATGTATTTATACTGCATTACTCGTGAGTAGCGACGGGCAAAGTACGGCATGTGTTTCTGGGAAATCCATTCCTAAGTAATTAGCTATCGATGAAATTTATATTCAACAATTCAGTTAAAACAAGGCTTTTTATAGAACAATTCTACGACACTGTAGCTATCTAGACTTAAGGGATACCTTATTAAATCAATATTTATCAAATTTTCTCATTATTCCTGACCGAATGTGGATATTACGTTTCGATAGATAGTTGATATAGTTGTAAATAGATTAAGAGGTCTCTTTGTAGAAAACACCTAATTAACGCTATTTGAAGTCTCGTAATTGTAATTCACGAATAAAAGAATACGTTTTATTTTTTCCATGTTATATGCTAGGTCTTCTACAGAATTGTAGTCCTGAAGATGGTTCAAGTCCAACGACACGAAACGTAGGCCAGAGACGGGTCTCAGCCTGGGGTTCTTAAATTCACATTTAAGAAATGAAAATTTCTGTTGAAAAGCCGAAGAAATGTATCGTTAAAATGATATGTAACTGTAATTAAGAAAAAACGACGAAAAACAATATTTCACATCTATTTTTTAAACTGTTATTTTAGTGGTACTTTATTGCATGGGTATTTGCTATTGTTCTGTGAAACACTTACTCCAAAATCTGTGAGATGACTTGTAGTGTTAAACAAAGCTATGTAATCACAATGATCAGGATAATGGTACTACTGGAATCTTCAAATCTATAATAAATTATTTCTACGTAAAATAAGAATTAAAACGTTTTCTTTGAATTTTCTTCAAGTTTAATAATTACAGTTAGCTTTCATTTTCGCTAGGAAAGTTCTCTTTTACGGTACAGAAATTATAGAACAAATTCAATTTTGAAATTCTATATTAAAAACAAATTCTTTAAAATTGAATATCTATTGTGTTTCTACTAACATTGTCTAATATGTGGATTAAAAGATAAGAAATGAGATGCATCCTTTGGCACTTTACACATTTAATTCGCGTCCGCTAGGTTACCAAAGCTATTACATGGTAGACCTAAAATTGATTTAAATCGCTTTCCCAACATATTTTAAAAGTGGTTTAATGTGGCCTAGTGTGTAAATTGAAGCATATGTAAATGCAATATCGATAGCAATTGGTTGCAACCGGTTACGTCACTGTCGATTAACACGGGGGTGCGCTGCAGTTCCAAATAACATATTACACTCGACGAAATTTTTATCTATTTTTTAAATCCTCAACTCATTTTCACTATTCTTGGAAACCCCACTATAACGCAGCCGGATAGTACGTGGTACAATGTTTTTAGTTGAGACCCATTTTTTAATTCTTTCTATTTGTTCCCACTCTCCTGATACATATTTTGTACAAACTTCCAATCTTTAATAAAATACGTTTTAATTGATCTAGTCAAGCTCAAACACATTTCTTTTACCTATAGTCGATGACAATTGATGTTAATACAGGTTTTCTAAATATTTATTCTATAATTAAATATAAATATTCGGGCAGTCTAGGTCGGGTTCGAACTGAGTGTCTTTATATATGAAGTCTAGTGCTTTGACACTGAGTCAACATTCCCATAGCTAGAAATGAACGTCTCAAATATAGCCTATATAAAAACCTTTTGCCTCTATCTGGTTGTCATCTAAACGGCTATCACAACCTTAAATTGTTGCCATGTTTTCCACACAATTTATTTTATGATGCTCTAGGATTAAAAATGAAATAAAAGAATAAATTAAACAAACAAACTGGATTACCGGTATCGAACCTTGCTTCATATTTGAAAATGCAAAACAAAACGGAAATTATACTACAATGCAAGCAACGAAAATACGGATGCGTATAAATGGACACACGAAAATAATTGTCAAACTTCATGCATAGAAAGAAAATAGAAAATTGCAAGAAAATTTGCTTTCTACTTTGCCACTTATTATTGTTATTCTGGCATATGAATATACGTATTTATGTTAATTGTATTTAAGGAACAGAAAGAAACTAAAATCAACTTTTTCTTTGTTAGTTTAAGTAGGAATTGAGTTTTTTCAAAAAAAATTAAAATACTTTATCTTTGACGTTAAGTTAATTTTTATTCTAAACATTAAAGAAGGTTCTATGATTATGGCTTACCAATCTGACTGTTTAATCACCAGTCCTCGATAAATAAAGGCAAACACCTCTATCTACATTTCATATTTCACATTAATAATTTAAACTCAATTATTCGTGTTTTAATTTTTCTTTTAAATGTAAATATTCTTCGTCCGATACATGTTTCTTGTAAAACCTTAGAAATGGATTAAATAACACTAAAAGCAGAACATAAATATAAACTCAGCTGGGAAATAAACACAGGCACGGGTGCTTGTATTTGCGCCGCGAGACACGCTTCGTTCGCCTGCCTGTAGTGCCCCTTGTAAAGTGACACGACTGTACCCGAGATCATTAATTCACAAAGCAAGTCATGTATACAGCTTTTAATTTTCGTCTTTAAGAATAAACAAGAAGTGAGGTGCTTTGGGAGACAGGCGTTGTTGGGTTGCTATTACATGGTAGATCTAAAATTGATTTAAATCGCTTTCCCAACATATTTTTAAAGTGGTTTAATGTGGCCTAGTGTGTAAATTGTGGATAAGAGCCAACCGTGGTAGTAGATGTGCATGCAATATCGATAGAAATTGATTGAATCCGGTTACGTCACAGTCGATTAACACGGGGGTGCGGTGGAGTTCCAAATATCTACTCTACTATTCTACACGGGACGACATTTTTTCGGGGAAAGTCAGGTCGAGGTAGGTGAAAACATTATGCATTCAACTATACCAAGGACAGTTACATTATAGCTTGGGTAACATGCGTATAATTCAGGAGATTCTAAAGCCCTAAAACGTTTTAACTAAATTAATATTTTTAAAGAATATTTTTATTGTTTTTAAATCATCAACCCATTTTCACTATTCTTGGAAATCCCAATATAATGCAGCCAGATAGTATGTGGTACAGTGTTTTTAGTTAAGACCCATTTTACAATTCTTTCTATTATATCACACTCTCCTATTACATATTTTGTACAAAATTTCCAACCTTTAATAAAATTGAAGGTTTTTATTGATCCAGTCAGGCTCAAATACAGGTTTTTTACCTATAGTCGATGACAATTGATGTTAATGCTGATTTTATAAATATTTAATTAATAATTAAATTGAATAATTTGGGAATTCTAGGTTGGATTCGAACTGAGTATCTACATATTCGAAGTCTAGTGCTTTGACACTTGGCCAACTTTCCCATAGCTAGAAATGTACGTCTCAAAGATGTAGCCTACATAAAAATTTTTTGCCTCTATCTGGTTGTCATCGAAACATCTATAGCAACCTAATATTGTTGCCATGGTTACCACACAATTTATTATATGATGCTCTAGGATTAAAAATGAAATAAAAGAATAAATTAAACAAACAAACTGGATTACCGGTATCAAACCTTGCTTCACATCTGAAAATGCAAAATGAAACCGAAATGATACTATAATGCAAGAATTGAAAAAATATGGACGCGTATAAATAGTAACAAAAAAAATAATTGTCCAACTTCATGCGTAGAAAGAAAATGGAAAATTTCAAGAAAATTTGCTTCCTACTTTGCCACTTAATATTGTTATTCTGGCATATGAATATAGGTATTTATGTTAATTGTTTTTAGGGAACAGAAAGAAACTAAAATAAACTTTTTCTTTGTTGGTTTAAGTAGGAATTGAGTTTAAAAAACATAAAATGAAATACACGTTTTTCTTTGATGTTGAACTAATTTTTATTCTATACATAAAAGAGGCCTTATGATCCAACCTGACTGTTTAATCACCAGCCCTTGGTAAATAAATGCAAACTCTTTCTATCTACATTTCATATTTCACATTAATAATTTAAACTCAAATATTAATGTTTTAATTTTTCGTTTGAATGTAAATATTCTTCGTCCGATAAATGTTATCTTGTAAAAATTTAGAAATTGACTAGTTAACATTAAAGGCAGAACGTAAACACAGCTGGGAAATAAATACAGGCACTGGTGCTTGTATTTGCGCCGCGTAAAACGCTTCGTTCGCCTGCCTGTAGTGTCCTTTGTAAAGTGACACGACTGTACCCGAGATCATTAATTCACAAAGCAAGTCATTTCTACAGTTTTTAATTTTCGTCTTTAGGAATAAACAAGAAGTGAGGTGCTTTGGGAAGCAGGTGTTGTTGGGTTGCTGGATCTGCACAGCTAAAGGGATTTATTAATGACGAGAATTAATCATCCTCTTCATGTATTTAAAATATAAACAAACAAAATATTTATTTCCAGGAAAAAATAATTTACAAAACTGTATTTTATAATTTACTCTTAACTTTTAATATTTCATATCCATTGACCGTTAATTAAAACCTTATCCTTTTATTAACGATAATAACTTGGATTCTTTTTTCAACATATTTTCAAGGCAGTTTCAAATGCCTTGATTATTTTCACTTAATAATACAATTGTACATATATTTAAAATAAGATTTTGTTTGAATAATTTATTGAATATTAAAAACTTGTTTCTATCCGTTTTGTGACATTGTAATAACTTTTTTCGCGTTTCGGAATTTATGTTATTTCATATAAAAATTATTACTGAATAGATATAGGGAGTGCTTTGTCCAGGTAATTATGCGTTTCTGTGAGAGAGAGATAAACAAAACCCAATGCGTGAGTAAAGTAAACAAAAAGAAAAAAAAATGAAAAGGTATCTTTGAGTAAAACAAACCAAAGGCGGCTTGTGTGTGTGAGTAAATTTAACTTCCCCAAGTGAACAAGAGTAGACTTATAATTAATGTAAACAAAAGCTGTATCTATGAATAAAAGATGTGTGTGAGTAAAGTAAAGAACAAATAAAGAAACTGTGTTTGTGTAAAGCAAATAAATACAAAGAAGCAAAATCTAATTTTTGAGTAAATTTCTAAGTAAACAAAAGTAAATAAACCAAATCCACCATGAGAGTAAAATAAACAAATACAGGTAAATAAGAGCCTGTATGTGGGTAAAATAATCAAATATATGTATATAAAATTATACAGGTAAATAAAAGTATACAGGTTTGAGCAAAGTAAACACACTCAAACAAACAAAAGCCTGTATTTGAGTGAACTAAACAAATACAAATTAACCAAAGGTTTTGTTTGACTGAAGTAAACAAACGCAAATAAACCAAAACGTTTTTCTGAGTAGAGTAAACAAAAACAAGGGAAAAACCTGTGTATGGGTGAACGAACAACAGTAAGGTAGGCCTGCACCTAAGTTTCATTGTCTTAGGGATTTGCAAACAACAAATGTTGAAAAATTGTTATTCCTTATTATAAAATTATAACTGGTTCAGGAATTAGGAACGACAAATATATTTTTATTTTCCAATTATTTTACTACTTATTATTATTACCCTATTGAACAATATTCTGCCGTATGAGACACTGTAACGGGGATCGGAGAGGTTACATAATGTTAAAGGAGAGAGATATTTTTTCCTTCCTCGTCTAATGTAAGATATTTTTTAGTGTTATGACCTAAGAACGTTTGTAGCTGTAGGTAGAATTAAGATATAGACATACGACCCCCCCCTCCTTAGCGTATATAGGGGGGACCATGTCATTACGAGCACCTAAAGTAAACCTGCTCTCTGCCGGATCATAAAGTCTTACCCGCAACGTACATCCCCTTATAGGATGAAACATAAGGTAGGGGTAGTGGAATTAGATGGAACTAAATTAAGGATATAACGGTCTTCAGAGAGATATATTGTATCATCCCGTGGCTGGAACCGCTAACGTGAAATAGACTTTCTCAATCGGGGAAAGAGGGATGCTTATCCCCAATACGGTGATATTCCTGGCGAAAGGGATATTACATTTAGAAGACAGGCAGCATGTATAGTTTATTGTTTTTGCAGCACAACATTTCTAACGTTTATAGTTTGAGACACGTGGATTAGTTGGTATTAGTGAGGAGTTAGTGTAACAGTTTCTATTCTTTAAATCCGAGACTAAAAGTCAACTGAAATGAAAAACCACTTACATTAGACAACTACAATACACCAATAGTTTGATATATTAGAACTATTCTCCTTCAAAGACGACATCATTCGAAACCGAATTATTCGTATGTTCTTAAGAATGGCAAAGACAATAGGGTCATGTTTAAGCTAGAGGTATCCACACAAAATCAGAGCATGTATTATACATATTTTAATTTGCATTTTTGAATTATTTGATTTATTATTTATGTGCAGTGCTCAATGTGTACTGGTGACATTCTTCTAAAGTTACTTTCTGTATATTCAAACATTTTATGTTATCGTTCGAAGGCAGGGTAGAGGCCATTCTCCACCCATGCGTCTCTTTTCTAGTATCAGGGATACCTAACGTTTCAGATCTATAATGATAAGGGTAGCTGGTATAAAACTGTCACATCACTGGGTTAACACCGCTATCCATGTGAGCATGTACTTCCAAAAGATATAATTCCAAAAAAATACTCTCAGAAGATATACCTCCAAAAGATATACTCCCAAAGCGTATAGTTCCAAAGGGTATACTTCCTAAACATATACTTCCGAAAGATATAATTTAAAAAAATACTCTCATAAGATATACTCCCAAAGCATATAGTCCCAGATGGTATACTCCCTAAACATATACTTCCAGATGATATACTTCCAAAATATATACTTTCATAAGATATACTTCCAAAGGATACACTTCTGCAGGTTATATATTTATATGATAGCCTATACTTCCGGAAAACATACTTCCAGAAGTTACCTATCCAAAAGATATACTTCCCGAAGATTAGCTTCCTAGAGATATATTTCAGGACAATATACTGTACTTTCAAAAGATATTGGTTTTATTTTTTTTAAAAAAATGGACTTGATAAAATTATTGTCCTTTAACGTTTTCTTTCCTGAAATGGAAATACCTTACTGGTGGCTGTAGCTTCTTCTGCTACTAACTCACTTCATCCTAATCTTATAACACCTTGTCATATGACGTCACATATTACAAGTCATTGCATTCCCTTGGTCCCGTGTTTTATGAGACGTTCCTAGTGCAGTGAAATAAGTCAATGGAACAGTCATAGATTTATAGTCGTAGTAAGAGTTCACTTGTGCCACAACGCGTTGTTATATGGGACAAACTAATCAATTTATTTTGTCCATATTTATATTTCTATCACCTTTAATGGTTGTACACTATATGCAAACATGGTATATAAAGAAAAGTGAGGGTGGAAAACAAAGTTGTAATACATCCATATAGGTAAATATATGTGTAAATATTCGATTGTATGAAATTTATAATCCCCTTAAGTGGGTACAGTTATTATTAAATTGTTATACAACGTATTGAACATGTGCAGGTTTCTATATAGGTTCATCTGCGATGGGTAAAAGCATGTGTTTCTAAAAATAAAGCTCCATTCGTTCTACGTGGAACCAAAAATAATGTGGCACTAAATACGTGTAATCTATATAAATAAAAATGTAAACGTTATTTTACGTTTATTTCTGTCGTGTTTTCATTTTTGTGCTACAACAACGTGTGGCTGGATACAACTAGTATATATATAAAATTAAAAACAAAACATTGATACACGTGATGAATATACATTGCAATATTTTTATATAATAGAAAAAATATTAGACGACTAAGGACAGTGACAGTTGCAAATCTAAATATCGGACAGTTTAATATTCAGACAAACGAACTACAAAAACTTGTGGAGTTGTTTCAAATTTATCCCCATTTAAATATATATATGAAGTTAATGGATAACGTTAAATATCAAGAATATATATATATATATATATATATATATATATATATATTAAAAAAAGATTTTATATAAACCAAATTAACTATCAATAACATTTTAGATACGCTTAGTAAGCAAAAGTCTACCTATAAACAAATAGAAAGCTCCGTGGATGGCGTTTTAGATGTGCGCGCACGCACCATACAGGTCATGTGCAAGTGAGGAGCTGTAATATATTCTAACCTAATACACCCGTGTCAGCGGGACAGCGGAGTTCCACCTCGACAAATGTACGCTAAAGCTTTTATTACAGCGCATAAAATTTACATTTGTCTAGAATACAGGTCTGGATCACTATAAATTGTGCGTCTGTTGGACTCAATGCGTAGAGGTTGATGAATACTCTAAACAATAAATACTGTTTCTAGATACGCTTATCAGTTCAAAGTAAATACTAAATAATGCACACGTAGTCTGATGATTGGAATATTCCATGTGGAAATAAGCCAGGACTCATGGGGATGCCGATACTTGAGGAATGGGCGTCATCGGAGTGGGAAGTACCGTGAGATGTTGACCTCTTTTAATATTTACAAAATCCTATCTGGACACAAAATGTCCTGCCTAATCATAATAATATCCCATAACAAAAACCTTCCAGACAATATTAAAGCAGTCAACAATTAAACTAATTACACCTTTGGGTCTGCCGAAGACGGAATGCCAGTAAACGGTCTTACAGAGAAGACTGAAAGACAGCCAACAATCAGACAAAAGACCCCAAGGTTGCCACAGAAGATAGAAGCTAATAAAAAAATCAAACGAAGAGCACTAGGGTTTCAGCAAAGAATTAAAGTACCCAATAACTATCAAACGCATTTCACGGTTACTTCCAGTGAAGACTGAAAGCCAGTTAACAATTAATCTAAAGACCCTCCCTCTGATTCTTCCTCCCCTCTTTATCTATCCCAAAGCCCTGAGACGAAAGAAATTTGAGTTTCTTTTCTCTTGCGTTTGATGAAGCTCAACTAAGATGCAATATTTTTTTTACAGAGTAGGCCTTTTTACAGAGCAATGCACTTAAATAAATGCATGAATGCTTGGACTGAACGACACAAGGGCTCAACGCAGAGTTCTTTAAAGGGATTCCTGTAATTCCTGATTTATTACAATTATTCCTGTGACGTCATTTCGCGGTTTATGCAGGCATTACTAGCGGCGCTTGTGTTGTTAACCACCTCTGATTGGTTTAATGGTTTCTGTAACTTTTGTTTATCCAGACTTCACTGATCATGTAAAAACGATTATACCAGGCGATGTTAGAAAACCTTCATAAACAAAAATAATAAATTATATAAATTGGAACTAAAAAAGGAAAATAAATCAATCAAATCTTTAAAACTGAATATTTCTTCATAAAAAAGTCAATACTCGATACAGACACAAAACAGCAAGGTAGAATAGATTTGGATTTAAAAAACAATAAAATATCTTAACGTAGCCATAGCTAACCGGTTGACAAGTGAAGAAGCCTCCGATTTATTATAACTTACTGCACTACTGCACAAAACGTCTTTCTCTTTACCTTGCATTTATTGGTAGCTTACAATAATTTGTTTATGTTATTTTTGGGTAAACAAACCTCTCCTAAATGTAAATTATAATTTGTAGCGCTATTTTGAGCCTAGCTGTATCCTGCCAACTGGTTCCAAAAAATGAAAATCAATCTAAAAAGAACAAAAAAACACAAAAGCTAACAAAATATTTTTAAAAAAAACGCAAATCAATACACAAATGATCGCTAATTGCGCTAAAAAATTCTAAAAAGCTCAAAAATAAAGTGAAAACGATTGTGATAATGAAATAAACTCATGGCTATGACACACCTAATTGGAACGCAATCTCAACAGACATAATCAGGTAGCAAAGAAAATAAAACAAATCTAGGAAAAAGCAAATTTACAATTCACATAACACATTGAAACGGAATCATAAAATATGACGTTATAAAGTAATGCGTCTTTTGTTTTATAATAAAATAGATGGCGCTGTTCTTTATGAAAGCATGGTATTATGTACCATATATGTGTCTCCCAGATAATGTTGACCTATAGAAGCATTGTGCGACATTTCAAAGCAATTGGTGGAAAATTTTCAAAGTTTTGCTATAAGAAACAAATACATATTTTCGTCCATGACAGCCAATTGTAAATACTTAATTTATCCCACTTACTAAAAATAGCTTGATTTTATAATATTTTATCGCGCGTGTGTGAATGTGTGTGGCAAGATGTGGTGTGGTGCCGTTATTAAAGGCATAAGTGTGAAATTAAAAAAAATAATTTATAATCGTACTCCCAAGTAAAAGAAGTACTTGATACCTCATATGAACTATAAATAACATAAAATATTTGTTTTGTTTAGGATGGATTACGATGGAATAAATCTAAGTCAAAAGTTATTTTTAAAAAATTACCTAATTAAATAACTATTATTTTAAAAATAAGAACAATATACTTACATTGATTCCTCGTAGCTCTACATGAATATAAAAATCAGGAAATGTAAATTGAAATAGGTTTTTGAAGTCAAATTGTGTACATATTTAAATAAATACTAAATATTGTTTAAAATGTAATTTTTGAAGTGAATTTGATACTATGTAGCATTAGTATATCATAATAAAAATTAGAGTAAAAAAATAATAGCAAAGTGGGGACAATATTAATAATTAACATATAGGCCTATACATAGCCCAGGTGTTACAAAATAGTTAAAAAGAGTAATAGAATATATTAGAATAAAAGAAGAAAGATAGAGTAAGAAAGTTAGTATGTGTGTGTGTACTAAATGGAAATAATTGGGACTTTCTAAACTCAAAATATTTGGGGGTCTCATGACTAAGTTTAATTACTTTTCACTGCTTTTTAAGTATCCTACTATCTAGTTCTGCAGATCATCGATATCATCTGTCTAATAGATAAGTACTTAGTTCCATCTGACGCTAATGCAAGGATATCACAGCGGAGGAGTTACAACAGCTTTATGGAGGGCGCACAGTGTAAGAGAACTGGATGGAAATCGGAATACATTAAAAGAAATAGAATGCAAACATAATAATGAGAAAACCTCATACAATTTGCCCATTAACTTTTTGTATATGTATTTATTTGCACAGAGAAGCAGTGATGTGAGAATAAAAGCTTTGCATAACGCGTAGAGCCGTGGTAAAGAGTAATTACACCCCGCAGGGCGAAACATGTAAAAGTAATGTATTTATACTGCATTATTCGAGAGTAGCGACGGGAAAAGTAGGGCATGTGTCTCTCTCTTGGAAATCTTCCCCTAAGTAATTAAGTATAGACGAAATTTATACGTTTCATCTTAATTAAAAGTTTTCAAGATTACAATGCTATGACACTGAAGCTAACTGCATTTAATTAGCCTTTATTGAATCGAGTTTATAAAATGTTGCTGCTGTTATCAGCCTGATGACACGTTTTGCTTCAACCTAGTCTTGTGGGGATAGGTTCCAATAGGGATATAAATCAATAAAGATATATGGGATTCCTTATTAGGAATACTGTAGAGACATGGCGCGCCTCTTTATAAACCCCGCCCCCAGTCTATAGTGCTTCGGTAAAAATATCTAGCGTTAATGGTCGGAAACGTCTTGTGAATTGTAAAATGTTTTGCCACTATTCAAATCTGTGACTGCTATGGGCAGGGTATTGCCACTTATTTTGCTTTAAAGAATATTTACCCTATTTTAATTAGATACTTACATATATTTAGAGTGAATCTGTTGTTTTCTATTTAATTTCATAAATTATGGTATTTATTGTTTGTTTATGAAAAGACAGTTTAAGAAAAAATAATAATAAATAATAATCTATAAGGTGAGTTTAAAAACATACAGTTATAAGTCAAACGTTTTGTTTTACGGTCATTACTCTTGTTATATAATCAAACTATAGCGAACAATCAAAGCTCACATAATCAAGAGAATAATACAGGTTGAAATGAAAACTATTTATTACAATAATTACAAATCTAAAATACCGCACATTCAAATGGTTTTCATTATTTCAACTAACAATATCAACACTATTTAAGTAAACTTGCTTATTATTGCACTTAATTGTCGGTCGGTTTGCTAAAAAGTTTGTAATTACGTTTAAATTTACTTCCCATGATATAGATACTTGAATACCTTAGATATAGATAAGACTTGAGTGGCAATGCAATGATATTGGATTATTAGGCGTTAGGTATAGGTTTTGTAATTAATTTCAAATTTACCAAATGAGTGACCAGAATTATACGACAATAGGGCTAATGAGACTTGACATAACAGCGGTTTTGTTGTAACCATAAGTGGCACACTACTATAGACCGTCAACCGTACAACCTGCCCCTGTGTCACATGAATTGTTGTTATGTTTCAACCAGGCGCGCACCCACGAAGGGGCTGTAGCCCCCCCTCAAGAAAAAAAAGAAAAAAAATACATTAAGTTTTTAAATCCACCAATAGTAGATACATCACATACTGAATACTGGTTTACGAGAGTTACGTTTCACTACAACTACGAAATAAATTGTCACGCATGGAAGTGACCTAATATTAATTTGCTTAAATTATTTTGGGTTAGATTGGAGAGCCTGATCGGAAGAAATTGGCCAGTCCTGCTCTTGATGAAGCTGGTACTTCAGCCTCAAGCTCCAGTCATACATCGGACAATGTCAACATAGAATGCAGCAGTAAAATGGACATTTCTTTGTACAAAAATAAGTCAGGCACAGAGAAGTTACATGTTTTGGAAAACTTGTGGGCTTCATCTTCCAACTACAAGTTTCCAGCGACGACTCATGGAAAGCAGGAGAGGAAGTTTTTGTATTCCTGGTTGCAAAAGTATAAGTGGTTGTCATACTCTGAGATAGAAAACCGGGCTTACTGCACTTATTGTGTACTCTTTGCTCCAACTGAAGTGGGTATGAGATCATCCCAGAAAACAGGTCAGCTTGTCCAAGAAGGATTCCAAAATTGGAAAAAGGCTATTGAAAAATTTGAGTCACATTCTCATTTACAATACCACAAACATGCCATGATCGATTTCAACAATTTGAAAACAGTAATGGGAGGGAAGATGAGTCCCATAGACAGATCTTTGGATGTAGGCAAAGCCAATCAGGCGAAAGAAACTGCGGAGAGGTTAAAACCCATAATAGAAACGGTAATTTTTTATGGACGACAGGGAATAGCTCTTTGAGGCCACAGAGACTATGGAGACTTCAACTTAGACGCAATGCAGGATGATAATGAGGGGAATTTCAGAGCCCTATTGCGGATGCGTATTGAAGCAGGTGATGCAAAATTAAGAGACCATTTCAAGTCATGTGGTAAAAATGCCACTTATATAAGCTGGAACATGCAAAACCAAATCATTGATGCTTGTGACAAAGTAATAAAAAGTCGCATAATCAAAGATGTTAAAGATGCTACTTTTTTCAGTGTGTTAGCTGATGAGACTACAGCCGTGTCGACTCAAGAACAGTTTTCATTGTCTGTGAGGTATGTCTCTCATAACACGAAGGATGGTTATAAGATTAATGAAAAGTTTTTGCAGTTTGTGCCTCTAGAGTCAACGACTGGCGAGGTGCTTGGAGAAACACTGTTGAAAGGGCTTGAAGAGTGCAATCTTGAAATAAAAGATCTGAGAGGACAAGGATATGATGGCGCATCAGTCATGGGCGGAAAGGTGAAAGGTGCTCAGTCTGTTGTGCAGAAACGTATTCAGTGTCATATACTGATAGGCAGTATATGTACACTGCGCGTCGCACAGCCTTAACTTAGCCATTACAAATGCTGAGATCTATCAGAAATTGTTTTGGCACTACTGAAAAAGTATGGTCTTTTTTTAACACACCAAAGAGGCAAAATGTTCTCCAGGGAAAAATTGAAACCCTAGCACCAAAAACTAAGAAACAAAAACTCAAACAGCTATGCCCAACCAGATGGGTTCAAAGGCATGATGCTGTCCTCGTCATGAAGGGGCTGTACAGCCCTATCATTTCATCCTTAGAAGAAATCAAGTGTTTTGATGATAAGGACACATCTTCAGGCGCCGATGTCCTTTTGACAGCTATATGGCAATCAGAGTATATTGTAGCTCTAGTATCAGCTGAAAAGCTACTCAGCTACACTTTGATATTGTGTCAAAAGCTACAGTCAAGTGATGCGGATCTCTGGGCTGCTTTGAACTATGCTGACTATGTACTTCAGAGTCTGAAGTCACTAAGAGAAAAAGTCGATGAAGAGTTTTCAGTCTTGTTTCAAGAGGCACAAAAAATGGCCGAATTGATTGAAACTACAATTAGTGTTCCAAGGATTGTTGGGAGGCAGACACACAGAAGCAATGTCTCAGCCGAAAGCACAGAACAATTTTATAGAATTAACGTATTCATCCCCTGGATTGAAAGTTTTATTTCCTGCATCGAAGAACGTCTCTTAGAGCACAAGAACATTATGAAAGGGTTTCACTGCTTGCTTCATACTTATCCAGAGCATAGTGAAGAAAGTAAAGAGATGAAAAACGGCGTTTTTGAAGTTGATTGAAGTTTATGAAGAAGATTTGGAAAACAACAACTTAAACGTGTTGATGGCAGAAATTGAATTTTGGCAAGCTTTTCTCCAACAACACAATGCACACCATGTCAATGCAATTGATTTTCTAAATATTTGTGATAAAACAATCTTTCCTACTCAAGATTTTCATCACTATACCTGTATCGACCAGTACAGCAGAGCGCTCGTTTTCCACTCTTCGGAGAATCAAGACATACCTAAGAAACACGATGTCTGATAGTAGGCTAAATGGCTTAGCCAATCTTAATATCCACAGGGAAATTCCAGTTGACACAGACAGTGTATTATCCATACTGAAGAAGGCCAAAAGAAGACTCAATTTTGTTTTGTAAGAGAGCTGATATAACAAGATTTTGTCAAAATAAAACCTAAAATCTTATTTTATCTGCTGGGTTATATCATTCATTTTTATAGTCCCTACTCAAAACTTGCACTCAAAGAGCTAAAATAAACTTAAAGTAATGCCTTAAAATACCGGTTATTCTTACGAATTTTTAAAAAGTTTTCCGTTGGTTGGCCCAGGATCCCCCGGTTAGCCCCCCCCATAATTATTTTCTGAGTGCGCCACTGGTTTCAACAGAAGTATTCGATGATTTTATTTACATAGAGTTTCTTGCAAAACGTTCCGAATACCTTAATTGCTTGTGTAATAAGATTGGAATTAAAAGTAGACTATTGGAAACTGACAAGTAGTCTAAATATACCCACATTTTCCCCTATCGGTAATTATCGGAACTAAAGTTGCGTCAAGTTAACCGTGCGCTTTCTCGTATGTACTATCAGATCTGAAAACATGTTACATTTTGCTCATTTCCACTTTTCCGTATGTACCATCAGTTCTGAAAACTTGCTAGATTTTGTGATTATTTTATACATTAAGAGCTTCTGCATCCGATATTTCTACAGACGTTTTAAGATTGTTTGTTACTATATACCATAGTCATTACCATAAAATTACCATAGTATAGTACCATACATTACCATAGTTATTTTATACTAAATAGTCTCGACTATTGCGATCTCTCAAGGCGAATTGCACGGTTAATTGGTCCCCTTCATACCACTCTCGACTCTGTGTTTGTATTTTCCTGATTCAAGTAGAGCGCAAACAGTTTCTCATGCTAAGCAACAATAGTAACGTTAATACTGAATTTTATTAAAAAATATGTCAGAAATAAATACTGCACAACAAATAATATCTGAAAACCAATAAAGTTTTCTTTTTCTAATATTCCGCTTAAAGATTCAGTAAAGTAGCCTACGTGATTGTGGCCCAAGAGTTAACCTCTCGTCTACACATTGCTCGAGTGCAAATAATGAAAATCTCCGCACATAAAGCTCCTCTCTTTATTCTTTAAAACTTTATTAACAACTTCGCGCCAGGATAAATATTTTCATTCCTAAGTTAATAAAGAAAACCTCTCAGACAGACACTCTAGAATAAAGCTTCCTAACTTTGAATTAAATTTCGGTCCAAGTCAAACCTACCTCAAACCACTATTATCAAATTTCTCTTCAATTTAGAAAACGGCGGTCAAGTGTTTCTAAAATGACAGAGGTAGAAACTTGGCCTTATTCTGTTTGGGAAAATAAAAATTACTAATGAAGCAAGATAGGTTCGTTGTAGATGCCAAACTGCAGTGATACATTACTCAAACAACAAACCAACATATATTATATATTGAATATATCACAGCGAATAATGTTCAGATGGGCAAATATTTGATAAAGTAAACATTTATTTGTGAATAAACACATTATTATTCATATTAAGGCAAATAATTAACAAAATAGACGTTGTTATTACTAAGCTCATATTATTTACTACTTTTTTTTTAATTTCAAGTTCTCCTTCAATAGGTCTTTTTTCCCCTAAACAATAATTTCACAAATTATCCCTTGTAACTTCTATCATAAGTCGGTTTTGCCCCTGTCGTTCAGTAGCACTTATTCGTTTCAATTTTTTATGAATAATTTACATCTGCTTTGTCAGGCAACCTCACTGAGCCGCCCAAGAGCTTCACGTGGGCTTGAGAACGATTATTTGCGGCCCTCAGACTGTTCGAAGTTAAAACGATGAAAATAAAAAAAGTTAGGCGGTAATTGTATTTTGAGAAAAAGAATAATGATGACTATGAGTTTTGATAGCCAGTTGAGTAGGAATAATTTCCAAATTAAGTGACTGTGTTCAGGAAATATTTTGTGTTTTTGCACCTATGTCTGTGAACCTGAATATTCGGTATCCTGAAGTTTATAGAAAACAAGTACAGACTAGGTTAACGAGTCACAACGTCGAAAACATTTTGAGAATTTCTTCCCAAGGTGTTAACATAAATGCCATATTAGAAAGCTGTGAAACATTTCGATCATCGACTTCAAAGAAATAAAAACAATCGGTTATTCCTGGAGTTAAATAAAATACAATCTCCTACTTCTTATATGCAATTGATTTTTTTTAGTGATGTAACAAACTTATGTTATAATCATACTGTTTGTAATGTATTCAACACCACTTGTACTTGCGGCCCTGAGAAAAACTTGATGCAAACTATTTGGCTTTCTAAGAAATCCCAGCGAAGATCCCTGTACTATCCAGTTAATTGGGATATGTTCTAAGTTTAAGAGAAAACATTTGCCCCTTCCCATGGGAGTTACAACTTTCATCCAAAGGCAGAGGCGCATAACCATGAAAAATATCACTATTATTTGGATGTTCGTTTCGAGATTCCTGTGACTTTCTTTTTAACGGTTAGTTATAATTTTCTACATTACGCTTTTCCATCCCAGATATTTTGCTCAAGGCTTCGTTGTTAAGAATATCCATTCCTGACGTCACAATGCCCCCCCGCCATGATAGAGTGCAAAGGTAAAGAGAGAAGTCGTTAGAATTCTCCTCTACTATTTTACAAAAGCGCCGTAATATAGCGACCTTTCAAACACGAAACGGAAAACAATACCAGCTACATTTCTGGGGAAAATTATTTATAAGGCTTTGTTGTTGCTGAAGATCATTTGTCACAGAACAGATAGATTATTTATAAATTTACCACGTTACGCCAAAGATATTCTAAAATGTAAAACTTTTATACGAAATTACTTCTTTAAAATAACAAAAAATATTACCAGAACAATGAAGTTTGTATGAATAAAAGAAGGAATGCCAACTTTTATTCCACACATTTTGTTCACGTTTCTTATGTTTCTATTAAAAAACTTTCCCCTTTTAAAAAAAAAACATGAAAAATAACTTGTGTTTATATATCTGTCCGAGTTTGCATGAAAATTGGAAATAATAGCAAATTTAAAAGTATTCGTCGTAGAGCTTGAGCATGAAAGTAAAAACGTAGCCCTAAAAGGGACAAAATGATATTCTGGCTTTATTATTCAAAGACTGTCTAGTTTATACATTTTTGTATTTAAGACTTAATTTTTGTATAAACTTTATCTATTTAAGATGTAATGCACACTGCAAAGGTGGAGAGTATCATCGTACATGTGTATAGGATATCGTCATTGTGATTCTATCAGGTTAATAAACAGGTGTATATTACCTCTTCTAATTTCGCGTCATCCCCGATTAGTAGGATGACGAGAAGCAATTGGAGGAACCATAGGTTCTGGTAGCATTTTTGCCAGATCTAGTGGAACGTCTTGCCCAGTCACTGTATGACGGCGATACACAGTTCTGATTACTGACAATATGTTAATTATTGCACTTATTTAAACTAAACGTAAAGAGTTGCAAACCTGATTGTTTTAGATTCATCAAACCCACTTGAAGCGTGTAAAGAATGCAAATAGATTCTCGCAGACAGTAACAGAATACGAATATCTAGAGTTGTATATTTCTGAAGGGTTCGCAAGGTTTCATGAATATTTCATTACACATCCCGTTACATAAACATAACGCATTACAATCCACTTTGAAAATCACTTCCATTTTTCTGTATATTTCCAGTTTTCTGTCACAATTTATTCTTCGAATACTAAAACATCTATATTGACCTGTGTCTTCTATATCTCGCCCTCCATGGTGGTAGTACAGTTTTTATTAGCTTTTACCGGCATTCTAGTTACCTCGTTCTCCTTAACGGCTCTATTTATTACTTGTTTTTGCCACTTTTGTTAACCTTAGTTTGTTTAAATATGTGTATTTTGACTTTATTGCTCTCCATAACTTTCCTCTTTACTCTTACATTCTAGCCCCTTTCGAATTTGTATCTTTGTTATCTTACGGTCGCCTAAGCTGTTAAAAGACTTGTGTTTTTAGATTGTCATTTGATTTGAAAATTTTTCACACCTAAATCTACTGCTTTTACTATTTCTACTCAGCCCAGCTTAAACGTGTGACTTCTGCCTCTCTCGTTCACCTTAGTGGAATTATCACCTGCATCTTACGTTTGTTTTAGGCCAACCGGGACCTCACTTTCAACTTATGCTTTCTCGGGCTTCTGTCTTCGGCCTCTCATTTTATTTAAAGCACTTTTTGTATTGAAGTCTCTTGACTCTCTCTTTCTGCTTAGAACTAAGTGGGGCATATGTGCGACATTCTATATATTAGAAAATTCTATGCCATTTCCTTCTGAATTCAGCGATATATTTTGTTTCATGGTTTTCTCCATAAATAAACTACCCCCATGCAATACAATGGACGTTATAATATTGAATTTACGACGTTTGTTTTCGATTCCTAGATAGTACTTGTTTTCTAGTAGTGAATATCCTCAATTCCGAGGCAGCAGTTCTTCTTATATGGGACAGACTTAGAACTGACTGACCAGTGCTTGAATCCGTATACGACAAGAGGTAGGCGTACATTGGAGAGTTATCAACCGCTTGTCGATTTCTACATTGTTTAAATCAATGTATTAATTTACAGGCAGTCTCCTACCTTTATCCATATGAAGCTTCCTCTTGACCGGCTGTAGAGTCCTAGACGTTTGAGATATACGGTTTATTCACTTGACAAATCAGCGCCAAAACAATCTTTATGTGAGGATAATTTATTTGAACGTTGGTTCGTAAAGTGTGAAATGATTTGATTCATATTCATTCATTTAGAGAAAATATTAATTGGGATAAAAACAGAGAAACAGTTTACATTTACACAAAGAATACTTACTTTATACATAAACTCAAAAAATTTATTTACATTTTTCAATTTTGTATTTCGTGTTTCAAAACACGTAATAGTATAAGAGAAAGCCGAAGATTTAACGATATTGGATGTAGTATATTGTTAACTGCAACAGTTGGACTATTATAACATATAACATGTAACATATAAATTAGGAGATAAGCATAGCTCAAGGGGATTCTGCTATAGCCTCAGTACAGAATAGTTCTGCTACTGTACCTGAAACGAAACGATCTTTATTCTCTCCCACAAATAATAATTCAGTAATAAGATTTAGATTTTCCCCCATACCCAGTATTATAAAAGCTACACCCTGAATCTTCCTTACTCTTAGAATCACAAGAGCTAAACTTTATTTCAACCCATCCCCAATACAACGAGAAGAGCTAGAAATAAATTCTCTTCCACACTTAGTATCAAAAGATCTAGACCTTTATTCTCATAGGAAATTACGTTACCCATTAGAGGGAGAAGAACAAACATCCCAAAGGTAGAACGGTAGAATCCCGGGAGTTCCCACATCGGTTTGTTGTTACTAAACCTGTGTTTGGGCTTGATTTGACGAAAGAACCGTGGTCCCATGAATTCACATTTGATCTTGCGTTGCAATACCACAGCCAAGGTTAGAGGACGCCTAGTGCATGGCTTGTCACGATATTTGAAGTTGTGAAAGCAGTTATTTTGGACGTATTTATGGAAGGTATCAAGTGTTTGCTGTAGATTTTTCAATTATTTATACATCAATTGATTTATATCACCTGGTTTGAAGACAACGGTTTTACGACAACTGTTCATATTTAATTTTTTGTTCAATTTACTCCTCATCAGGAGGGTAAATACCAGGGGAGATGATTTCCCTTTATAATATGTATTGTATACCTTTAAAGTTTATATTGCTCCATATTTGGAAACATAGATAGTACATAACTATAGGTTACAGAGTTTTATAGGCGACTATGTTAGGACGAAACGGTTCTTTACCGTTAAGCAGAATTGAAATGGAAGGTAAGTGGCCGCACTGGGAAACTGATCCCTACTGAGTGCTCTGCATCTTCGATCGTTTACAATGGAATGAGGAGGCCTATTTGTTCGTGGCTCAGAGTGTTCAACGACCTAACGTCAGGAAACTAAAGGGAAATGTTATTGAGGTCTAAGAAGTACCCCGAAAGGACAAGGGGGTATGTTCAGGATTACGCGGCACTGAAGCAATTAAAGACTAGAGTGGGTCAGACAGATGGTGAACGCCAGGAGAGATGATCTCCCTTTTAAGTATATATTGTATACATTTAAAGTTTATATAGCTCCTTTCAAAGTTTAAGCAAGTAAATTGTATTATAAAAGAGTTTTGTAATTTTTTTTTTATTTTTTAAATATTTTGTTTTTCTGCGAAGCATTTTTCTAATTAATGTCTTATATCTGCTACTAAAAACCGTCCATGTTTTTTGAGCAAGACTATTTATCTAATGTTGCAAGCTACGAGGATCGTTTCATTTCATCCACTGTTAGTCTTAAGCTATAAGTCATAAGCTGTCCACTTACGCTATTATACTTCTATTCCAAAAACTACAATCCTTATTCTATAAATACAGAACCAAAGAAACACGGTGTTATGTTATGTAGGGGAATATAAACATATTTTTTGCAAATAGTTAAACTATGATAAAATGCATAATTGTGGAAAATTGAAGTTTGTCAAAGAGATCGGCCGTTAGCACGACCAGACAAAAGGTACCAAAGTTTCCATTAATTATAAATTAAGAGACTTAGAGCGGGAGGGAAGGACAGATGGTGTATTGTATTGGCTCTTACGTTCAGGCTAAGTTGTAACAACACAGATGCACTCTGGTGACCAAAGGACGCGTACTGCTTTAAACGGTATCCCCTGTGTCTCCCCCTTTGTTCCTCGTTTGACGCCGATGTAATTCTTTTTCGTGAGAGACGACGAAAGGAGAACATATCTCTATTTTGATAATATTCGCTTCTATCTTCTTCTTTCACAAGTTTTCCTATTTTATTATTTTAAAGAAATGTTTAATAAGATTTAATACATCTAAGTAAGGTTTTTATATAGTCTGCTATAAGGAGTGTGTGTAACAATCTTGAAAATGACTTTATTTTCTTATTTTGAGATCTCAACTTCAGGGCAGTTTATGTGCTCGCAGTGCTTGAGTGAAGTGCTGAGGGAATAAAGTTTCCAAGTAAATATTTGTTGTGTAATACGCGAGAAATAAAACAATCTATTCAAAGTGTAAACCAATAAAATATAACGCAAGAAAACAATAAAAATTGACAAATAATTGGTTGTAAACTTGTTTTAAAACTTGTAAACGTTTTACTAAATTTGAAATTACGACTTCTTATTAAACATTAAAGTGGAGAAAAGTTCTTAAAAGAGACAGCGTTTTATATATTTACTATTCAGGTAAGGTAAAAAAAAATTACTCTAATATTTTCTAATGTTACTAAAAGAGAGCACATTCATTTTAACGGTAATTAATATAGGTGGATAGTAAATGGAGATACATTAGAAAAACATGAACATAGGAGTTATTTAAAGCAAAAAAAACTATTAGATTTAGAAAATCAGGTACAGAAAAATCAAATAATAAAATTAATACAACTACCGATCTACTTTGGAACCTTCGACGTGTTATTTGTCTGTTTTACGGCACTTTATCGTTCCTGATGGTAAGAAAACATGAGGAAAACTTATTGGATTACATACATTTCTATAGTTTGGAATGCAGGCAAAGGATATAGGTGTTTACACGTGTGTGGAAACTTGCATACCTGACGTAGACGTGCTACCTACCAGAGGAATCGTAAAGTATATCATTTGCAGAAAAACAAAGAATACGAAAACGTAGAAGAAAGGTAGATTAAAGAAGAGATATTATTATCTTCTATTTTTGGGGGAAGTGGAAATGATCATTTGCTTGGAATTCGTCACATACCTAATATAGGTAGTGACGCTGCTATCTATCAGAACCATTAGAAAGAGTACCCGTTACAGCAAGATACGTAGAGCTTTGGTTTTTAAGCTCAAAGTATAACAAAATAACAGATATAATTTACCTCCTAGTTCTGGGAGGAGGGGTGAAAATGGTTCGATTGCCAGTGGTCTCGTACCTAACGTAGACATACTAGCCTTCTGAGACTCCATAGAGCCTAGCCGTTAAATCGAGATAGAGAATGAGGTATACACAGAGGAAATGTGATAGAAAAAGTAGACCTGATGATCTTCTAGTTCTAGGACGAGCAGACATAATTGCTCGCTCGGCCATAGGCACTTCTTTGACGTAGACCTAATAACTACCGAAGTCTGTAAAATGTCACTACCCTTACAGAAATATAGCTAATGAAGGGTAGGGTGAAAAAAATCTTCTAGTTTTTGGAAGAGAGAAAATGATGGCTAGTTTGGTGGTCACTTACCTGGCGTAGAGCTGTAACCTTTTGGGATCATAAGATAGTCTCTACCCGTTGCACCTAGATAGAGAATGAAGGTTACATCAAGGAAAGGTACGACTAAAAATCAGGTATAATGATTCTCTAGTTTCGGAAGGAGAGAGAATAATGGCTTGTGTAGCCATGGTCAACTATCAGATGGTGATCTGCTACGTATTGGAGTCATCAACACAAATCTACCTTTTAAAACAAGGTAGAGAATGAAAGATAGAATAATTTGGGATAGGTGATATTTAGATCAGGCACAATGATCTCCTAGCTGTAAAAAAAGGGGGAAAGATATCTTACTTGGTTGTAATCGCTTCCTGGTGCATCTATAACGAAGTCATCCATACAAATCTACTCTTTTTAACATAGTAGATATTAAGGATTATGGAAAATAGCTAGGATTAAAGAGAATGATCTACTAGTTCTGGAAGGAGGGGGGAAGATTCGCAACATGGTTATAGTCACTTACTCAATGAAGTCCTGCTATAACGGAGTCATTAAAACGTATTTACCTTTACAACAAGGCAGAAGATAAAGGATTATGAAAGAGATTGAAGAAAAGATACAATGATCTTCTAGTTTTGGGAGGAGAGGGAAAGATGGCTTGTTTGGTCATGTGGAACTACCTTATGCAGACGTTTTACTTCTAGTTACTGGAATCATCAAACATTTCATACGCTATTGAAAGATAGAGAATGAAGGATACGTAGATGATATAGAAGTAAAAAAGAGTTATTAGTATCTCCTAATTCTGAGAGGAGGACAAAATGGTGACTCGCTTAGACATGTTTACTTATGGGATGTAGACCTGCTACCTATTAGGGTCACCTGAAAGTTTATTCATTGCACAAGACAGAGGATTAAAGATACGTAAGGTAAGGGCTATCTGTGTATTGCCTTTAGAAAGGTGGCCTCAAAATGTGTACTGGACAGCATTCAATTGTTGGAATTTAGAGTCAGTATTCAGAAAAATCATGACTTTGTCAATAATGAAGTAAATAATACCTTGAGTTGCGTTTGGAAGATTATAATATAAGAACTTTGCAATCTAAATGTAAAGGTTTATAAGTTTTTACTCTAATTAATTTTTTTTTTATTAAACTTTGGTTCTAAACGAACAGAAACATTATTTTCAAAATACCTGTAGCAAAAATTAACTAACATAAAACAGTTAAATTATCAATTTGACTTCTAAATACCACAAATATTATTTTAAAATACTTTTAACCCATTTTAAAATATATAATAAAATTATAATTTTAGTACTAAAAATGTGTGGGATAAGTTTCGGATATGCCGTCATCAACAAGTGAGAGCCGGAACAATATTATCGATAAATAAATCTGAACTTCAACAAACCAAAAATACAACAATGATCTAGATTGTTATATCATCATAATAATTACAATACTAATGTCTCTGATTGAACAGATGTTATCTGACTAGTTCAGCGTTTAGCAGTGACAACCCATAACCGATTCCTAACATCAAAATGTTATATCCAGCAAACAAAAGAAGATTTCCTTTTACCAGATTTGGTTCTAAATGAGAGAAAAACCTAATATGTCTTACTGAAAAGCGTCTAATGAAACTATTTTCTGTTCTTTTTATTGAATTATAGTTTTTTTCGATACATTGAAAAGAGAACAATATTAATTTTGTAGGAAGAATGGAAAAGAGGCAAGTAGGTTATGTTATGAGAAGCAAAACTCACAAGCAAGAGAAAAGACACTGTCTGATTATTTACAGTTTGATGGTCGAACTATACTGCAAGGTATACTGAAAATACACGAATTTTAATATTTTTCTATGTTTTATACCCCTTTGACCCGACATTTAATTACTTTAAAATTTTGTACAGTTTTACATATTAAACAATTTTGTTATCGCGTACTGTAATAGCGTTTTATATTATTCATTTACATTGTTTTTACTGTTCTACTGCTCTGTAATGTACAGTGCACCCTTCTTTACTGTTTGCAATAATATTCTTATCTACGAGTTCTAATAATATTAATAGGCTACATAAGGAAACAGAATGACAGGCCTGGAGGCTAAAACAATAGGCGGCCAACTAATCCAAAGAACAACAGCAGTTAGTAACTAAATATTACCCAAAGCGCTACATAATATCGCTTTCGCAGAGTGCTAAATATACTTGAATAAAATTAGAAAGCTTATAAATACGTCCAACTAGAGATACAATTTTTAATGATATCGCATTACTTGCTTTATTTTAGAAACTTTATTTTCCATAATATTCCTACTAAACTATTCTTAGTTTGACCTATATAAACCCTAACGATAGACATAAAGGGCATGTTAATGCATATAAAAAGCCAGAAATTTATAAACCAAATTTTGCTAGTCATTGTATTATTAATAATTACATATTTCGTAACATAGATAATATGATACTTGTAAAAGAAATTAACAAAGGCCTGAGAATGAATATTTATGAAGCTTTAGAAATATATAAATATAATACTAATAATGAGTTGATACATGGACAAATACAATTAAAATCTAAATTTGATACTATATACAATGTATGTAATGTTAGGGCAACAAAGTAAAAATTTGACATCATTGTAATAGAATTGGCAACGCTGCTTATTTGATCTAGTTTGCATATATGTTAATTTTAATTGTTTAATATTCCTTATGATGTTGATATTGTTTGCCAACGAAAAGCATTGAATTGTAAATTCAATAATAATTCTTGTATTTGTATTTTGACTTAGCTCTTTATATATATATATATTCCAGCGCAGTTAGGTAAAATACGAAATGTAATATTTTGTGATAAATATGTGATTCTAAATATAATATTTGTATTACAGTATTTTATAAAACAGTTTTTTCTTTATTTAGAAAATTCATATACCTTATCTAATAGAACAACTTGAGAATATTTAGTTACATATAACATCGAAGTATTCGAATGCAGAAATATGTTATAATTCACAAAGGTGAAAGAATGAGTGCAGTGATAATATGACAAACAATAGAATTAACCAAAAACCATTTCCACAGTCAAAGATATAATCAAAAACTAAATTAACAAAGTTATTTAATAAAGTACCGATTAACAAAATCCTCCAGGTTAATCCATGGGCAGCCCAGTGTTTAATCTGTATAACTTTGCTAATTGGTTATATATTACACAATGTTGCTAAGATAGTTATTGATTATATTTCGCATTGGGAATTGGGTATTTGCTTATTTGTATTTGAGGTGATGAACTTCAGTTAAACCAGTGCAGAACTCGTGCTTTAACTTTTAGACGGGCAAGATTTCTTTCTGTTCCCTTGTGGGAGTGAAGTAATTGAAATAGGTTTACCATTATTAAAAAGAATATCCAACTACAATAATTTTATTAAATACTTAATTTTAAATTTGTTTTTAAAGATATTATATTTAGTTGGAATATTTCAGTAAAAAAAATAGACATTATTATAACTTTCATACGTTAGATAATGTAACAAAAAAGTCACTTTTCTCCCCGAGCATTAGGAAAGTAGTATACGCTACTCGGGAGGAAATGTAAAAAAGGCTGACTTTCATCTTTTAAAAAAAAAAATTGTTTTTTGCCCAAGTGTTCAAAATGTATAAAAACACACAAAAGATATAAAAAGCACAATTTTGTATAACTCATCTAGGCCTACAAAGTTTTATTTAAATAAAAAATAAAGTTTTACCTGGGGAAATAAAAAAATTCAATACTTTTTTCATACATACTTTCTATTAGAAATAAATATACGATTAATTTTATAGTTGCTACAATATTTTTTCCTGAAAACCATTCAGCGCCCCTAAACGGCCTGCGAGCTCAGATACCCGTACTTGCCCCTTCCTAAAGACTGAGACTATTTTAAACGAACATATACATTGATGTTACATAGAAGAAGCTGTAACATAAATTGATTAGTGCAGAGAACGAATCACACGAGTGATATCATTGCTGGAATGCATGCATTAGACTACGTCACAACTGCTCAAGGAGGCAATCATACCTCATTCCTATCATTGTCATAGAAAGAGGGTGGTCTTGACATGTTTCCACTATTATACTCATGGATAACCAAGACGGGTTTAGAAGAGACACTCATTATATTCAAAGACTCTCACAAAAATTACTAGCATTGACACTGATACTACTTTACGAGTTTTACCAAAATAAATCGAACTATCAGAGCTTACCATTGTAGCTTTTTATGAATTAATTTGTCCCTGCTTCTTATCAAGGTTAAGGAAACAGCAGACTGAATTCTAGTTATTATTAAATAGATATTTTATTTCATCTTTGTAGTAAAAAACGCAAAAGCTTGTTCAGGTAGGGTAGTGTCCCCAATATACCTACTTCGTAATATAATTCTAACTAACATAATTCAGGGGGTGAGTTATCCAAATTTTTCAGCTTCCCCAATTTATTTAATAGAGAAATTATATTCGTTTATTATAACATCAAATTTTAAATTAAAGATAGTCCAAAATGAGTTAGAAAATTATTATTTAAAAATAAATACTTTTTAGAAAATCTTAAATAATTATTAATTTGTAGCGTTAAACTTTACTAATAAAAAATGGGAAACACGTTTTTCAAAACATAGCCGCAGCATGCAATTACTGTTATGTGAAACACTAGAGGGTCTAACACGTTGGATTATACTGGATAGTTTTAAAATGTCTCTTCGAGATGTGACACATTGTAACATTTAAAAAAATAACTGATACAAAGAGGTATAGACCTTTCTGTAAAATGTGATAAACCGGTGACATTGCCATCAAGGCAGGACAATCAAATTGGACATTTTTGTGGCTTTCTTATTACACATATTTACATGGTGTAGCGAAATAATTACATTTGCAATCCAAGGCTTCGATTAGACGGGTAACGATTTAATTAAACTGTGTCGCCTGAAAATAGGCGGAAGTGGGACGGACGAAAAGGACAGTTTGGGAATGTAATAACTCCCCGTTACGACCCCTCCGCGGTGACATATTTTCTCGCAACAGGTGCGCGCGGTCTCCCAAGCGCCTGTAACAAAGCCCAAACAGTAATTATTTCTTTTAAAATATTATATTTAACTTTGCAGTAATACTTTATTCATACGGCTTGATAATACTCTGTCTACATTTCCTCTCTCTTTCTCTCGTTTTATGTTATATATATATATATATATATATATATATATATATATATATACATATATATCTATATACATAGGTATATCTCTCTCACACACAAACACAACACCCACGGGTGCACGACGATCCTACACACGGACGAACGCACGCAGACACACACACACACACACACACACACACACACACACACACACACACACACACACACACATACACACACACACACACACAAACACACACACACACACACATGTACGCGAGTACGACGCCCCATGCACGCACGCAGACA